>JAZKJV010004098.1:0-545888 GCA_037367405.1 Ottelia alismoides
TTTTATTCTAAAAAATAAAAAAGAGAAAACAATGTTTTTTAAAGTTTTTTTGTAAAAAAATTTTGAAAAAGAAAGGGGAAACTTTTTTAAAAAATTGATTTTTTTTTCAAAAAGTATAATTTTTTAGAGAAAAGGAAATAGATTTTGAAAGAGATTTTTTTGAAAAGTTAAAAAAAAGAAAAGAAAAGAAAGGAGATTTTTTGAAAAGATGAAAAAGTTTTTTTGTTATTTTGTTATACCCCTAATTTACAACAATGTTTACAAGAATTTACCCATGACCCTTTATTTTTTCATTTATAAATAAGTCAAAGTAAAAGCTATAGGTAAAGTATATATGTAATATATACAAACCCCCCTATACATAGAATGTGCTATATCGTCATGGCACAAAGTGAAATAAATACATAGCTCGTATGAAGTGTAAGTAGGAAAAAAGAATAGAAAATGAGAGAGAAGAGGAAGAAGTGGGTGTGGTGAATACACAACGGGCATCGACCCCCTATATTTTCGATCTGGTAAGCCTAAGTATGGAGTAGTGGAAGATTGGGGGACTGATGAGAGTGGGAGAGAATATACACAAAGAAAAATAGAAGAAGGGAAAGAGCAACTCAAGTCACTTACCTTCCCAATACTTAGGATCTATTCAACCTAACTATAACCACAAAATGAAAATGATACGGAACGAGGGTGAGTGATGCGAATCACAGGATAGGAAGGGGTCAAAAAGAAGGAAATCCTATACAATATGGATCGAGAATGTACGAGGATCAAGAAGGTTGTAATGAACCTTCTTGCATGAATGAGGTGGGGAATATACAAGTGTGTTGTTGTTGGAATTATCCTCAGATGAATAATAATAATGAGGTGAAGGGATCGTACAATGATGGTCGACACACGGCTGCTTGCTCAGATATGGCTAAAGAACAGTCAAACTGAGCTCACTCATATAAATCACCTCATCTGGATCCGATGAGGACTCCTCAGAAAATTCTTTCTCCAGTATGTTGAAGGAAACTTTCTTAGTCGGTTTTCTAAAGCTTGAAGCATTGAGAGGGAGAGGAGAGTGATGTGCCTTGATTGATTTGGGGGAACACCACAAGAAATCAATTCTCGACTTCCTCTCACTGGATAGCCGACAAGAGGATGGAGCAACCATATTTTGAGGAAGGGTCAATTTGGTCTTGGCTATCTCCTTTGTTAACGGTCCGTGATGTAGTGTGTATGAGGTGCAGACCATGGGTTCCTTATCAGATGAGTCACCATATAAATTGTAATATTCCTGAAGGGTTAACACATGTCTCGGGTAGGTATTAGTGATCTCAGTTGGCTTGGCACTAGTAGTTTCATGTGTCAAATCATCGAAATAATCAAGACAGTCAGAAAAAGTCACATCCGACTGAAGGATAGCCTCAGGTCGTGAGTTCTCTATCGAAGTTGTCATGGCGGTGGTGATGTAAGTAGCGGAAGTCATGGATGTATGGGTAGTCTCTGATCCAAAGGTCAGCTCGACAGACGGTATTTCAGGAGTAGCAGAGAGGTGGGACTCATCTACCTCTTGATGATTACGATTGTCAATGGATTTGTGGGTTACCATATAGTATCGTTTGTCCTCGAAAAATGGGTGAGGTCAGAGTGCTCCCAATGCTGTAAAACCAATATCCCAAGTCTCGCAATCTATAGTTGCCTTAGCCAATGCAAAGAAAGGCTTCCCGAGAATAATCGAAGACTAGGTAAACTCTCTTCGATGCTCAATGTCAATGATCATGAAGTCTACTCGAGTAGAGCATCTTGGAAAGTAATGATGACTGAAATGGTTCTTCTCAACCATTTTATAGATCGATTAGCTAGCTGAATGATCTGTCTTGACTTTCTGATTGGCCCGAGTTTGAGCTTGTCAACCATAGAGGTCGGGAGGATATTTATCAATGAGTTATCATCTAGTCTATCATGGGTAAAGGTAGTGTCTTTGAGTTAACATTCAACCCTAGGCAACCACTTCACTCTGCGGCTCTTGGTCTTTCTTCCCATTACCAAGGAGGTGGCCATAGACTCTAGGTGTCTTTTCTGTCCTTGCTCACTTCTTGCCTGATCTCTTAGACATCAATTTACTTCTCACCAATCTTTTGAGGTCAGGAAAGTGTTCTATGGGTTTTATTAAGGGAAGCTCTAGAATTAATTCTTTAGCAATCTCTTCCCTAAGGGCATGATCCAATTTTTTTAAGTGTTTTTCATTTTCAATTTTTATGTGATTTTCTGGTTTTTCAATTTTTTGAGTCTTTTTGGGTTTTTCATTTTTTTTTGTTTTTGATAGGAGGAGGAGTGGGAGGATGTACATACTATAGATTGGAAGGTAAGTGGTTAGTAGAAGAGGGAGGTAGAATGGACTCCAACTGTACAATGTGTGTGTGTTTCCTTGTGTCCTCTAGATTATTTTCAACATTGAATCCACCTATTTCATTCTCCACTTCCATACCTAAGCTGGAATAAAATAAAATTAGTCGGTCAATGTTATTTCTATATTTATTCTCAATTAATTCATATCTCTTAATAATCTTAGAAATGTTATCCTCCAAAGATTCCTCATGATAAATCATGGAAGCAATCTGTTCAATCAGAGGATACTGCTGAGATCTGAATTCTCATACTCAACATACCTAGACTCTGGCATGTAATGTTGGATCGAGTTTGGACCATTCGAATGACAGATATTGGTAGGAGGCTTGAATAATGGAGTTAATGGATAGGGGGTTTGATGATTGAACTCATGGGTCCAGTCCCCTACATGTGTAGGCTCGCTGAATGGCTAATCAATGTGAGCTTGATTACTAAAGTCAATCAAGTCCGGAAAATCATAATGTGCAGGCCTCTCAACTCGGGTTGTTCAATCAACCAAGTTGTACCCTAAGGTCACGTCGGGATGTGTATGCGTGATTCGTTGACCTGACCCATCATTCAAATGAAGAGGAACCGAAGTACGTTAGGGTAGGTAATTCTGCCATTTCTTTGTCTCAGCAGTAGCTTGCTTTACGAATGGTTCCTTGATTCCAGTAAGCGACTAACTATAATGTGAATCAACCCAGGGTAGAAGTGGATCTGGGGTGTAAGAAGGTGGGATAGGTGAGAAATGCAAAGAAGTGTGGAAGCCAGTCGAAGTTCTGGCTTCATACTCGAGGTGGGGTGAAACCGACCACAGGTAGGGTCTCCTGCGGATGGTGGAGGGTACATAGAAGTGTGAGATGAAGAAGATGGTCGGTAAGCAGTCAAAGGTATATGACGTGTAGAGTTCAAATACAGATACCGATAAACCAATATATTTGGAGAGAAATGACGAATCATAAGTAGATGAAGGTAGAAAACGTGCAAATGCACAGAATAACACACAAACAGACAAACACAAGAGCAATCCCTAGTTTCACCAACTCAACTCAGTGATGGTCGGAATAGTTCGACCATTTATCTTTTCACTTTCAGTTAAGTGGCAAATAAGAAATCAGTTTATTTACGTAAGATTAAAAAGCAGGTTTTGGGCACTATCCTAGGGGTGCGTCCTCACCTCTCAACAAGTAGAATGTGAACAATGATGGGGTTTCTCTCTCGAAAACAAGTGTTAGTTTTAGTCATTTTTTTTGATTGAAGTTGTATTAGCAATCCCTATTTTATGTTTTATTTTCACTGAATTTAATCCACCACACAAGGCACGCTTAACAAATAGTCCCAATTTTCTTTAATCCTAAGTTGTAAAAAATAAGGGGAAGGGAGTCAAGAAAAGCCGATACAATGATAGAAATTAATGATGCATGCCCAGTTCAAAAGACTTACAATGATACTCCCGCTCTACATGCGAGATGCAATGCAAAATTGAAAATTTTGTACTATATGAAATGCAAGAATTAAAAACTGCACCTAGCAGATAGTTCTAATTAGTGGGAAGAAGTGAATTGAATTTGATGAAGTAGAACGTTCTATGGTGCGTACTATTAAATTTGAATGTGTGGTCCCAGATTTTAGGAGCAGAAGCAGATAAAAACCTATAAAAAGCTCTAAAAGCTGCAAGTGCAGGTCCCAGCTACGAGGCACTCAAGTCGAGACCCACCCTTACGAAAGAGTGAAATAGGTCTCGACACACCATAAAATAAAGTCCAATGTCCAGTTACACGCGTGAGATCCCAAACGAAATCCATTGTAAATATGAAATTAATATAAAATAAATGCAGGAAATAAAATCTAGACTCTACACTCTCTCAAGACATAACTCGATCTTAACTTTAATGTGTTCCTTCAATCGGCCTATCACCAGAAAAAGCTGGCCTCCAATGCTCCTGAGATGCTCGGCCACATAAGCGCCTGCTTTGTCGCATCAGGTCCCTCGCACAAAAAATAAGATGATGGTCAGAGAGATGGACAAAATAAATTAAAATAAAATAAAGCTAACAAATCAAAAAACTGTAGGGAAATAATAAGAAATAATTACAAGAAAAACCGGGGGTCAGACTACCCGGGGTGGAAAACCTAAAAACTAAATTTTCTAAAATAAATCCCAAACAGTTTGCCTCCTCGGCAACAATGCCATTTGATGAACCTGTAAATTCCCTAATTAATAGTGTCGATTTGTTGTAGTCAGGCAATCAGGATCAATCAAAAATAACCACACAAATGAATTATCTATCAAGCAAGCAAATGTAGTTTTACTTATTTTTAACCTGGACAAGCCCCAAAGTCGACTCAAGGAGGTGAATGAACAACTTAGGTTCAGATCAGATAAATTAGTGCACAGTTTTCGAAGAAGTGATTTTTTGGTATTTTTTATGCAATAAGAATGCAAATGCAAATATGTGATTGAACTGGGTTCTTAAAAAATCAAGCAATTTAGCCAAATTAAATTTTAACGTAAAAATTAATCCAGTTTATCCAAATTGTATTTTTCCTAGAACCCTAATCCAATGTGAATGCAAAATGTATTTTTTTAGAATTTTTGGATTTTAAAAGGAACAATGAAAAATGTTAATTTTTAGGGGTTTTTATGAAATTTTTCATGCAAACATAATGCAAAAATTAAGAAATTTAGACGGGAACTCAAACATAATGAAATTAATCTACACTATTTTTTTAGAATTTTATGATAATATATGATTTTTTATGAATTTTTTTAAGTGAAATAAGATGATTCTGACTAATTAATATCCAATAAATCCACGAAATCAAATTATCCCGAAACTATTTTATCTCAAATATATATTCAATGATCAATCCAAGGGACTTGAAATTTTGCAAAAACATTGTATATGGATTCAACTAAAAATAAATTACAAAAAGCACTCTATAGTTTATTCCAGGAAGAAGACATCTCCAATTCAACAAAATTTTGATATGAGTTAAAACATAATTAAATGCACCACATTTGATTTTTTGAAAACTATTAGAATAAGGAATAAATGTGTGCAAATTTCAGATTATAAGTGAGCAAAATATCACTGAATTTCAAACTTTGATTTTTAATAAATCATACAATGCTCACAAAATTATGAATAAATAATCAGAATATGTAGCATTAGTTGAAAAATGCAATGCAATTTTTAGATCTAAAAATGACGCAAAATAGAGATTTCAATAGAAGCAACATTACGAGGGTATAAATGCAATATAGAGATAGAGTTTCTAAAAGAAAATGTTGTGCTTAAGGACACTTATGCAATTACAAAAACCTTGGAGGGTGTTGGGCACAAAATTTCTAAAATAAAGTGGGGTTGCACGTGGATTGCTAGAAACGTGAGGAGGTACTCTGTCTTCTTCGTTTCTTTCACATGTTACAAGAAATGTAACCCACATAACGGGCGTTTGGCGGCGGAGGTCATGGGCAGGAGGGTTGCACGGCTAGTGAGGATGCATCCGGATGCAAGGGGGAGCATACGGGCAGGTAGGTGGGGCTGGCGCGTGCGACAAAGTAGACACGGTGGAGGGGCGTACAGATGCGGTAGGTTGTTGGAGAATGGGCGGTGACCGATTAATGGTTGTAGAGCAGAAGTGGGGCGTGGGCTCAGTTACAGGTGGTGGTGGTACCATGTGAGGCAATAGGGATTGGGGTGCGGCCACACATATGGAACGACCGTGCGTGGCTTGCGTAGGTGTGACGACTTGGGAGGTGCCCACTCGCGGCTAAGGTGACGCTGGAGATCTGTGGTGGTAGGTGGGCAATGGCTTGGTGGATGTAGGTGGAAGGTGAAGGGTCCAGACAACTTGTTGTTGTAGCTGTGCAAGGGATGTAATGCATTAGCTCCAAGATAGATCTCATAATTCGATGGGGACGAGATGTTCTACAACTGCTCTTTACATCAAACTAAGGCAAGATGACCCCCTTGAAGACCTGGAAGTGGATGAACAAAGCACAGGGGTGGTTCAAGAGGTGATGGTGGGGTGGTGAGCTCTGTTGTGAGCAGGCGAAGGAGCTTGTATCCCTAGAAGGTGTGGAGAGATAGATGGGATGACAAATAGTAAGATCTATGCAGATGAACATCCTGCTCGATCAGATTGGATTGATTAGGTAATAGAAAATGATGGCATAGAATGTAAAATCATATGATAAAAGAAGAATACTTGCCTGATGTGGGATGGACAAGGCACCTATGATTTGGAAGATCGAGGGACCTTAATCGAGTTATCGCTCAAAGTTGTAGGCATGCAGCGAAGATCTGCAGCTGATATGATTCTCAGCGACTGCAAGGTGGAAGAAACCACCTTTGATCTCTCTGACGGCTCGTTGTTGCTCGACGTCAAACAATGAGCTATCACCTCACAACTTCGACGGGGCTAGAACCTCTCTCGTAGAATGGCGGATAAAAGAGAATGAAGGAGGGGAAGAGAATAAAAAGGAGGAGGAAGTTAGAAAAGAAGTGGGGCGGAGGTTGGAGGAATGGTGGAAGATGAAGGGAAAATGGGAGTTGGTGGAAGAAAAGAGGAAAGAAAAAAATAAAAAATAAAAAAGTAGGCCACCTAAAAGAGAAAATAAAAACAAAAGAGAATGGATAAATTAAAAAACTAATTCAACAAAATAAAACAAACAATATGTACATTATTTTTTGGTTTTTTCTAGTTTTTCATTTTTTATCCTTTTTGAATTAAAAAATATTTCCAAAATAAAATAAAATAAAGTACTACAAATAAAATAAAACATGAAATTTTTTTTGGATCTTTTTTTGTAATTGAGAAAAAGTAAATAAAAAGAATAAAAACAATATTTACATTATATACAATATATAACTAGGTCCCAAACCCACATTATGCAAACAAGCTTTGATTTTAATGAAACCACTTTCATTGGAAAGATAATTTTCTAAGTTGAACTTAAAACATGAGTTTGGTGAATTTGGTATTCATACAGAGCGGAATGTGGCTGGGAGGTTGGATTTTACGTCGTTTTTCTCTTTGAGATCTAGGAGTATTATTGATGGTGGAATTTGTTTTAAATTTTTATATTTTAATAAACATTTTTATATACCAGTTAGAGAAAGAATTATCCGAAAAGGAGTTGATATGGAATTATTAAAATACATGAAGTTTTGGTTATTTATAGGTGAATAACTCCTCTATTTTACGATTTTTTATTATTAATTTATTTTGTACAATAAAATAAACAATAATTAATGTATTTTATTTATAAAATAATTTTATTAATTTATTGATTTTAAGGATATTTATTGATATTTGGCTTAGGGATTTAGATAATATTAATATATTGAGATGATCAATCATGGATTCATCAGAGAGCCAATGCAAGCATTAAAATCAATGATGCATGGTAAGAAGAAGACTTATAGTTATTCCTCATGTTCTTCATGTGGGATGCAATATGAGGAATTAAAATTTATACTAAATGACATGTACTAATGAAAACGCTCTAAACAGATAGTTCTATTAACGGAAGAATTGATTTAAAAATTTGGCTAAGTTGAACGATCTATAGTTTGTATAGTTAGTGAAAGTATGGCCTACGAGAGCACAGACAAAGCAAATAACTAAGCTAGTGTATGTGTGCCTAATTCCTACGCCACTCAAATCGGGTCCCAACCGCACAGAAGGGGTTGAAACAGACCCGACACACCACATAATGTCCAGTCTAAATTACAAAAATCAGGGTTCAGAGAGAGGGACCATGTAAATGATGTAGAAATTAAAACCTAATCTAAAATCTTTCGCATAAAATAAAATTAAAAATAGTCTTCTTTTTCGTAGATCCTTGAATTTATATCCAAAATTTCTCCGAGTTATCCATGAAGAGAGAAAATACGTTAGTATCTGTTGAGATAGAAAATGCAGAAATAAAATGCAAAAATAAGAAGGAAGAAAAAATGACATAGAAATTAATTTCACAAAAATTAGCTACAGAAAAGAATTTAAAACTCTAAAAATTCATCGTTCATCGACAACAATGCCATTTGATGAATGCGAAATCCTTCTCTTTAATTGTCGAGAGTTGTAGTATAGGAGACATATCTCGATTCGTCAAAAATCAAAATCTTCGAATGTTTTTGAGAATTTTTACTTAGCAAGTCTACCAAGGTCGAACACAGGAACAATAATTTTAGTTGCACGGTTTTAAATTAATTTAAATAATTAATTAACTGCAGTATTGAATTATGTGTTAGAAAATAAAATGAAAATAAAGTAATGTAATGTGATTATGTAGATGCCATGCAAAGTGAAGAAGTCAATCAAGCATGGAATCTATGCTTTTGATTTTGATCCAATAAAAATAATAAATATCCTCAAATATTATCATAGATCAGAAGAATTAACTCCATATATGACTCTCAAGAAATGTATTCAATTTAGTTCCAGTCTGCAAGATATAAGATCAAACAATATTACTTTAGCAGACTCAAAGATCACTGAAATATTTTCACCTGAAATCCCTGTAATTTATTCCTCAAAGAGTGAACAGTGATATCCGAGAAAATAAATCTAAGAAGTCTCCATGATTAAGCCCCTGCAATTAGATCAACTTTCTCCCAAATTATTTATCAAAAATCATCACAAAATATGTTAGGGAAAATAATTAATTTTTCCTCCTTGACTAAGTACTTGCAAAGATTAATTTCTCAAATATAATCAAGATAATCACAATAGAGTTCTTTGAATTAAATATTATCAAAAAAATCCCTGTAGATAAAGTCAAAAATTTCTCAGTATATAATAGCATAAGTTATGTCAATAAGCAACCTATAATGATCAAAATATTCCTCAAGTAATAATCATAAATAAGTCTCTTCAGATCAGTCCAAAAAATATATATGGAAGAGGACAAAAATAGATTCAAAATGACATATTGTGTGCAAAAATCAGAGTTCGAATGAGAAAGATATGATAAATTGAAATTGTAGGGATTGAAATGCAATAAAAATACGAGTTTTCTTCTCAAAAGGGTCCATGTAGGGACTTATCTACAAACATCAAAACTCGGAAGGGCTCTGACACAATTTTTCTAAAGTACCACATGCAGACGTGATTGTGCTGGTGGGGGCATTTCACAATTAGTTGAACCAGCAGGGGACTCCTTGCAATTTTACAAGGCGTCAAGTTCAAAACACATGATGTATGTGTCAACAAGAGGCGAGGGTGTCGACGCAAATCCCAAGAAGTTGGAGAGGCTGCCCACAATTTACCCGCCCGTAATTTTCCCTCCACACATGTGTAACGCACGTGACATAGGAGATTCGACGGCTGAGGCGGAAGCTCGGTGGCCACCTCGGGTCCATGGCTGAGAAATGGTACCCGAGGCACCACATGGCGATGAAAGTTGGTTTGGCCACCCGAGGCAACAGCTCGGCTTCCCTAGCCTCGAGGTTTGGAGGGTGGCTCGGAGGGAGGCATCGTGGTGGCTTCTGAGCTGTTGGATCAAGGATTGGACCTTGATCCAACGATTGCTGGAGGTCGAGGGCGAGGCGAAGCTTGGCGCGACGGAGACACTGGAGAGCTAAGGCGGGGGTGGAGGTTGGCCAGGAACGAGGCGGAGGGTAGTGGAGGGCTAGCTTGGTCGACACATGGCTGAGTGGCGATGTAGAGTGCAGCTGGCAGTGAAGGAAGTGGTGCGGAGAGCTACAATGTGGAGGTGAGTCTCGGGCGAAGCACGCTGCACTAGGGTTAATTGAGCATGTGGAGGAGCAGAGGTTGCGAGCGAGGTGGTGACGGTGCGAAATGGGTGCTCCAGTGGGATCAAGGTGATTTCAAGAAATCCTCCTTGTGTCGTCACTCAAGGATCCCGACGAGCAAGAGACCCGAGATCCACCGCTCGAAGAGCACCTACACGGCTAGAAGAACCGGTCGCGAGTCGCATCAGTACATGCCTCTTATCCTTGCCCTATAAAGGACACCTTAGCCGATGTCACCGACGAAGATATCAGACCTGAAGAGGGTGATTCTCAAGTTGGTGGATGGCAAGGATGGGAGCATGGCTAAATAGGAGATGACAGAGGTAACAACTAAGAGGGTGAGGAGGTGAGGCAGCAACGAGAGGAGTAAGTGGAAGCGGAGACGACAAAGTACGAGGTGCATGGCAGGCGAGGGGAGGAAGGGGATCGGACACGGGGCACGTGTCGCGCGTGTACGTGCAGAGAGAAGTGGTGGCACATGCGTGCCATGTGCAGGCGGAAAGGGAAGGGGTTGGAGTCATGTACCACGCACATGACCTGGAGAGAGTTGTGGTCACGTGCGAGACACGTGACCATGAGAGAGGAAAAAGGGGGAGGTGTGGGTCACGTGCTAGGCACGTGACCTAGCTGGAGAGAGAGAGAGGAAGAAGGGAAGAATGAGAAAAGGGAAAAGAAAGAAACGTATTAAAATAAAAATAAAAATTAAAAGGTAAAATAAAAACTAAAAGTAAAAAAATAAAATTAAAATCAAGTAAAATAATTAAAAATAAAAATAACTAAAATAGAAAGAAAAGTCGAAAAAATAGCAAATGAAGTCAAATCAAAAAGTGGTTAACATGAAAGTTGCTTGTCTCGATGAGATCTACAAAGTTTGTGAAGGATTCAAAATTAAAAGAGGTCAACTGTACAATATGTATTTTTTTGTGGTACACTATATATAATAAAATACCAAATTTTGCCCTTTTGTATTTTTTATATTTTTAACTTGATTGTAATTAGTGGATTAATATATATACAATATATACATAATTAATTTAATTTTTATAGATTTTTTATAGGTTAGAAAAGGAGAAAATAAAAACAACCAAGATATAATAAATACAAATTATACAAAGTCAGATGTTTTTTATTTCTTTTAATTTTGCTCTTTTTACAGGTTTAGTCCAAGCTCCTCGCGAGCTGATTATGTAGAGCTTGAAGGGTCTTGGGAAAAGAGACTAGGTTGAAGATTGCCATATTTAATTCTGAATGTCAAGTTAGTTAATTAATCAAAGAATAAATTGGAGAAAGAATTGAGTATTTACACAATTCAGGGGATTTTATTAGTGAATTATTAAGGGTATTTTGCTAAAACATTCATACATAGTAGATGAATCTTAGATTAATCAAGGACGAAGCAGCTAGATAAGTTGGATGATATTCTAGACATTTGGAGCTTCTTGTTAGCACGACCAGTTCATGTCAGAGTAGAAGTGTAGCAGCCGATACTCTTGCAGTTGAGAAAACCTCTTCTACTTCTTCGGCACAGTAGAGTAACAGAGTACCTTCCACAGTGCAACATGTTTACTACATGCAGAATTCGGACCAAGTCCCGCATTAGTCACCTCCAGCATGTGTTGTTCCATACTTCTTGGAGTATATATATCTTTCCGAGCCACATTGTCCACCTCCACCTCATATTCAGGAGGTGAATGGTATTTGGAATGGTCCCATGCATAGCCAGTCCTGTCCACCATGGTAGGGACAATTGGGTTTTCAAGTCGGTCAGAGGCCCGTTCACAATTTTCAGGGAGGCGGACCACAACAACACCAACACTAGCCGCCATAGATTACTCGTCTCCACCACAGTTCCAGACCTGGAGACAAGGACAACAACAGATGCAGCCTGCATATGCATATCAACCTTATTATCAGCAGTATCCTGCACATTTTTCATAGTATTCGCATCCTCCTCCTCCTTATTATTAGTATCAGCCATAGTCTGATCATTACGGGTACCAACAACCTTCACACTACCGGTCTCAGCAACTTCCAATTGTTGAGCAGCCCGAGGCACCTTTGGTGAACCCGACACTTGATCAACTTGCCCAATTGGTGAAGAACATGAATGATCTGACATAGAGGCTAGATGATTTGAAGACGACAAGCCCGATATTCTTTGGCGCAATAAAGAGCAGGTAGCCCATGATCCATCCACTCCCGAGATAGGTATGGCTTGTGATTCACATGTTTATCTAACGCCATTTCTCTCATGAATGGTATGAGATTGCAATCACCATCACTAGTGGGATTCGGGAATAAAGCCATTGATAGAGCTTCATCACCTTCTTCATCTTCTCTATCAGTTGAGCAGAGATCAAGTGTTGTAGAGCATGGAGGATCACCATCTTCTTCACCACCTTCTAGATAATGACAAAAGGAGAATAAAGGAAAATGCAGTGTCGAGTAACCTATGAAGGAGAACATACTGAAGGATATGGTTAGATCCTCAAGTGCATCACGGAAGCATGAGCTTCATATCGAATACGACGAGGAGCGACTAGTCGCACTAGTTGCTCGATGCAACGGAAATTAAATTTTTTTCATGCAACGAAACCACATGATCCAAGAACACTTCTCGAATCATTTCGTCTAAACCACAAACAAGTAATAGGATTACCTCTTGAAGCATGGTTGCGATCGAGTCTCTAAACAAAGAGACCTTCTGTCTCAAGTTCGATCCGACGGAGGCGATGCTTGCGAGCGCGGGAATGAATCACGTGCTTCTCGCAATCCATGTTGATGATCCAAGCGGCGGATCTCCTGATCTCGACACACGAGATTCGACGTCTTCTTCACGAGAGAGGCGCATCGAAGGAGATGGAGATCCACGGGCAAACGATTGTGGAGCATAACGGCGACGCTGCGGTGATGGAGAACTTCTCTAGGGCATCCATGGTGGATGGCCATGAGAGGGTGAGAGAGAGTAGGCGTGTAGAGAGAGAAAGAGAGAGAGAGAGAGAGAGAGGGAGAGAGACTTATGTTCTCTTGTGTGTATGTGTAAAGAAGAGCAAATGGGTGCCTCTCCTTTTATAATATTTTGGGATCCATGGATCTCAATCCATGGACTACACAAATCCAATGTCTAGCATTGATTTGTGTTTCTTTTAATGGTCAAGATTTGTGTTGGTAAAAACCAACAACAATTAATTTAATTTAGATTAAATATATATTGATAAATAAATATAATTCAATCATCAATTAAATCAAGATCTTATGGAGATCATAGGAGAGAGTGTGCCTCCTTCCATGTTGGAAGGAGGGGACGGCCACACATTCCTAATAGGAGTAGTTGTCGTCCACTCCATATATATAGAAGGTGGCTCTCATCTCTATTATGTAATCTTCAATGTTATGCAACAACTTTTGTTGCATATTATTCTACAAAAATAATTCACGATTATTTTGTAGACATCGCAATCTTGCCATTGAAAAATTTGTGAATCATATTCACAACCCAAAATAAAATGTAAATTATATTTTCAATTTAATGTCCAATGTGAATCTAATTCACATCAATATTTAACTAACAAATGTAAATTACAAATAGCTCTCTCTTATATATTATAAATCACATTTATAATATATATGATTAATATGGATAGTGCTATCCACATTATTCATGTCCATGATAATTAAATCACATTTAATCATCTTGGATTCCTTTTCTCTTATGCTCAAATAATATGAATCACATTCACATTATTTACATCTTTGATAATTGAATCACATTTAATTATCTAAAATAAATCTCCTTATAATATGAATCAAATTCATATTATTCGTGATAATTAAATCACATTTAATTATCCATTTTCTCAATGCTCGGATACATATATCAACAATAGAATTATCCATGAACTCTTTCAAGGATAATGCGCTTTCTCCTCGAATACTTGGATATAAGGACAGGGCAATTGTATTGTTCCACGTATAGCGACTTGGATATTGAGATCACATCTCAAATCCATATCTCGGGCCTCGCATATATGCTTGATTAAATCAAGACCGCAAATCTAATCTTCTCATTGCATCTGAATCACACTCAGATCAATGTCCAACATTTGGACTAAGATTAGGTTACTTCTCTACTGAGAGGAGTCACTAAAATCCAGACCCGTTTCATCACTCCCTATGAATGGAAGCGTCATGGTTATACAACCGTTTATGATCACATCACCCTCAGGTATTCTCAATACCTATACATCCCGCATACTGGAAGACCTAGAATAATCCTGAAGTATAAGATCAATTTGACACTGTCTACTTCAGGGATTTATCATTAAGTTTCTCATTTGACTATTGGGAGTCGGTATCGATTATATGCTTCCCAAAAGCATATATCATACCTAGGTGTTGATCATATGCTTTCCAAAAGCATATATCAAACCTACAAATTCAGTCGAGCTTCCAAAGCAAGACAACCGTGCACGGAATTTGATTCTTCCCAATATCTCATGAGTGAGCTCATGTCTTCTAGTTTAGTAATGAACCTGTATGATCCCTTCGAGAGATCGTATTACTCATATGTCCTTATATGCACACCAGCGCGCCGGTGTGTAGACCATGATTAGGTCATCAACCTATTGGTCTGCCAAATGTACATACTCAGACATATAGTAACACATCTGTCTCCGGTCAGAGGATGTGTGCCTATATCATGACAGCATATGATATAGGACTTTGGTTATCTCGATCTCGTTAAGTCAACTCTTTGACCTATCAATCTGACACCTCCAAATCTCTATTCCTATGCAGAGGACCTGCATCAAGAAGTCGGTCAGATATCAGCCTAACTGAGAAAGGATTGCCATCTCCTACTCAGGCTGGAGATCATCTCTTAACAATCATTTGATGGTGCTTGATGAGCCTCAATCTAACTCTTTAGATGTTCATCAAGCACCAGCCTCTATGATTCAATATTTGAATCAACAGCTGTATGATCATCAAGATGGCCATGGTACATAACCCTAATTGTACTAAGGGACCTATTATGTAGATTATGTATTCTTCATTTCAGATTAGGGAATGATATTCGCAATAACATTTATTGTATAATGGCTCACCGTGGGCTTGCATGTCCAACAATCTCCCACTAGCCCAAGGAGCCATTAACGGGCTAATAATTTAAACCCGCACTCATGTGACAATCATAGGCTATTTAGAAAAATAGCTGAGTAAGCTGATCAGTCACTCTTTTCCTGAGAGACTACACCAAGCCTTTTTACAACACTTGCATATCCCCTAGTAACAGTGTTCGCATCCAATGCGAATGTTGCATCTTATGCAACTAATACTCAATTTTGTTAGTTATAGTGTCCTTTACACTACATCTTGATAATTATCATAACAGTATTCCCATAATCCTTATTAGAATACCTTTATTCCTGGAGATCTCTATCTCCTAAGGTATCTACAGTTAAGACCCTTATAGATCACTATCTACAAGTTCTTAAACGTTTGAAGATAAGACTTTGAGATCTAAGTTTCATTATCTTTAAGATATTGTTATTACTGCAATCAAGTGTTTTATCTCCATAGTAGGATTGGTAACAGTTTACTACTCCCACTGCAAGGCAGACATCTGGCTTTTGTACACATCTAACATACACTGAGCTTCCCAAAACTAATGCACAAGTACAAGCAGTTCTAACATTTACTTCCTCAACTCTTTGAGGTGCTATCCCTTTAGATAGGTCAGTACCATATCTTGAGAGAAAGAAGTCTTTCTTGGAATTTTCTAGAAAATGGAAATGTCCAAGGTGTACCATCAATGTGACGGTCCCAATACCCTCTTCTCTTTGCTTATGAACATCTTCAGAACTAAGATCTAAGAGGTATCCTTGAGATCATATCTCGAGGTATTGAACAACCAGATTATAAAACACTTATTACTATCATCCTTATATCATTCTAAATGATTAGACTATTATCTACATTTAGCATGATGAACACAATGGCAATCCCACTAAGCTTCACCTGGTTCATCAAGATTTTATCTGAAATCATATCATTTATAATTTCATCAAATCTTATGATCCAACTACAAGAAGCTTATTTGAGTCCAAAGATGGAGCTCTTTAGCTTGCACACCTTGATTTCCTCAACCACCAAGCCCTGGGGTTGCTTCATATAAATATCCTCAGAGAGGTATTCATAGAGGAATGCAATCTTGACTCACATTATGAAGATGTCATAGTCAAGTTGTGTAGCTATAGTTAGCAATATTCTGATGGGTTAAAGCAATGTCACTGGAGAGCAAGTCTCATCGCAAGTGATGTCCTCTCTTCGGTGTGTAGCTCATGGCTACGAACCGTGCTTTGAAGGTATCTACCTTCTCATCAGGTTCGCTCTTTCTCTTGAAGATCCATTTACACCATAATGGGTCTTACCCATATAGTTGGATCCTCGAGGGTCTATATACAACATTTGTATATGAAGTCTACTTTAGACTTTATTGCTAACATCCATCTTTCCATGATATGATCTTCAGAAGCATCATCACATGAAGTCAGATCATTGTCAGATTCAACTGACACATGGAATCCATCCTCAAACTTATTTGAAGAGGTATTAATGTTTCTTCTTCAATTGTCTATTTAGTTTCCAATCTCAGAAGCCTCATTATCTTCTCAAGATTAAATGAGTTCCTTTACTTCATTTTCATCTTGATTCTGAAGAGAGTCATCCTCTAAGAATCACATTCTCAGAGATGAGATCCTTTAAGAATCTCAAGGTCATAATGTAGTGAAGTAGCACTCTCTAGTGCCCGATTCCAGCTTACTCACGTGGAACCTTATTAAGGATATATAATGTAGTCTCTACCACATATATATACCTGGAAACTAAGAGATAATTATTCTAAGGTTAATCATTGATCAAATCATGTCACACATGATCAATTGTGTCTTCCTACAACTCTATTGAGTTAAGGTTCATTAGGAGGATTGAGATAGGAATGATATTCACATCTCCATAAGGTATTCCTTGAATTCATCTAATAGGTACAAGCTACCTTGGTTAGATCAAATTTATTTCATCTTCCTTCAAACTTTGGTTCTAAACCAAAATTGTGAAATCTTTGAACATTTCAAAGGTTTCTTAGGTGAAGAGAAGAAATCTCATATCATACATAATCATCAATAGATATCATATATCCATAATGTTTACTATGATATAGATGATTCACATACATCAATATGTATGAGCTCCTGAATACCTTGACATCTTGCTCCTTTCCCAAAGAAGTGTGTATTGGACATTTTACTTTGAATACAATACTCATAAGTATGCAAATTTTTGAAATTTTAGACATTCTAAAGTTTCATCTCTTACTTGTCCATTGATCTCATCAATATACATATGTCCAAAACATGATGTCAGACCATTGTCAAATGATCTTTATCCTCCTATTGATCTTTAAAGGTTTAATTTTCAGTATTAGAAATCTTAATAAACCATTCATTAATTTTCTAATTTAGTGGAGTCTGCTAGATGTTAGATTACTATCTGAAATATCCCCATCATAACTCTTTACGATAGGTCTATTTCAGAATTCATGCTTATTCCCAACATTTAGAAATAAACTGTGAGTGTATTCTAATATCCAGGTCATAGAGACATTCTCTATGACTAAGGGCTCTCCAACTGAAAATATGAAGTATATTCATCTGGTGGAAATTGTTGCAACAATTGCATCAATTCCAACATGGATGACCATTAAACCTAAAGATCAATTTCTAATCACATATGCAACCAATTGCAAGTGTCATTAGAAGATTGAGATACAATTGTTAGACTTTATCTTATTAAATAAGAAAGTCAATTTCAATGATTATATGCAGATTATTCAGATGCATTATCAGAGTCCTTCTCTAAAGATTCTAGATAGATTTGATAGTCATACTATCAACACATCAGCTTATTGCAGTATTGGCATTCATCCAACTCTTTGGATGTCATATGGAAGTCACAGAAGTACAGTCAACTCTTTGACTTTTCTTCTTACTTGGGTCCATCCCATGCTTCCACTACGCTCCCTTTATCTATAAACAACCATCTCTCAGGACCAAGGATCTCTTATGTTAAAATCAAAAAATTTCAATATAAGAGCATTTCAACATTTGTATATGCTTCATTCAGTTCATACAATATGAATATTTTGAAGATTCATGAATGACTAGAGTATAGATAGTAGAATGATGACACTCATCTTATCTACACACATCTTAACACCTATAGACTTAGGTTCATGCGGGTACTCAATGAATTTGAATACATCATCTCTTATAGAGCCACCATTCTGCATGATACAGAGAAACATCTCATTCACGATAAAATGTCAAGAGCACATGTGTATGCCA
Organism: Ottelia alismoides; assembly: GCA_037367405.1. NCBI lineage: Eukaryota > Viridiplantae > Streptophyta > Magnoliopsida > Alismatales > Hydrocharitaceae > Ottelia > Ottelia alismoides. Next base: position 18,545 of record JAZKJV010004098.1, read on the forward strand.
GAACATCTTAGAATTTTTTTAAGGATTATTTGACAATTACGATCATCAACGACATGTCACTTGCAAAGTACATTCGATGAGAGATCGGGACTATAGAGACATACAAACCCTATGGTTGAAGTCGTATCGTCTATTATAATTGTCATTCCTCATTATTATGAGGAAACTTGCACATTGCAACCACATACATTATGTGTTCAACTTCAAGTATAATATCTGGATCATGGGTCCAATCCATGATATTCTACTGGTTATTATTGAGTATAACATTGAGTGGGTTTAATGAAGGATTATCTGAAATAAGAAATTTTCATAAACATATATAAATATATAATTTACTTTGATTTAGGAATTTTTATATCAAAGTTGTCTTGTCATGTCAACAATGAAAGTTCATTCCCTTAATCACTTTCAATGTAAGAGATATACTTACCATAATATCTCAAGCAAGATCTGGGATCTCCTTCCTTATCTTTGTTACATCCCAATAATATGAGACCTGTAACTCCGATAAAAAGAAGCGGGAACACATTCAGCCTTGCAAGTCTAACTTGCATTTCCTAATTCGGTCTTTAACGCCTGGACCCACCACTCCTAAGGTGATGTTGACCCGTCATTAATTGAACCAATAATATGAGGACCTGATATTGGGGTCACTACGCATACGTCCTTACTCTTTCGAGAAGCGACGAGCCTGATCCAAACGGATCATATGCAGGAGCTGTCACTTCGGACAGACGTCTCCCACATATAATATCTGGCGACGGAACCCTTCGCCTTGACGGGAGACCATGGATGTCACTTATGTGATCCTCCGCATCATATTCAAATTTCAATTAATTATCATGAATCATATTCACATAATTAATTCTTCCAATGGAAATAAACATCTATTCATAATAGAGTATTTTTAATTTGGATATAATTAACTTAATCATATTAAATTAATTATCAATCTAATTCAATCAACAAACTTGATTTTACTTGAATATATGGTATTATCTTAAAATACGTATTAATTCAAATTTTAATAATTAGAAAAATACATCATCATCTCTCAGGCATTATCGAGTCCCTACCCGTTGTCATGGCCAATACCGACGAGAGTGGGACGGACCACATATGTTGCAACCCGCTACCCCAATGCTCTCCGACTAGACACCATATCCACCTCAGGAAAGGATAATGCCAAATAGATCAATGTGTACTTGAGATGATCATCAGTTCTTCAACCGAAATTATACCATATTGTAATAATTAAAACAACTTAGATTATAAGGAAATTTGCTAGACAAATTCCCAATCCTATTCAAGCAAGAAGTTTGATGATTGTGTTTCCAATTATGATCTTGATCAAATCTAATCAATCTATTGGTTGAGGCCAAGTCAATTAAGGAAATAATCATCATCCAATATTTTTCAAATAATTTCCATAATTATTTCATTAAATTAACAAGTAATTTCACTAATTGACAATCACATGGTTCTTGATTAGGAAAGTAATTTCAGCAGTGAACCCTACTTACTAAAATTAACATATCTCAATCAATTTAAATCCAAATTAAGCAAAGTAAGTTTACAAAGTTTTCTAATTTGATTTATAACAGAACATATGTGATTTGCACGTATTTCAAGGTGTTTCTAAAAAGTAATTAACTCCTAAATTACATTAAGATTCACAGTTCCCATAACAGTGAATACATGTTCATTAAAACGACCATATCTCGAGAAAACGGAATCCAAATTACATAAACTCAGATCCTATGATTTACTTATTTAATGGGGAACAAAATTCAAGTATTATTTTCGTGTTTAAACAATTTAAACAGGGCCGAAAAATTACACTAAATATAGATGCGAAAATGAAATGCGATAAAACTTTCGCAACCCTAACGAACCCAAGTTGGCTTAGGTTTACGGATCGTATCCGAAACCTTCGACCTAAGGATCTGATACCGCTTTAAGGATATGGTTAGATCCTCAAGTACATCACGGAAGCGTGAGCGTCGTATCGAATACGACGAGGAGCGACTAGTCGCACTAGTTGCTCGATGCAGCGAAAATTAAATTTTTTTCATGCGACGAAACCACATGATCCAAGAACACTTCTCGAATCGTTTCATCTAAACCACAAAAAAGTAATAGGATTACCTCTTGAAGCGTGGTTGCGATCGATTCTCTAAATGAAGAGACCTCCTGTCTGAAGTCCGATCTGACGGAGGAGACTCTTGCGAGCGCGGGGATGAATCGCGTGCTTCTCGTAATCCATGTTGATGATCCAAGTGACAGATCTCCTGATCTCGGCACACGAGATCCGATGTCTTCTTCATGAGCGAGGCGCACAGAAGGAGACGAAGATCCATGGGCAAATGATCGGGCAACATAACGGCGACACTGCAATGATGGAGAACTTCTTTAGGGCATCCATGGTGGAAGGCCACATGAGAGGGAGAGAGAGAGAGAGTAGGCATGTAGAGAGAAAAAGAGAGAGAGAGAGAGAGAATTATGTTCTCTTGTGTGTATGTGTAAAGAAGAGCAAATGGGTGCCTCTCCTTTTATAATATTTTGGGATCCATGGATCTCAATCCATGTACTACACAAATCCAATGGCTAGCATTGATTTGTGTTTCTTTTAATGATCAAAATTTATGTTGGAAAAACCAACAACAATTAATTTAATTTAGATTAAATCTATATTAATAAATCAATATAATTCAATCATCAATTAAATCAAGATTTATGGAGATCATAGGAGAGAGAGAGTGCCTCCTTCCATGTTGGAAGGAGGGGACGACTACACATTCCTAATAGGAGTGGTATATATGGAAGGTGGCTCTCATCTCTATTTTGTAATCTTCAATATTATGCAACAACTTTTGTTGCAAATTATTCTACAAAAATAATTCACAATTATTTTTTAGACATTGCAATCTTGCTATTGAAAAATTTGTGAATCATATTCACAACCCAAAATAAAATGTAAATTACATTTTCAATTTAATGTCCAATGTGAATCTAATTTACATCAACATTTAATTAACAAATGTAAATTACAAATAGCTCTCTCTTATATATTATAAATCAGATTCAAAATATATAAGATTAATATGGATAGTGCTATCCACATTATTCATGTCCATGATAATTAAATCACATTTAATCATCTTGGATTCCTTTTCTCTTGTGCCCAAATAATATGAATCACATTCACATTATTTACATCTTTGATAATTAAATCACATTTAATTATCTAATATAAATCTCATTATAATATGAATCAAATTCATATTATTCATGATAATTAAATCACATTTAATTATCCATTTTCTCAATGCTCGGATACATATATCAACAATAGAATTATCCATGAACTCTTCCAAGGATAATGCGCTTTCTCCACGAATACTTGGAGATAAGGAAAATGCGATTGTATTGTTCCACGTATAGCGACTTGGATATTGAGATCACATCTCAAATCCAAATCTCGGGCCTCCCATAGATTCTTGATTAAATCAAGACCGCAAATCTGATCTTCTCATTGCATCTGAATCACACTCAGATCAATGTCCAACATTTGGACTAAGATTAGATTACTTCTCTACTGAGAGGAGTCACTAAAATCCAGACCCGTTTCATCACTCCCTATGAATGGAAGCATCATGGTTATACAACCGTTTATGATCACATCACCCTCAGGTAATACCAATACCTGTACATCCTGCATACTGGAAGACCTAGAATAATCCTGAAGTATAAGATCAATTTTACACTGTCTACTTCATAGATTTATCATTAAGTTTCTCATTTGACTATTGGGAGTTGGTATCGATCATATGCTTCCCAAAAGCATATATCATACCTAGGTGTTGATCATATGCTTTCCAAAAGCATATATCAAACCTACAAATTCAGTCAGGCTTCCAAAGCAAGACGACCGTACACGGAATTTGATTCTTCCCAATATCTCATGAGTGGGCTCATGTCTTCGGTTCAGTAATGAACCTGTATGATCCCTTTGAGAGCTCATATTACTCATATGCCCTTATATGCACACCAGCGCGCCGGTGTATAGACCTTGATTAGGTCATCAACCTATTGGTCTGCCAAATGTACAAACTCAGACATATAGTAATACATCTGTCTCCGGTCAGAGGATGCATGCATATATCATGACAGCATATGATATAGGACTTTGGTTATCTCGATCTAGTTAAGTCAACTATTTGACCTATCAATCTGACACCTCCAAATCTCTATTCCTATGCAGAGGACCTGCATCAAGAAGTCGGTCAAATATCAGCCTAACTGAGAAAGGATTGCCATCTCCTACTCAGGCAGGAGATTATCTCTTAACAATCATTTGATGGTGCTTGATGAGTCCTCAATCTAACTCTTTAGATGTTCATCAAGTACCAGCCTCTATAATTCAATATTTGAATCAACAACTGTATGATCATCAAGATGGCCATGGTAGATAACCCTAATTGTACTAAGGGACCTATTATGCAAATTTTGTATTCTTCATTTCAGATTAGGGAATGATATTCGCAATAACATTTATTGCATAATGGCTCGCCGTGGGCTCGCATGTCCAACACATAACTTTCATGAAGTCTTCTTCAGCACCAGCAGACCGAGCATCTCATTTTGTTTTTCCTTCTTTTGTACCTATTAAGTTTGTTGTTATAGAGACTGAGTTTGATTATCCATATGTATATGATGATTCTGAGTTGAATAAAAAGAATGTTTATTTTGATGTTCATTGTGTGCCTTTTCCTGAAGCACTTAATAAAAATAGAAAAATCAAAAAATTAAAAATAGCCCTTTCTGATCTTGGAGTAGTTGAGATTTTACAGAACATCTTACTTGAGATGACAATGCTAAAAGCCATGGAATATATGCATGTCATTAAAAAAGGAATGAAATAAGCTTGTACATCTAAACGCCCATATAAGAAAAGAGGACATAGCACAACAGAGCATCACATCGTAACCATGGCTACTGCGAATGCCATACAACGTCGACTCCCAAACAAAAGCAAGATAAGGGGACACATGTTGTCAGATGACAGATTTTCGGTCTACAATTTGATCGTACTCTTTTGGACAATGGTTAATCTATTAGTTTATTTTCTTCCTCACTACTCAAGCATCTCAAACTTGGACCTATTAAGAAGAGCATAATGTTGCTTCAATTTGCAGACTGATTGGTCAAGAGGTTGAAAGTCCTACTTGAAAACGTTGTCGTGACAGTACATGGCATGAACTTTCTTGTTGACTTTGTTGTCATAGATATGGAGCCTACATTACCATTACATCGTACACTAATTATTCTTGAATGACCCTTTTTGCGTATAGCGAAAGAGGTCATTGATTGTAGGACATGCGTGATTACTTTTCACTCTCATAGTGAAAGTGTTGTTGTTGAAACGATCATCAAGCAGAAAGCCAAAGCTGCATCAGATGAGAGTGATCTTGGTTCTTCATATAAAGAGGAACGCGATGTTATAGATGAGAGCATACACGAGTCATTATCTTTGAATGATATTTTGAACTAAGAATTCCTTTCTCATAAGGAAAACTTGGAAAGCACAATTTCCTTTGATCTGCACATTGCAGATGGGAGTACTACTATTGATGATCAACTATAGATTCCCGAGTATAATGATGAGCTGAAGATGGTTTATGGATATGATTTTTCTGAGAGCATTGGTGATTCACTCTTAACTTTCATGCCTATTCGAGATCATTATAAATCTGTTGAGTACTTTCACCATGTCGACTCTGATGGGCGGTTTTAGGATTTAGACATGGACACATCTGAGGACGACCCTGATGTCGACATACATCGCATTGACTCTATAACCCAACGGATGCGAAAGAAGGTCAAGCTTCTTCCTTCTTGAGCATTGTACATTCTTCTATTTTGTATATATCCCTTTCATTTTATTCTTTCTTCTTTTATTTTTATGATTCATATCTTTTCTGTGTGTGTGTGTGCTATACTTAGGATGTACTCTATCCTAAGTATAGGGAAGGTGAATGACTTGAGTTGTTCCATTTTCATTTTCTCCCATCACTCTTGTTGTTGCATATATTTAGAGATTCTTTACCTTAAGTATAGGAGGAGTGGTGTCACTCATTTCTTTCTTCTTTATTTTTGTTTATTTTCTTTTTATGTCTTCTGTTTTTCACTTGTCCTTCAACTTCTTGATATTATTTTTCTATACTTTGGTATATTTTACCCTAAGTATAGGGGAGGACAAGTCGAGCCATCGAGTTTGTACATTCTCTTCCTCTGTTTTCCCGTTTGTATAGTCTTCTATGCTTAGGATTATTTGATCCTAAGTATAGGGGGATCACCGACTTCTATTCATTTCATTCATTATTCTTTGAGTCGTTGTAGTATAGGACACTTTTCTATAATAAGCATGGGTTATGTCTTCCATTGTCACTTCTTGGTCACTATGAGGACATAGTTTAAGCTAAGTATCGGGGGTGCCGTATATATTGCATATAAACTTTAGCCATAACTCGTGCTTTTGTTTGTCTAATAATATGGCTCTAATTAAACTAGAATAAAATTTTTTTGTAAAAAGTTTATAAAAATTCTTGGAAAAAATCTTTTGTAAATATTTTTGTAAAATAGTTTTGTAAACTTTTTGTAAAAATCTTTGTAAAATTATTTTTGTAAACAATTTTGTAAAATATTTTAGTTGTATTTTTTTGTAATTATTTTGTACAAAATAATGTATATTGTAAAAATGTCGTAAAATGTTTGAAATAAAATGTTCGTAAAAAATGTTTTGTAAAAATTTTGTAAAATTTTGTAAAATATTTATAAAATATTTTTTGTAAAATATTGTGTAGAAGTTTTGGAAATGTCTGTAATTTTTTTGTAAAATGGTTTATCAACTTATTTTCTAAATTTGTATATAAATAACATGTTTGTAAATGTGTATACACTTGTGTGTAACAATTTTTGTAAATAAAAATCTTTCTAAACATTCCTTGTAATACTTGTAAAAGATGTGCATAAAATAATTTGTAAATAAAATTCTTTTGTATAAAAATTGTAGATAAAACTTGTATATAAAATTCTTTAGTAAATTTGTACATAAAATTCTTTTGTAGATGAAATCCTTTGTAAAATATGTAAATACAATCTGTAAATAAAAATTCTTTTTGTAAAATCTTGTATATAATTTTTGTATAAATAATTTGTATATATGTATAATACTATATTAAAAATACCATAAAATTTAAAAAAGATAAAATCCATAAAATTTTGCAAAAGTTCTCTAAAAAGCTTACAAAAAATTTATTTGCTTCTTTTCTTTTATCTCTTTGAAAAAAAATGTTATTTTATTTGCATTTACATTTGTTTCTTTTTTAGAATGATATTGATGCATAAACTAGTCTAGAATAAAATCTAAAGAATGGAGCTTGGTTAAGACTTTAATCACTTAATTTCAGATGACCCTTATAGGAACTATAGTTGAGACTTTTCAGGTCATAGCAACTTAATGCTTTGGGTCCACAAGACTTATGTTCACATGTCACCTTGATTGCTCTAAGTAGAGTATTTCATACACACACATGATTCTTTTAGACGGTGACCTAACTTGGACAATCACTTTACACATGGCTCTTCACGGATGAGGTGGCGAGGGGTAGAATCCTCTTGCAAGAGACACATGCAAATGGAGACATACACAATCAATTTGAGTGGCCACTGCACCCCAACCTAGTGTAGTGGCATGGACGTCTAAAGATGGGGGCTGTGAATTAAAATAAAACTTCCTATGAGGGATGGTCTGTTGGCACATATTTTTAAGACCTCAAAACATGAGCGGAAAGAAAGATTCTATATCCATCGAGGCACAATAAGATCAATGCAATGCAATTATTCTTTCCACCAAATAGAAGGCAAAAATATTCCAAAAAAAGAAGAAGAAAGTAAATTGACCACATTGGTCCAGCTTCAGAGAGGCTGCAGAACTTAGTGGAGATTTGGCACACTGGTCGGCTTCACAAGGAGATGTGTCTACACTAGCCACAGTCCACTTCTCTTCATATTCTTCTATCTTCTCCTCCTTCGATTATGGACACATCACGTACCTGAACTAAGAAGGAAATACCCTGCTCCTCGAGGAAAGAGTAGCTTGACTGGGGAATTAGGGTCACCTTTCTAAGAGAAGGTTGTTCTTTGTCATTTCTGATGTGGAGAGCTATATTCACTTATACAATACAATTAGATTCATAGTCATCAGAATTTACATATGAAGACTTGTTTTGACATGACTGTTGAGACGATCTGAATAGACACTTGTGGAACTTTAAGGCTGTTAGGTCTTAAATCCTATTCCGAATAAGGTTCCGCCAAACTAATGATCCAAAGGTTTGACCGAGCACCATACTTTGATTTAATGAAGATTAGTTCAAACATCAATATTTTTCTAAATTCTTTATTTTTCCTTTCTTCTTTTTCTTTTTACTAACTTATTCTTCAAATAAGTGTTTGCTAAGGGACTAGTAATGGTAAAGTATAGGGGGTGATGAATCTCATATTCACCATCTTTATTCATTTATTTTAGCTTAAAATCTCTTATATAACACATGTAAATATCAATAAATCATTTTTATAAATCTTTATGCAATTGTAAATATTATATATTTATCATTGTTTTTAACCTAAAATAAATAATGAAAGAAATAAAGGGAAAATAAAGAAAACTAAAGACTATCTATGCAATAAATACAGGCTGACTTTGACCCGAGAAGATGTCAAAGCTTGACCTGATCGACAAGGAATAAAGTAGAGGGAGATAAGGCCTTCATCAGAAAAATCAAGAAAAATAATTTCCATTCATGTATATTCATCATGTACATTCATCACTATATTGTGTGTGTATTCTTCTATATTTTATTTATCATCAAAATCATCTCAAAGAAAAATATTTTCTTATTAGAACTTGTACAGAAAAATAAGTTGTAAATATTAAAAATAATTACAACAAGAATAGTTATACAGTTTGCAAATAACATCACTTTGAAAAAGTTACAAAGCTCAACTTGTAGATCTATATCTTCTCCATAAAATATTCAAAATGAACCAAACTAAAAACGTTCTTTGTATTCAAAATTAAATAAGCTTCAAAATGAAAGTGGCTTTACTAAATCAGAGATAAGATGTTAAAAGTAGATTTTTGGATTGTATTGTATATTTGTATGTGTTATGCAATGTGTGATTTTATTATTGTATTGATTTTCTTTTATTTTGTACATATTGTATTTTTAAATATTTGTATATATTGTATTATATATATAACGCATATAAAAATAATGAAATAAAAAATATACAAAAATAAAATCGTGTATATAATGTATATGTATTACATACCTATATTGTAAATATCCCTATTTATTTAACTAAATAAAATAATTTATAAAAAATCAAATAAAATGTCTTTAAAATCCTTAAAAAATGTTGTAAATTATTAAGTTATATAACTATTTGTAAAAATAAATTATTAAAAATCAACGTGTTATATATAGGTGAATATACCTATGAATAAGGGTAAATATTTATTTTCACCTAATTATCTAATTTATTTAAATTATTAAAAATCACCTAAATAAAATTTATTTAATCATTAACATTTTTATTTATAAAATTATTTTATTTAAATTCATTTGCTAATTTATTTTTAATTTCTTTAACAATTTCTCACTTTTTTATCTTTTAGTGGTTTTGTCCTGTAGTGGGCAAGACAGTGGACCTGGGCCTGTTGACCCGGATCAACTCCTCATTTCTTCAGGTTTGCCCAAATAACTTGATCATCGGCCATCCTTCCATGATTTTTCCTAATTGCTCCTTAGCTCCATCGCACATGATTCCTTCATGAATCTTTTTCACTGAATAATGGATTCACTCGCCCGAGTAAACATTTTCATCATTCAAGCATCGGTTCATGTGCATCCTCCATTTGAGTTTCATTTGAACCTAGCTCTCTCTCTATATATCCCCCAAGATTCATTCATCAATTTTGCTTTATTTCACTTGAATTTCTCGCCTGTAGTTGGTTCCCTGAGAGACATGCTATGAGAGGATGTCTTCCTCTGTAGTTGGGAGCGCGGGGGAGTCCACCTAGAGGCATGATCTACCTATGTCACTAGAGTCTGCCGTCGACGTCCAGTCTCTTCACCCATCACCATGAATCGAGGTCGTGACCTCTTCCATTCCATTTGTAAGCTAATCTAGGTAGTCTACTTTTTAATTTCATGATTTCATATATTTGTAACATAATTCAAATCAAATCTCCGATCTGGCTCTAAACTGCTCGATCGGAGCTGATCACCATTTGGTTTTTATCATCCGACTCACCACTCACATTCGTCATCATGTTCTCCATCCTCCTTACAATTCTAACCACCCGGATCTAGTCTAGATATGGTTTTTGATCTCCCTCCAGCAATCTCCGTTGAGATCCCCATCCCCACCACCCCCTTTTTTATCTTTTCAACTAATAAGACAGTCAGATATTAACCTCCGAGTAGAAGAATAATTTACAGGTCCTAGGCCATCGTATGTAACTTGGATCCGTCATCTAGAGCTCGTCTTTTAGGCATCGCCCACAAGGTGCTCCATATCAGAGATCGATCGTCTTCGAGACTCATAACATCATCAGATCGAAGCAAGAGTACGTTAAGAACCATCAACATCATTCAGGGGTAGCCTTAGACTAAGATCAACCAAAATCTGGCTGATTGGAGTTTGCTAGATTCCACCTTCTTGAGAGTTCTTCCACCACCTCCATCTACTGTCAGGTCAAGAATATTAGGTGACCGATCCAATTCGAGCCATTGAAGATGCTCCAAATTTGAGTCGAGCGATCAAAGCTACAAGAGCCCTTGGATCACGCATGCACCTCGCACATGCTCGATGAATAAATTGCCCTTTAGCCCCGGTAATTTTCTTTTGTTTGTAAATAATCCTCGTATGTACACGTGCCACTCTCTGATGATGTGAATAATTACATAAAGGCCCTCATTAGTTTTATTAATTGCTTTTTATTCATGTTCGAACCGCGTCACATGCATCTGCACGTGCTTTTGGTGAAAATTGCAATAATATATGTGGCATTTTCGGTTACTTTTCAGCCCTCGAAACAACTTTATTCCCCTCGAGGTCCGCGCCCGTGCATATCACATGCGTAGGCAAGCACCTCATCTGGGGAAGTTGCAACTTCTATCCTTGCATTCGTTATTTTCTTACGCATTTAGTCTTGCAATTAACTTTCCTTTCACTTTACTCCCTGTGCTGCAGAATAACTAATTATTTGTTAATCTTGCTTAATAATTTGTTAAGTGCCTCGAAAAATTCCCTAAAAAATCTCATAAGTACCTGCTAATAATATCTATCACCCCTAATTTTTGTATGCAAAAGTAATTTGTTTTATTATTTTTAAAAAATCAAACACCTAAAAAGGTCTTGTTTGCAGTATATAATTAATAAAAAAAATTAAAAAGTGTTTGGAAGATTCTATAAAAAAATGTATGTTTTTGAGTTGTTTGATTTACTATACAAATTTTGTTCTAAAATTCTTCATAAAAATAAAAAAGTAGCTAAATATAGAAAACACTAAAAAATAATATAAAATCACAAAATATTTACAAAATACATAAAATAGCTTTTATTAAAGTTCGAAAATCTTTTTCCTATTTTTATATATTTTCATTATTTTTGCTTTTATTTTCTATTTTAAAAATCTAAAAAAAATCATTGATTTTCTACTTTGTTTATTTCTCATTTTAGTAATTTTAAAAATCCTAAAAAATCGAAAAATCTTTAAATAATTTAAAAAAATTATTATAAAAAATAAAAGAATTTTATTTAAATTTTCTATATATTTTTATTATATTCGAAAATACAAAAAGAGTGGTTGTGTTCGCTTTATTACATTTGCTTTTTATTTGATTTGTCCTCAAATTGAAAATATAAAAATTTGCTAAATTAAAAATATTTAAAAAATTTAAAATCAGAAAACATTAAAAAATATAAAAATTATAAAAATCCATTAAAATATATAAATTCAAAACCCACAAAAACATCAAAAGTCGAAAAAAAACCTCTTTAATTCTTTGATTTTCATGAAATTAATAACTCTCAGGATTTGTGGCATGCTTGAGTTCGATCTTGTACACAAATATAGGTAAATAGATAGCACACAACTTCTCTTGCTTTCTCTCTTTGATTCATTTTTGCTTGAGAAAAATTAATTATTTTTGATTGGGGATATTTGGGGTTGCAGTGACATATGGTTCATATTCATTTTGTTGTTAAATAATTAAAACCCTATCTATCTTGAATAATCAGCCTTACCTCACATACCTTGCCGCCAATTTCACTTTTACTCGAGTCAATAACTTGGGTTAGTATTGAGTTAGTCTAATTACACATGATATGGCTATACCTCGACTAGCAAACATTGAATCTCTAGCATGGAATGTCGCTCGAGGAGGACATGCCGAAGCTCTAGCATGAAATAGCTCCGAAGGAGTTCTGTTGTGTCTATGGGCGAAGCTCCCTTCTCACTCCTTTGCTGCAAGGTATCTTGACGGTGGATGAGATGTTCTGCTTGGATGGGTGTCGATTTCTTCTGCTTGATGGATTACTCAAGTAAGAGTTTTCCCAATGGTGGTTGATGGACAAGATGAAGCTTGTTGAGCGGTGGTAGCTACTAAACGACATGTAGTGGGGATGATATATTGTTTGGCGGAGGACAGCTCGATGGGAGGAAGGCGGAGCTCCTCGGGAAAGATGGCAATGGGTGGTCCGATTATTATCTTAGTGCAATGCGAATGCAAGGCTATTTGATGCTTGTTGAAGACTTGGAGGTCCTATTCAATCGAGGAGTCAAAGCTACGCCACGGATTTGCACATCTATTGTGTGGTTGATCTTAGTTTGATCTTAGCTTGGGATCTATGGTGAACAAGATTTGGTAGTTGGTGTATGAGCAAACTGAAACCTCTTCTGTTGGGCTAGAAAAAGGCAAGTTTTAGCATAATAAAAGGTCTTAGACGCTACTACTTTTCTTCCCCAACCAGATATGACACGACTGTTTAAGAGCTTTGACGTTTTCTAATCAAGGACCTGCAAAGATTGGAGAACCGCTTCTCGATATCCTTCTAATATGACCTCCGAGGGTTTGCAGAATCCAACTGGTATGGGCAGAGGCAGAGTGGGTTGTGGAGGAGGGGGGAGAGGGGGGTCTGGGTGGAGGTCGGAGGGGGGGGGGAGGTTTGGGCAGAGGTCGATGGGGTCTGGGAGGAGGTCGAAGGGGTTTCTTCGGCATAGGCAGAGGATCGACGAACATCATGGAGGGACGAAGGTCGAGGTGGTGGGTGGAGATGGAGCTAGGTGGGGAAATGGAGGTGATGAGAGGAGGGTGAGGGGGAGAAAGGAGGGACACTCATTGTAATTTTGATAAGCAAAATGGGTATTATGTTAAAGAAATTAATTGAATCTCTTTCATTTTAATTTTCTAATGGATGAGATTTAACCGCATGGTCTGGAGATAAGAGCTAGCAAGTTTACAAGGTTGGGAGGATAATAACAATATTTACAAGGTCGAGAATGTAATTTACATTGATTCTAAGGTTCTTGGGGGTAAAAATCACTAATATATAATAAAAAAATGGAGGAGTTTGTCTCCAATTTAAGAAAAGGAGTGTGGGATGAGGTTCCTATTTAGACATTAAAATGATCCCAATTTCCAGAGAAAGATGCCTGAAAATGGGACGGTCCAAACATCTATTGAGTTTTTTTATAATGCTTCCTTTACATGTCAGTTCAGACTCGCCGTTTGGAAATTTACATATGGTCGTATAATCTACAGTTCTGATGATGCCATAAATACACGAGTATGAGTGACTTTTTTAAAAAGATAGTGCCAGCTGAATAAAATGGAATGCATCTTTTTTCCGTAGTCTAGAAACGTTACTGACTGAGAGGAACACATTCCAGTTCAATCTGAAGCTCTCCGCGCTCAACATTTTTTAGCCTCACGGTAATGCCCTGCTTTACCTTCCCATCTACGACAGAGATTACACTGTCCTTGACGAAGGTATTGTCCTCCCCAGCAAGACATTTGTTAACCTGCATGGACTCATTCGCTGAGCAGCCTTCCCATGCTTTAGCTCCTGATACCAGAGGTTGGATGTCTATTTCTGCCTCGCCCATGCGGTCGTCCGTCAAGAATGTGTCTTTGTCATAGACTTGCTGCAAAGGAAGCGAAAGGATGTCTTTAAATCATATATACACAGAGAGAGAAAGGGAAATGTCAAAATTAAGATAACTTTTGAGATCACTACTGGCTTGGTATAGTTATATCAACCCAAGCATAATTAAGTTAGAGGACATGGTAGTAAATATGAAATATGTAGGTATTAGGGTGTAATTATGATATTCTATAGCCGTTAGTTCCATGGAGTAAAAGTTTAGAAAGGAATTCCCTATACCTTTAGCATTATTGTATAAGACATTTCCTCTTATACCTTTAACAATATTGTATAAGACTTCCTCTTTCAAAAAGCCAGGATCAAATAATAATTGAAAAGTTGACAGGACTATACAATAAGATTCACAAAGAATGTCGTATTCATCGCCATAAGTGCCGACAACAAATCATAAAAAACAGTAATCCATTCAGTTTCTATTGATATAGAATAGATATCCATTGTATCTTCGAATCATTACCCGTATAATATTGTGCATTGCATGATCTAAAAACAATGAATCCTACCTACCATCACATGCAACGCTCTACCAGCACAAAATTAAGCGTTTGATAATCCAACGATAAAGAACTTCTGCAAAACATTGTTCGGTCAGATCGCTATATTATAGTATCAGGATGGGATGTCTAAATAGAGGAAATAGGTACTTTAGATCAAGGGAAACAAGCGCTTTACATTTTCTGAGGAAGAAGCAAGAGCTTTACGTTCTTAGTGCAGAAGGGCTTTACGTCTAGTAAGGAATTGCTCAATTCCTCGTGGTAGGGTGTATGTAAAGAATGGTTTGAGGAGTGGATTGTAATTTGGGGAGGGAGAGGACTTAAAACAAGGATATGTGTTGTAATGCAACTTAAATGGATTTGAATTTTAATATTATTTTTCCTTTAGAGAACATTGCAAGGGACGATTTCTGAAAAAGTTTGTGACCTATTATTATGATCAATATTATCCATCTTGATACAAACATCGACATCATGAAATCCTTAAATAAAACAGCTAGAGGGTTTTTTGCGATGACTAACGTTATACCTGCAGATATTAGACAAGATAACTCTAACATGTAAAAAACAAAAGAAAACTAGGTAACGTAATTTGATGATAATCAACTTACCAACTTGAGGGGTGGCAGAGAATCGGGAGTGGACAACATTATCCTTTCATTCCAAATGGGATTCAAACTGCTCTTTATTACGCGAGTTTTCATTGACTGCAAAGTACGGTGTCAAGATAAAGCCATTATATAAAATATTCAGGACAAAACAATGTTGGCGATCTTACTTGATGTCCCATCGTCAGAATGACATAAGGATCACTAGTCATCACGTCCCGCACAGCCAGATTTGTACCCCTTATTATATTGACTTTGATTAATCCAACAAATTCAACCATTCCCATCTATAGAATTCATCAGTGAGACCATAGTTATCATATAACAAGACTAGAAAAAAGCTAAGCACCTGTATTTAATCGATTATACCGTCATGTTTTTCTTTAATGACTTGTTCTCCGTTTCTTTTCTCCTCCAGCTATTCCGGAAAGCATTGCCTAAACCATGAAGACGAATGCCAGTGTGTTGCTTCTCAAAATTTCTCTTGTCATGTTGTGACTGGGATGGGCATAAAATGGCGACTGCCAAAGTATCATTCTGTTCACTTAAATTCGAAAACTGTTGAAATTCATACTTACGCCTGAAAATAAGAAAATTATAACAGGTTAAATATCAAAATGTGATGAAGTGTCTATCTACGCATTACATGTGTTCTTTGGACATACCTAATGAAGTCGACTCGCTCCGCCGTGGAAGAACTTGGCTTGGGTTTCTTGTAATACTCTGGCAAATAGGCTTCATATTTCTGATTAACGACAGTGTTTCCACCACCATCAATTAAGTAATTCACCTGCTCATCTGTCCATTCATCTAACTTCACAGACAGAACCTGAAATGTGAAATAAACGTGCATGCGTCAGAGTGTTATGCTTAGTGGCAGCGGGCATAGTAAGACATACACAGATATGCAAGCAACAATCACAACCCAAAATTCACAAGGTTCATGTAAAGCTCTAAAAATTAATTTCCTCGGATCCTACCTTGAATAATATCCTTGGATTCTCAGCGAGGCAAATCCAATGAAATTTGTTGGGAAAAATAATCAAGTTGTTTATTCCAAGAACCCTAGGCTCTCGTATATAGGAGAGCATCCTATGGGTAAATTACATAAAACATACATAAGTACAAAGAGTTAAGAAACGGTCCAAGAAACGGAGAATAAACACGGCAACAAAAATATATCTCTACACTCCCCATCAAGATGGAGCATAGATGTCGATCAAGCTCAGCTTGGACGAACACTTCTGAAAAGGTCCTCGGAGTAAGGCCTTGGTGAGGATATCTGCAGTCTGGTCCCCTAAGCTAACATGAGATGTGGAGATAAACCCTTCTGAATCATGTCATGTATATAATGGCAATCAACCTCAGTGTGCTTGGTATGTTCATGAAATGCTGGGTTATTTGCAATAAATATATATAGTAGCCTGCTTGTCACATTTCAGTGACATGGGAAGAGTAACCTCTATGTGTAGATATGAATAAATAACTCGAACCCACATCATTTCTGTGCTAGCCTGGGCCATAGCCCTATACTCAAACTCATCACTAGACCTGGCCACAGCTGTTTGTTTATTACTCTTCCATGAGACAAGAAATCTCCAACATATACGGCAAATCCTGTGGTGGACTTCCTATCCTCGGGGCACACTGCATAATCTGCATCTGCGAATGCTGAGACGGTAACCGACTTGCCTTTTTTTAAAAATAAACCCGCACCTGGAGATGATTTAAGGTACCTTAGTGTCATCTGCATAGCGTCCATACGTACCTGATGCAGTTGCTCAATGAACTGGCTAACTGTACTAACTGCAAATGAGATATATGGTCTGCTAATCGTGACATAAAGGAGATTTCCCTCCAGTTCTCTATATCTTCTTGAAGGATATAGTTTAATCCTCAAGCGCATCACGGAAGTGTGAGCGTTGTATCGAATACGACGAAGAACGACTAGTCGTACTAATTGTTCTATGCAGTGGAATTTAAAAAAAATTAATGCGATGAAAACACATGATCCAATCTCGGATCGTTTCATCTATAATCACAACAAGTATAAAGGAATACCTCTTGAAACGTGGTTGATCGAGTCCCTACGAAAAGAGACCTCCTGTCTCAAATCCGATCGTCGGAGAAGAAGCTTGCGAGCGCGGGGATGAGTCGCATGATCCTCGTAATCCAACGAGTTGATCCAAGCACGGTAATCTCCTGATCTCGTCGTACGAGATCATATGCCTTCTTCACAAGCGTAGCACTCCAAAGAAGATGGAGATCCGAAGAACGTCGAAGCGGCGGTGCGGTGGCGAAGGCGACGACGGCTTTCTCCTCTAGGGTTTGGTAGACGGCCACCAAGAGAGGGGGAGAGAGTGTTGACGTGTGGGAAGAAAAGAGAGAGAGAGAGAGAGAGAGAGAGAGAGAGAGAGATGTGCTTCAAAAGAATAACATTAGAGAGTCATAGTATGCCTCTCTATTTATAGGGTTTTGGGATCCATGGATCTCAATCCATGAGACACATAAAATCAATGGATGAGATTGATTTATGTTTAATCCAATGGTCAAGATTGTTGTTGGTAAAAACCAACAACTAATAATTTAATTTAGATAAAATCTATTTGACAAATCAAATATAAATCAATCCTAAATTAAACCAATCAAATAAGGGAGACAATCGTCATGGAGATTGCATCTCCTATTGGAACATGGTGGACGACCACTTGTTTCCAATTGGAGGCAATCTCATGAGATTGCATATCTCCATGAAAATCTCCATTATTTATTCCAACAACTTTTGTTGTGATTTATTCTTCAAAAATAATTCATAATTAAATTTTGAGAATATTACAATCTTACCATTGGAATTTTGTGAATCACATTCACAACCGAAAATATAATTTACATTTTCAATTAATTACACAATGTGTATCCAATACACATCAATAATTAATTGACAAATATAAATTATAATTAGCTCTCTCTAATACATTATAAATCACATGTATAATATATTATGAATGATTGGATATTGCTATCTACATTATTATTATCCACAATAATTAAATCACATTTAATTATATTGGATAATTTCCACAAACATAAAGATAATTAAATCACATTTAATTATCAATTTCTCAATGCCTAGATATAATTCAACTATGGAATTATCCTTGAACACTTTCAAGAATAATGCGATTTCTCCGCAGATACTTGGAGATAAGGACAGGGCGATTGTATTGTTTCACGTATAGTGACTTGGATATTGAGATCACATCTCAAATACAGATCTCATGGACCTCCCATAGATGCTTGATTAAATCAAGGCCGTAAACCTAATCTTCTCATTGCATCTGAATCTCATTCAGATCAACATCCAATATATGGACTAAGATTAGGTCACTTCTCTACTGAGAGGAGTCACTAAAATCCAAACATATTTCATCACTCCCTTGGAATGGAAGCGTCATGGTTATACAATTGTTTATGATCACATCACCCTCAGGTATTCCCAACACCTATACATACTGCATACTGGAAGACTTATGATCATCCTGAAGATATAGATCACTTTTACACCGTCATCTTCAGGGTTTGATCACTAAGTTTCTCAATCTTGATCTTTTGGGATTTTGGTATAGATCATATGCTTTCACAAAACATATATCTTACCTTTAAATTCATGTTATGCTTACAAAGCATGACGACCATGCATGGAATTTGACCAGTCCCAATACCTCATGAGTGAGCTCATGTCTCCCGATTCACAAGTGAACCTGTATGATCCCTTTGAGAGATCGTATTACTCATATGTCTTTACATGCACACCAGCTCGCCGGTGTATAAACCTTGGTTAGGTCATCAACCTATTGGTCTGCCAAATGTACATACTCAGACATATAGGGACACATCGGTCTCTGGTCAGAGGATGCATGCCTATGTTGTGACAGCATTCAACATAGGTCTTTGGTTATCTCGATCTCGTCAAGTCAACCCATTGACTCAACTAATCTGACACCTCTAAATCACTATTTCCATGTAGAGGACCTGCATCAAGAGGTCGGTCAGATATCAGCCTAATGAGCAAGGATTGCCATCTCCTACTCAGGCTAGAGATGATCACTTAACAATCATTTGATGATGCTTGATGAGTCCTCTTTCTAACTCCTTAGATATTCATCCAAGCATCACCCTCTATGATTCAATCAATGAATCAACAGCTGTTTGATTATTAAGTTGGCCATGGTACATAACCCTAATTGTACTAAAGGACCTATTATGCAAATTATGTATTCTTTATTTCAGATGAGGAAATGATATTTGCAATAACATTTATTGCATAATGGCTCGCCATGGGCTCGTATGTCCAACAATCTCCCACTAGCCCAAAGAGCCATTAATGGACAAATCATTTAAACCCACACTCATGTGACAATCATAGGCTATTTAAAAGATAGTTAGGTAAGTTGATCAGTCACTCTATTCCTAAGAGACTATGCCAAGTCCTTTTACGACACTTGCATATCTCCAAGTGACAGTGTTCGCATCCAATGCGAATGTTGCATCTTATGCAAGCAATACTCAATACAGTCAAAGCAGTTATAGTGTCCTTGATACTACTGCTCAACAATTATTATAACCACTATTAATATAATCCTTATCGGAATACCCTTATTCCTGGAGATCTCTATCTCCTAAGGTATCCGTAGTTAAGACCTTTTAGATCACTATCTATAAAGTCTTAATTTCTTGAAGATAAGACTTTGAGATCACTATCTCAAAAGTTTTGCCTTTTATGAAGATATCGTTATTACTACAATCAAGTGTTTTATCACTATAGTAGGATTAGTAACAGTTTACTACTCCCACTGCATGGTAGACATCTGGCTTTTGTACACAACTAGCATACACCCGGCTTCTTTAAACTGATGCACAAGGGCAAACAGTTTGCATTCACATCCTCAACCCTTTTAGGTGCTATCCCTTTCAGACAGGCCAGTACCTTATCATAAGGTAAAGAGGCCTTTCTTGGAATTTTCCAGAATATGGAAATGTCCAAGGTGTACCATTAATGTGACGGTCCCAATACCCTCTTTTCTTTGCTTCTGAACAACTTCAGAACTAAGATCTAAGAGGTATCCTTGAGATCATATCTCGAGGTATGGAACAACCAGATTATAAAACACTTATTATTATCATCCTTATATCATTCCTAATGATTAGGATATTATCTACATTTAGCATGATGAACATGTTGGACATGCGAGCCCACGGCGAGCCATTATGCAATAAATGTTATTGCAATTCACTCCTTAATCTGAAATAAAGAGTACATAATTTGCATAATAGGTCCCTTAGTACAATTAGGGTTATGTACCATGGCCATCTTAATGATCATACAGCTGTTGATTCAATTATTGAACCATAGAGGCTGGTGCTTAGATGAATATCTAATGAGTTAGATTGAGGACTCATCAAGCACCGTCAAATGATTATTAAGAGATGATCTCCAGCCTGAGTAGGAGATGGCAATCCTATCTCATTTAGGTTGATATCTGACCGACCTCTTGATGCAGGTCCTCTACATAGGAATAGATATTCGGAGGTGTCGGATGAGTTAGGTCAAAGAGTTGACTTAACGATATCGAGATAACCTAAGTCCTATATCATAAGCTGTCATGATATAGGCACACATCCTCTGACCGGAGACAGATGTGTTACTATATGTCTGAGTATGTACATTTGGCAGACCAATAGGTTGATGACCTAATCAAGGTCTATACACCGGCGCGCTGGTGAGCATGTAAGGGCATATGAGTAATACGATCTCTCAAAGGGAACATACAGGTTCAGTTACTGAACCGGAAGACATGAGCTCACTCATGAGATATTGGGAAGAATCAAATTCCATGCGCATGGTCGTCTCGCTTGGGAAGCTTGACTGAATTTGTAGGTTTGATATATACTTTTGGAAAATATATGATCAAGACCTAGGTATGATATATGCTTTTGGAAAGTATATGATCGATACCGACTCCCAATGATCGAATGAGAAACTTACTGATAAAACTCTGAAGTAGATAGTATAAAGTTGATCTAATACTTCGGGTTTATTCTGAGTCTTCCAGTATGCAGGATGTACAGGTATTGGGAATACTTGAGGGTGATGTGATCATAAACGATTGTATAACCATGACGCTTCCATTCCTAGGGAGTGATGAAACAGGTCTGGATTTTAGTGACTCCTCTCAGTAGAGAAGTAATATGATCTTAGTCCGAATGTTGGGCATTAATCTGAATGTGATTCAGATGCAATGAGAAGATTAGATTTGCGGTCTTGATTTAATCAAGCATCTATGGGAGGCCCACGATCTGGATTTGAGATATGATCTCAATATCCATGTCACTATACGTGGAACAATACAATCGCCCTGTCCTTATCTCCAATTATTTGTGGAGAAAGCGCATTATCCTTGAAAGAGTTCATGGATAATTCTATTGTTGATATTTGTATCCGAGCATTGAGAAAATGGATAATTAAATGTGATTTGATTCATATTATAAGAAGAGTTATCTTAGATAATTAAATGTGATTTGATTATCAAAGATGTAAATAATGTGAATGTGATTCATATTATTTGAGCACATGAGAATAAGTTATCCAATATAATTTAATGTGATTTAATTATTATGGATATGAATAATGTAGATAGCAATATCCATATTAGTCATATATATTATAAATGTGATTTATAATATATAAGAGAGAGCTATTTGTAATTTACATTTGTTAATTAAATGTTAATGTGAATTGGATTCACATTGGACATTGAATTGAAAATATAATTTACATTTTGTTTTGGGTTGTGAATATGATTCACAAATTTTTTAATGGCAAGATTGCAATGTCTACAAAATAATTGTGAATTATTTTTGTAGAATAATTTGCAACAAAAGTTGTTGCAAATAATGGAGATTGCATAAAAGATGAAATAGCCACTTCCTAATGGAGGAGGGTGGACGGGCACCACTCCCATTAGGAAAGGGAGGCCGTCCCCCCTCTCCACATGTAAGGAGTCTTTCTCTCCTTTCATTATCTCCATGGATTGATTATTTAATTTTGTGATTAAATTGTGTTGATTTATCAACATATATTTAATTTAAATTAAATTAATTGTTGTTGGTTTTACCAACACAAATCTTAGCCATTAAAAGAAACACAATCAATGAGAGCCATTGGATTTGTGTTGTCACATGGATTGAGATCCATGGATCCCAAAACCCTATAAATAGAGAGGCATACTATGCTCTCTATTTTACACACAATGCTTGAGAAGCATCTCTCTCTCTTCTCTCTACTCGACAACCCTCTCTCTCCCTCTCATGTGGTCGTCCACCATGGATGACCTATAGAGGTTCTCCATCGCCGCGACATCGTCGTTATGCTTCCCGTTCGTCTGCTCGTGGATCTCTGTCTCCTTCGGTGCGCCTCGCTCATGAAGAAGACGTCGGATCTCGTGTGTCGAGATCAGGAGATCCGCCGCTTGGATCATCAACATGGATTGCGAGAAGCACGCGGTTCATCCCCGCGCTCGCAAGCGTCTCCTCCGTCGGATCGGACTTGAGACAGGAGGTCCCTTCGTTTAGAGACTCGATCGGAACCACGCTTCAAGAGGTAATCCTATTACTTGTTTGTGGTTTAGATGAAACGATCCGAGAAGTGTTCTTGGTTCATGTGGTTTCGTCGTAAGAAAATTTTTTAAATTCCGCTGCATCAAGCAACTAGTGCGACTAGTCGTTCCTCGTCGTATTCGATATGACGCTCACGCTTCTGTGATGCGCTTGACGATCTAACCATATCCTTAAAGTGGTATCAGAGCCTTAGGTCGACGGTTTCAAATATGATTCGCTAACCGAGGACGACTTGGATTCGTTATGGTCGCGAAAGTTTTTATCGCATTTGATTTTGCAGATCTGTTTAGTAAATAAATTCGGCACTGTTTAAATTGTTTAAACACGAATTTAATACTTGAATTTTGTTCCCCAATAAATAAGGAAATCATAGGATCTGAGTTTGCGTAAATCAGATTTCGTTTGCTCTAGATATGGTTGTTTTAATGAACATGTATTCACTGTTACGGGAACTGCGAATCTTAACGTAATTAAGGAGTTGATTACTGTTTAGAGACGTCTCGAAATACGTGCAAATCACATAGATTCTGTTGTAAATCAAGTTAACAAACTATGGAAACTTACTTTGCTTAATTTGGATTTAAATTAATAGAGATATGCTAATTTTAGTAAGTAGGGGCCACTGCTGAAATTACTTTCCTAATCAAGAACCATGTGATTGTCAATTAATGAAATTAATTGTTAATTTCATGAAATAATTATGGAAAATATTTGAGAAATATTGGAATATGATTATTTCCTTAATTGACTTGGCCTCAACCAATTAATTGATTAGATTTGATCTAGATCATAATTGGAAACACAATCAACAAACTCCTTGCTTGAATAGGATTGGGAATTTGTCTAGCAAATTTACTTATAATCAAAATTGTTTTGATTACTATATGGTATAATTTCGGTTGAAGAACCGATGATCATCTCAAGTACAAATTAATCAATTTGGCATTATCCTTTCCCGAGGCGGATATGGTGTCTAGTCGGGGATCGCTGGGGTAGCGGGTTGCAACGTATGCGGTCCGTCCCACTCCCGCCGATACTGGCCATGACAGCGGGTAGGGTCGGGATAATGTCCGAGGGATTAAGTTGTATTTTCTTAATTATTAAAATACGAATTAATACGTACTTTGAGAATAATACCATCTATATTCAAGTAAAACAATCAAGTTTGATTGATTGAATTGGATTGATAATTAATTTAATATGATTGAATTGATTATGTCCACTTATACTCTAATTTGATTAGAGTTAATAATTCTCTTGGAAGAATTAATTATATGAATGTGATTCATAGTAATTAATTAAATTTGAATAAGAGGTGGAGGATCGCATAAGTGACATCCATGGTCTCCCGTCAAGGCGAAGGGTTTCCGTCACCAGGGATTGTATATAGGAGACGCCTGTACGTAGTGACAACTCCTATATACAAGCGCATCTGGATCGGACTCTTTGCTTCTCGAAAGAGTAAGGCCGTATGCGTAGTGACCCCAATATCGGATCCTCATATTATTGGGGCGATATTGGATTGCGCATAGCGTGTTCTATTCCTGTTGACGGTTGGTTCAATTAACGACAGGTCAACATCACCTTAGGGGTGGTGGGCCCGGGTGTTAAAGACCGAATTGGGAAATGCAAGTTAGACTTGCAAGGCGGAATGTGTTCCCGCTTCTCTTTATTGGAGTTACAGTTTCTCATATTATTGGGATGTAACAAAGATAATGAGGAGATCCCAGATCTTGCTGAGATATAATGGTAAGTATATCTCTTACATTGAAAGTGATTAAGGGAATGAACTTTCATTGTTGACATGGCAAGACAACTTTGATATAAAAACTCCTAAATCAAAGTATAATATGTATACATATAAATATATACACTCATACAAATTTCTTATTTCAGATAATCCTTCATTAAACCCACTCAATTATATACTCAATAATAACCAGTAAAATATCATGGATTGGACTCATGATCCAGATATTGTACTTGCAGTTGGACACATAATTATGTGGTTGCAGTATGCAAGTTTCCTCATAATAATGAGGAATGACAATTAAATAGATAGTATGACTTCAAACCTAGGGTTTGTATGTTTCTATAGTCTTGATATCATCAAATGTGCTTTGGAAGTGACATGTTAATGATGATCACAATTGTCAAACTAATCCTTATAAAATCAATAAAGATATTCTGGCATACATATGTGCTCTCAACATTTAATCATGAATAATATGGTTCTCTGCATCATGCAGAATGGTGGCTCCATAAGAGATGATGTATTCAAAACATTTGAATACCTACCTGAACCAATGTTTTAAGAGTTTAGATGGATGTAGGTGATGAGTGTCATCATTCTACTATCTTTACTGTAGTCATTCGTGAAGCTTCATAATATTCATATTGAATGAATTTAATGAAGCATATATTAAGTGTTGAAATACTCTTATTTTGAATTCTTTTGAATTTAACATGAGAGATCCTATAGTCTTGAGCAATGGTTGCTTAAAAATAAAGGGAGTGCAGTGGAAGCATGGGTTGGACCCAAGTAAGAAGTATAGTCAAAGAGCTGATTGTACTTCTGTGACTTCCATCCAAAGAGTTGGATGAATGCTAATATCGCAATAAGTTGATGTGTTGATAGTATGACTATCAAGTCTGTCTAGAATCCTCTGAAAAGGACTCGAATGGAGCATCAGTATAATCTACATAGATCATTGATATTGACTTGCTTATTGAATAATATAAAGTCTTATAATTGTATCTCAATCTTCTAACAACACTTGCAATGGGTTGCATATGTTTTAGAAGATTGGAAAATTTGATCTTAAGGTTTATAGTCTTCTACATGGATATTGATGCAATTGTTGCAACAATCTCTATTGGATTGATAGACTTCTCAATTTCAGTGGGAGACCTTAGTCATAGAGAATGTCTCTATGATCCAGATATTAGAATACATTATTGTTTATTTCTAAATGTTGGAGATAAACATGAATTCTGAAATTTATCTATCATAAAGACTTATGATAGATATATATTTCAGATAGTAATCTAACATCTAGCGGACTCCATAAAATTAGAAATTAATGAATGATTCATTAAGATTTCTAATACTGAAAATTAAATCTTTAAAGATCAATAGGAGGACAAAGATCATTTGACAATGATCTAGCATCATGTTTTGGACATTTGTCTATTGATGTGATCAATAGACTGATAAGAGATGAACCTTTAGATTGTCTAAATGTTCAAATCTTACATACTTGTGAATATTGTATTCAAGAGTAAAAATGTCCAATACATCCTTCTTTAGGAAAGGTGAAAAATGTCAAGGTATTCAAGATCTCATACATATTGATGTATGTGAATCATCTATATCAGAATAAACATTATGGATATGTGATATCTATTAATGATTATTTGTGATATGAGATTTCTTCTCTTCACTTAGAAAACCTTGAAATGTTCAAAGATTTCACAATTTTGGTTTAGAACCAAAGGTTGAAGGAAGATGAAAAGAATTTGATCTAACCAGGGTAGCTTGTACCTATTAGATGAATTCAAGGAATACCTTATAGAGAAGTGAATATCATTCCTATCTCACCCCTCCTAATGAACCTTAACTCAATAGAGTTGTAGGGAGATACAATTGATCATGTGCGACATGATTTGATCAATGATTAATCTTAGCATAATTATCTCTCAGTTTCCAGGTATATGTATATGTGGTAGAGACTACATTATACACTTAATAAGGTCCCAAGCTGGTAAGCTGGAATATAGCACCAGAGAGTGCTACTTCATTAGGAAAATAAAGGATGGTATTAGATACCTACTTTATGACCTTGAGATTCTTAAAAGATCACATCTTTGAGAATATGATTCTTATAGGATGACTCTCTTGAGAATCAAGATGAAAATGAAGTAAAGGAACTCATTTAATCTTGAAAAGATAATGAGGCTCCTGAAATCGGAAACTAAAATAGATAATTAAAGATGAAACATTAATACCTCTTCAAATAAGTTTGAGGATGGATTCCATGTGTCAGTTAAATCTGAAAATGATCGGACTTCATGTGATGAAGCTCCTGAGGATCATGACATGGAAAGATGGATGTTAGTAATAAAAGTCTAATGTAGACTTCATATACAAGTGTTGTATATGGACCCTCGAGGATCCACCTATATGGGTCAGACCCATTAAGATGTAAATGGATCTTCAAGAGAAAGAGGGAACCTGATGAGAAGGTAGAGACCTTCAAAGCACGGTTCGTAGCCATGAGCTACACACCGAAGAGAAGACATCGCTTACGATGAGACTTGCTCTCCAGTGACCTTGCTTTAACTCATCAAAATATTGCTAACTATAGCTACACAACTTGACTATGACATCTTCATGATGTGAGTCAAGATTGTATCCCTCTATGAATACCTCTCTGAGGATATTCATATGAAGTAGCCCCAGGGCTTCATGGTTGAGGAAAGCAAGGTGTGCAAGACAAAGAACTCCATCTTTGGACTCAAATAAACTTCTTGTATTTGGAACATAAGATTTGATGAAATTGTAAATGTTATGATTTCAGATAGAATCTTGATGAACCATGTAAAGCTTAGTGGGAGTGCCATTGTGTTCATCGTGCTAAATGTAGATATTATTCTAATTATTTAGAATGATATAAGAATAAATAATAAGTGTTTTAAAATTTGGTTGTTCCATACTTTGAGATATGATCTCAAGGATACCTCTTAGATCTTAGTTCTGAAGTCGTTTAGAAACAAAGAGAAGAGGATATTGGGATCGTCACATTAGTAGTACACCTTGTACTTATTCCATTTTCTGGAAAAATTTCAAGAAAGGCTTCCTTCCCTTAAGATGTGGTAGTGACCTGTCTAAAGGGATAGCACCTCAAAGAGTTGAGGAAGTGAATGCTAGAACTGCTTGCACTTGTGCATCAGTTATGAGAAGCTGGGTATATGCTAGATGTGTACAAGAGCCAAATGTCTGCCATGCAGTGGGAGTAGTAAACTGTTACTAATCCTGCTATGGAGATAAAACACTTGATTACAGTAATAATAATATCTTCAAAGATGATAAAACTTAGAGATAGTGATCTCAAAGTCTAATCTTCAAAAGTTTAAGATCTTGTAGATAGTGATCTATAAGGGTCTTGACTGCAGATACCTTAGGAGATAGAGATCTCCAGGAATGAAGGTATTCTAAAAGGATTATGGGAATACTTGTTATGATAATTAATAAAATGTAGTGTCAATGACACTATAACCGACAAAATTGAGAATTATTTGCATAGGATGCAACATTCGCATTGGATGCAAGCACTGTTACTAGGAGATATGCAAGTGCCGTAAAAGGACTTGGCGTAGTCTCTTGGGAATAGAGTGACTGATCATCTTACCTAGCTATTTTCTAAATAGCCTATGATTGTCACATGAGTGTGGGTTTAAATGATTAGCCCATTAATGACTCTTTGGGCTAGTGGGGGATTGTTGGACATGCGAGCCCACGGTGAGCCATTATGCAATAAATGTTATTGCAATTCACTCCTTAATCTGAAATAAAGAGTACATAATTTGCATAATAGGTCCCTTAGTACAATTAGGGTTATGTACCATGGCCATCTTAATGATCATACAGCTGTTGATTCAATTATTGAACCATAGAGGCTGGTGCTTAGATGAATATCTAATGAGTTAGATTGAGAACTCATCAAGCACCGTCAAATGATTATTAAGAGATGATCTCCAGCCTGAGTAGGAGATGGCAATCCTATCTCATTTAGGTTGATATCTGACCGACCTCTTGATGCAGGTCCTCTGCATAGGAATAGAGATTCGGAGGTGTCGGATGAGTTAGGTCAAAGAGTTGACTTAACGAGACCGAGATAACCTAAGTCCTATATCATAAGATGTCATGATATAGGCACACATCCTCTGACCGGAGACAGATGTGTTACTATATGTCTGAGTATGTACATTTGGCAGACCAATAGGTTGATGACCTAATCAAGGTCTATACACCGGCGCGCTGGTGAGCATATAAGGGCATATGAGTAATACGATCTCTCAAAGGGATCATACAGGTTCAGTTACTGAACCGGAAGACATGAGCTCACTCATGAGATATTGGGAAGAATCAAATTCCATGCGCATGGTCGTCTTGCTTTGGAAGCTTGACGGAATTTGTAGGTTTGATATATACTTTTGGAAAATATATGATCAACACCTAGGTATGATATATGCTTTTGGAAAGTATATGATCGATACCGACTCCCAATGATCGAATGAGAAACTTACTGATAAAACCCTGAAGTAGACAGTATAAAGTTGATCTAATACTTCGGGTTTATTCTGAGTCTTCCTGTATGCAGGATGTACAGGTATTGGGAATACCTGAGGGTGATGTGATCATAAACGATTGTATAACCATGACGCTTCCATTCCTAGGGAGTGATGAAACGGGTCTAGATTTTAGTGACTCCTCTCAGTAGAGAAGTAATCTGATCTTAGTCCAAATGTTGGACATTGATTTGAATGTGATTCAGATGCAATGAGAAGATTAGATTTGCGGTCTTGATTTAATCAAGCATCTATGGGAGGCCCACGATCTGGATTTGAGATATGATCTCATAATCCATGTCACTATACGTGGAACAATATAATCGCCATGTCCTTATCTCCAAGTATTCGCGGAGAAAGCGCATTATCCTTGAAAGAGTTCATGGATAATTCTATTGTTGATATATGTATCCGAGCATTGAGAAAATAGATAATTAAATGTGATTTAATTATCATGAATAATATGAATTTGATTCATATTATAAGGAGAGTTATCTTAGATAATTAAATGTGATTTGATTATCAAAGATGTAAATAATGTGAATGTGATTCATATTATTTGAGCACATGAGAATAAGTTATCCAATATAATTAAATGTGATTTAATTATTATGGATATGAATAATGTGGATAGCAATATCCATATTAGTCATATATATAATAAATACGATTTATAATATATAAGAGAGAGCTATTTGTAATTTACATTTGTTAATTAAATGTTAATGTGAATTGGATTCACATTGGACATTGAATTGAAAATATAATTTACATTTTGTTTTGGGTTGTGAATATGATTCACAAATTTTTCAATGGCAAGATTGCAATGTCTACAAAATAATTGTGAATTATTTTTGTAGAATAATTTGCAACAAAAGTTGTTGCAAATAATGGAGATTACATAAAAGATGAAATAGCCACCTTCAATGGAGGAGGGTAGACGGTCACCACTCCCATTAGGAAAGGGAGGTCGTCCCTCCTCTCCACATGGAAGGAGGCTTTCTCTCCTTTCATTATCTCCATGGATTGATAATTTAATTTTGTGATTAAATTGTGTTGATTTATCAACATATATTTAATTTAAATTAAATTAATTGTTGTTGGTTTTACCAACACAAATCTTAGACATTAAAAGAAACACAATCAATGAGAGCCATTAGATTTGTGTTGTCATATGGATTGAGATCCACGGATCCCAAAACCCTATAAATAGAGAGGCATACTATGCTCTCTATTTTACACACAATGCTTGAGAAGCATCTCTCTCTCTTCTCTCTACTCGACAACCCTCTCTCTCCCTCTCATGTGGCCGTCCACCATGGATGACCTAGAGAGGTTCTCCATCGCCGCAGCATCGTCGTTATGCTGCCCGTTCGTCTGCTCGTGGATCTCTGTCTCCTTCGGTGCGCCTCGCTCGTGAAGAAGACGTCGGATCTCGTGTGTCGAGATCAGGAGATCCGCCGCTTGGATCATCAACATGGATTGCGAGAAGCACGCGGTTCATCCCTGCATCTCGCAAGCGTCTCCTCCGTCGGATCGGACTTGAGACAGGAGGTCTCTTCGTTTAGAGACTCGATCGCAACCACGCTTCAAGAGGTAATCCTATTACTTGTTTGTGGTTTAGACGAAACGATCCGAGAAGTGTTCTTGGATCATGTGGTTTCGTCGTAAGAAAATTTTTTAAATTCCGCTGCTTCGAGCAACAAGTGCGACTAGTCGCTCCTCGTCGTATTCGATACGACGCTCACGCTTCCGTGATGCGCTTGAGGATCTAACCATATCCTTCAGAACACAATGGCACTCCCACTAAGCTTTACATGGTTCATCAAGATTCTATCTGAAATCATAACATTTATAATTTCATCAAATCTTATGTTCCAAATACAAGAAGCTTATTTGAGTCCAAAGATGGAATTTCTTAGCTTGCACATCTTGCTTCCTCAACCATGAAGCCCTGGGGATACTTCATGTGAATATCCTCAGAGAGGTATTCATAGAGGAATGCAATCTTGACTCACATCTTGAAGATGTCATAGTCAAGTTGCGTAGCTATAGTTAGCAATATTCTGATGGGTTTAAGCATGGTCACTGAAGAGCATGTCTCATCGCAAGCGATGTCTTCTTTTCGGTGTGTAGCTCATGGCTACGAACCATGCTTTGAAGGTTTCTACCTTCTCATCAGGTTCCCTCTTTCTCTTGAAAATCCATTTACATCTTAATGGGTCTTACCCATATAGATGGATCCTCGAGTGTCCATATACAACACTTGTATATGAAGTCTACTTTAGACTTTATTGCTAACATCCATCTTTCCATGCTATGATCTTCAGAAGCTTCATCACATGAAGTCAGATCATTGTCATATTCAACTGACACATGGAATCCTTCTTCAAACTTATTTGAATAGGTATTAGTGTTTCATCTTTAATTGTCCTTTTAGTTTCCAATTTTAGGAGCCTCATTGTCTTCTCAATATTTAATGAGTTCCTTTACTTCATTTTCATCTTGATTCTCAAGATAGTCATCCTATAAGAATCATATTCTCAAAGACGAGATCTTTCAAGAATCTCAAGGTCATAAAGTAGGTATCCAATACCATCCTTTATTTTTCTAATGAAGTAGCACTCTCAAGTGCTAAGTTCCAGCTTACTTGATTAGGGATATATTGTAGTCTCTACTACATATATACTTGGAAAGGAATAGGTAACTATGCTAAAAAAATCATCATTGATCAAATCATGTCATACATGATCCAATTGTATCTCCCCACAACTCTCTTGAGTTTAGGTACATTAGGAAGAATGAGATAGAAATGACATTCATATCTCTATAATGTATTCCATGAATTTATCTAATAGGTACTGACTACTTAGATTAGATCAAAATTCATTTAATCTTCCTTCAAACTTTGGTTCTAAACCAAAATTGTGAAATCATTGAACATTTCAAAGTTTTCTAAGTGAAGAGATGAAATCTAATATCACAAATAATCATTAATAGATATCACATATCCATAATGTTTATTTTGATATAGATGATTCACATATATCAATATGCATGAGATCTTGAATACCTTGACATCTTACACCATTCTAAGGAAGGGTGTATTGGTCATTTTTACTTTTGAATACAATATTCACAAGTATGTAAGATTTGAACCTTTAGACAATCTAAAGTTTCATCTCTCACTAATCTATTGATCACATCAACAGACAAATATCCAAGGCTTGATGCCAGATCATCATCAAATGATCTTTATTCTCCTATTGATCTTTTAAGGTTTATTTTAGTATTAAAAAAGTTAATGAACAATTCATTAATTTTTCTAATTTAGTAGAGTCCACAAGAATTTAGATTACTATCTGAAATATCTCCACCATAACTCCTTATGATAGGTGTATTACAAAATTCACGTTTATTTCCAACATTTAGAAATAAACAATGTGTGTATTCTAATATCTAGGTCATAGAGACATTCTCTAAGACTAAGGGCTCTCCTACTGAAATTATGAAGTCTATCAATCCAATAGAGATTGTTGCAACAATTGCATCAATATCCATGTGGATGACTACTAAACCTATAAGATCAAGTTTCTAATCTTCTAACACATATGCACCAATTGCAAGTGTCATAGAAGATAGATATACAATTATTAGACTTTATCTTATCAAATAAGAAAGTCATCTTCAATGATTATATGTAGATTATTCCTATGCACTATCCGAGTCCTTCTCTAAGGATTCTAGATAGATTTCATAGTCATACTATCAACACATCAGATTATTGCAGTATTAGCATTTATCCAACTCTTTGGATTTCATATGGAAGTCACAGAAGTACAGTCAACTCTTTGACTTTCCTTCTTACTTGGGTCTAACCCATGCTTCCACTGTGTTCCCTTTATCTATAAGCAACCATTGCTCAAGACAAAGGATCTCTTATGTTAAAATCAAACATTTCAATATAAGAGCATTTCAACATTTGTACATGCTTCATTTAATTCATCCAATATGAACATTATGAATCTTCATGAATGACTAGAGTACAGACAGTAGGATGATAACACTCATCATATCTACAAACATCTTAATTCTTAAAGACTTAGGTTCAGGTAGGTATTCAAACATTTTGAATACATCATCTCTTATAGAGCCACCATTCTGCATAATGCAGTGAACCATTCATTCATGATTAAATGTCAAGAGCACATATGTATGCTAGAACATTTTCTTAGAATTTTATAAGGATTATTTGACAATTACGATCATTATCGACATGCCACTTCCAAAGTACATTCGATGAGAGATCGGGACTATAAAGACATACAAACCCTAGGGTTGAAGTCTTATCGTCTATTATAATTGTCATTGCTCATTATTATAAGGAAACTTGCACCTTACAACCACATACAATATGTGTCCAACTGCAAGTACAATATCTTAATCAAGGATCCAATCCATGATATTTTACTGGTTATTATTAAGTATAGTATTGAGTGGGCTTAATGAAGATTTATCTGAAATAAGAAATTTGCATAAATATATATAAATATATATACACATTTTACTTTGATTTAGGAATTTTTATATCAAAGTTGTCTTGCCTTGTCAACAATGAAAGTTCATTCCCTTAATCACTTTCAATGTAAGAGATATACTTACCATTATATCTCAAGCAAGATCTAGGATCCCCTTCCTTATCTTTGTTACATCCCAATAATATGAGAACATGTAACTCGGATAAAAAGAAGCGGGAACACATTGCACCTTGCAAGTCCAACTTGTATCTCCCAATTCGGTTTTTAACACCCGAGCCCACCACCCCTAA
The DNA here is from genome assembly GCA_037367405.1 of Ottelia alismoides. Classification (NCBI taxonomy): domain Eukaryota; kingdom Viridiplantae; phylum Streptophyta; class Magnoliopsida; order Alismatales; family Hydrocharitaceae; genus Ottelia; species Ottelia alismoides. The sequence goes on from JAZKJV010004098.1 coordinate 52,807, forward strand.
GGTGATGTTGACCCGTCATTAATTGAACCAACCGTCAACAGGAATACAACTCGCTATGCGCAATCCAATATCGCCCCAATAATATGAGGACCCGATATTAGGGTCACTACGCATACGTCCTTACTCTTTCGAGAAGCGACGAGCCCGATCCAAATGGATCATATGCAAGAGCTATCACTTCGGACAGGTGTCTCCTACATATAATATCTGGCGACGAAACCCTTCGCCTTGACAGGAGACCATGGATGTCGCTTATGTGATCCTCCACCTCATATTCAAATTATAATTAATTATTATGAATCATATTCACATAATTAATTTTTTCAAGGGAAATAGACATCTATTCATAATAGAGTGTTTTTAATTGGATATAATTAACTTAATCATATTAAATTAATTTTCAATCCAATTCAATCAACAAACTTGATTGTTTTACTTGAATACATATATATGGTATTATCTCAAAGTATGTATTAATTCGAATTTTAATACTTAGAAAAATACATCTTGATTTCTCCGGCATTATCGAGTCCCTACCCACTGTCATGGCCAGTACCGACGAGAGTGGGACGGACCACATACGTTGTAACCCGCTACCCCAATGCTCTCCGACTAGACACCATATCCACCTCAGGAAAGGATAATGCCAAATAGATCAATTTGTACTTGAGATGATCATCGGTTCTTCAACTGAAATTATACCATATAGTAATAATAAAAACATTTTTGATTATAAGGAAATTTGCTAGACAAATTCCCAATCCTATTCAAGCAAGGAGTTTGATGATTGTGTTTTCAATTATGATCTAGATCAAATCTAATCAATTTATTGGTTGAGGCCAAGTCAATTAAGGAAATAAACATCTTTCAATATTTCTCAAATATTTTCCATAATTATTTCATGAAATTAACAATTAATTTCACTAATTGACAATCACATGGTTCTTGATTAGGAATGTAATTTCAGCAGTGACCCCTACTTACTAAAATTGACATATCTCAATCACTTTAAATCCAAATTAGATAAAATCAATTTTCAAAGATTGCTAATTTGATTTTGTATAGAACCTAAGTGACATTTCATGCATTTCGAGGCGGATAAAAACAGTAATTAACTCATTAATCATGTTAAGATTCGCAGTTCCCGCAACAGTGAATAAATATTCATTAAAACAACCATATCTCGAGCAAACGGAATCCAAATTACGTAAACTCAGATCCTATGGTTTCCTTATTTAATGGGGAACAAAATCCAAGTGATTAATTCGTGTTAAACATTTTAAACAGGGCCGAATTTAATCACTAAACAGATGTGCGAAAATCAAATGCGACAAAAACTTTCGCGACCTAAATGAACCCAAGTCGTCCTAGGTTTGTGGATCGAATCCAAAACCTTCGACCTAATGATCTGATACCACTTGAAGGATATGATTTAATCCTCAAGCGCATCACGGAAGTGTGAGCGTTGTATCGAATACGACGAAGAACGACTAGTCGTACTAGTTGTTCTATGCAGCGAAATTTAAAAAAAAATCCTGAGATGAAACCACATGATCCAAGAACGATTCTCGGATCGTTTCATCTATAACCACAACAAGTATAATGAATACCTCTTGAAGCATGGTTGATCGAGTCTCTACGAAAAGAGATCTCCTGTCTCAAATCCGATCGCCGAGAAGAAGCTTGCGAGCGCGGGGATGAGTCCTGTGATCCTCGCAATCCGACGAGTTGATCCAAGCACGGTGATCTCCTGATCTCATCGTACGAGATCGTACGCCTTCTTCACGAGCGTAGCACTCCAAAGAAGATGGAGATCTGAAGAACGTCGAAGCGATGACGCGGTGGCGAAGGCGATGATGGCTTTCTCCTCTAGGGTTTCGTGGACGGCCACCAAAGAGAGGGGAAGAGAGTATTGACGTATGGGAAGAAAAGAGAGAGAGAGAGAGATGTGCTTCAAAAGCATAACATTAGAGAGTCATAGTATGCCTATCTATTTATAGGGTTTTGGGATCCATGGATCTCAATCCATGAGACACATAAAATCAATAGATGAGATTAATTTATGTTTAATCCAACGGTCAAGATTGTTGTTGGTAAAAACCAACAACTAATAATTTAATTTAGATCAAATATATTTGACAAATCAAATATAAATCAATCCTAAATTAAACCAATCAAATAAGGGAGACAATCGTCATGGAGATTGCATCTCCTATTGGAACATGGTGGACGACCACTTGTTTCCAATTGGAGGCAATGTCATGAGATCTCATGAGATTGCATATCTCCATGAAAATCTCCATTATTTATTCCAACAACTTTTGTTGTGATTTATTCTTCAAAAAAATTCATAATTAATTTTGAGAATATTGCAATCTTACCATTGGAATTTTATGAATCACATTCACAACCCAAAATATAATTAACATTTTCAATTAATTACACAATGTGTATCCAATACACATCAATAATTAATTGATAAATATAAATTATAATTAGCTCTCTCTAATACATTATAAATCATGTTTGTAATATATTATGAATAATTGGATATTTCTATCCACATTATTATTATCCATAATAATTAAATCGCATTTAATTATATTAGATAATTTCCACAAACATCAAGATAATTAAATCACCTTTAATTATCAATTTCTCAATGCTTAGATATAATTCAACTATGGAATTATCCTTGAGCACTTTCAAGAATAATGTGATTTCTCCGCAGATACTTGGAGATAAGGACAGGGCGATTGTATTGTTCCACGTATAGTGACTTGGATATTGAGATCACATCTCAAATCCAGATCTCATGGAACTCCCATAGAAGCTTGATTAAATCAATGCCGTAAACCTAATCTTCTCATTGCATCTGAATCTCATTCAGATCAACGTCCAATATAAGGACTAAGATTAGGTTAGTTCTCTACTAAGAGGAGTCACTAAAATCCAAACCTGTTTCATCACTCCCTCGGAATGGAAGCGTCAAGGTTATACACTCGTTTATGATCACATCACCCTCAGGTACTCCCAACACCTGTACATCCTGCATACTGGAAGACTTAAGATCATCCTGAAGATATAGATCACTTTTACACTATCATCTTCAGGATTTGATCACTAAGTTTCTCAATCTTCATCTTTTGGAATTTTGGTATAGATCATATGCTTTCACAAAACATATATCTTACCTTCAAATTCATGTCATGCTTCCAAAGCATGACGACCATGCATGGAATTTGATCAGTTCCAATACCTCATGAGTGAGCTCATGTCTCCCGATTCACAAGTGAACCTATATGATCCCTTTGAGAGATCGTATTACTCATATGTCCTTACATGCTGATGAATCTGTGATTCATCACATCAAAAGTCAAAAATAGAGCCTTGTTCCCGAGAAAATAGAGGCATATTTCCTTTTATCTTGCATAAATAACACTCATGCATGCATCCATAATTCATGCATTATAGCAGCTCATCTGCATTTAAATAAGAAGCCAAAAATCCCCTGTAAAAGACATCTTCATCAAAATAACTTCTTCTCTATACTATATATATATTCATTAATAAAACAGGGAGGAATCACCCTTGTAAAATAGCCCAAGTATCCTGAGAACCCCTGTACATTAAAACACACATAAAGCCCGCATACAAACCCCTACTTAGGTCTACTCACTCTTAGAATATTACATATCAAAAGACCTTCAAAATGAGACTAATTTCATTGAAATTGGAGCTTGTATGAGAAACTTGGGTTTTTGGGTCATGTTGTATACTACATATGTATATTTATGTATCTTTGTATTTATGTACCATATTTGACCTCACCTCCGTCTTTGGTCAACATGAAACTTGTAGATCTCATCAAGATCTACAACTTTCATGTTTTGAGTTTTTCCAAATTCGGCTTCCTCTTCTCTCTACACGCATTTCTTCCTCCAACCATTCACAGCAGGCCACGTGGCGCCCTCTGATTGCGCCACGCGGCCCGCTGCCCTTTGTCTGATCCGCCTTCGCCCCCCACCGTTGGATCGCGCTTCAGATCCAACGGTCCCTCTGTGACCACGTGCGCTCACTCCCTCAGCCGTCCGATTATCTCCCACTTCTCATCACCACCATCCGATAGCGCAGCGCTCTCAGCCTTCCACGTGGCGTCATCTACGCTGCTCGACCGCGCCCCCGATCCTCTCATCACAGCCGCCCATCTTCCAGCGAGTCTCGACCCTCAGATCGACTCCACCCTTTCATCTGAGCCGTTAGCTCCCCAATAATCTCAGCCGACCGATCGATCGCCAAGGACTGATCAGGACCGCCCGCCCGCGCCTCGCCACACCGCGCCACGTGGCGCTCTCATGACCCCTCATCTGGGCATTCCAGATCTAATCCTAACCGATCGCTAAGCGTTGATCTCCACCGTTGGATCCCAAGATCCAACGGTGGAGACTTCGTCTCCTACCTCGGGTGCCCCCTCTCTCCCACGATCTCTGCCTTGCGAGAGGGGCACCCCCTTCCTATTCTCGGAAGCACTCCCTCCACCCTCGCCGGCCGCTGACCTTCCCACGACACACCCCACTCATCCCTCTCCCTCGCCAGCTCCCTCAAACACCACCATCTCCGCCACACTCGCCCCACGACAGCCACCAACTTCGCCACTCACCCACTCCAGCCGTCACCTTCATCCTATAAATACCCAGCCTCCGGCCACATTCAGCCCGATCCGCCACTCCAGAGAGGAACCTAGAGCTCGGAGCCTTCGATTTGTGACAGGTATTGAGTGAATCCTTGAGCGAAGACGGCCCTTCTTCTCCGGCGAGATCCACGGTGCCACCGCCGTGTCGCAGCCGCCCTCCGCGTAGCTGCTTGAGCTCGGGGCTTTACCGACCTCTTGAGCGACGACCTGGAGCTCAAATCTGAGCCCCAATCCCCAGGTAATCACCTCCATTACTCCTCCGATCTCGTTCTTCTTTTCCCTTCATCTTCTCCGATTTTATTCCCTGTCCACGATCATCTTCACGCCTCGCCTTCACTCCGCCGAGCTCCGCGTCGAAGCTCTCATCCTCGCTGACCCCTCCGCATCGTCAGACGCTTCACTCCACCGTTCATCGATCACTAGCTCCGCCACTTGGCCGGAGCAACGTCCCCCGACCACCTCACTTCTCCGTAGGCCTCGCCAACCAGTACCATTTCTCCACAATCGCACGCACGAGCCTCGGCTATACGTCTAACACTTGCAGGTACTCCTTTGATCATTGGCCGGAGCCTCACCGGAGCTCTCCTCGAGCTTCATCGACTCAGAGCTCCAGCCCTCCTCCAGGGATCCAGAGACCACCGGAGCCTTCGCCGCGCACTGACGATTCTTCCGAGCGAGGTGGGGGCTGACGAAGCTCACCACCGGAGCTTGACGACCGAGGCGGAGCTCGGCTGCTTTCACCGGAGCGCAGCCCTCTCCTCCGCAGGCGGCGGAGGATCGATAGAGAAGAAGGAGCAGCAACCGTTCGATCCTCTGATCGAACGGCCCTCGCCTCTCCACGTGTCCACTTCGCCGCCCTCATCAGCGACCGTTGGATTGCCCAGGATCTAACGGTGATCAGCCCGCCGCGTCATCAACATTGGGAGAAGACAGGAGCCGTCAGATCATCCCAGATCTGACGTATCTTGATCGAGCCACGCGTCTTCACCGACACCCCTTGGATCCATCTTGATCCAAGGGCCTTCAGGCCGCCACGTCGCCTTGTCCGAGCCTCGGCGTCCAAGCCTAGGCTCGGGTGAACCGAAGCAGCACCGAGGCTGGGCCGAACCTCCAGAAGGCCAGAGCCTCACTCCGAGCCTCAGACGCCCTCCGAACCTAGGTCGCCCCACGTGAGGAGCACGTGCGACCTGGGTTATTTGCATCAACGCCCCTGGAGCTTTCAGAAATTGCTAAGAGGTCCCTGTGAAGCAGACATCACGTGAGGAGCACGTGCTTCGTGGAAAAATTGCATAGAAGTCCTGCATATTATCGGTAATTGCATTTTAGTCCCTGTCAGCATAGTTAATTGTTGAAATTTTAATTTCCAGTATTGCATTTACACCCTTGTGTTTGCACGTGTCCATAGCATGCATTTTTCATCATTTTGAAATTCTAAAAATTGCAAGTTGTTGAGAATTTTGTCCTCTATCAGTTTGTACACGTGTCTGATTTTTGTTGGCTTAATTGAATTATCAATGAATTAATTGGTTCATTTGTGTCATATTTTGCCCAGTGATGCCTTTTGATTTTTAATTAAATATCAGTGCCTTCAAAAATCACCAAAAATTCACAGTAGCTTAAGGACACCATTTTCAACACTCCATAAAAATTTCATGTCATTTGCACGCATAACGAGGCCTCAATAAATAGTTTAGTGATTTTCTTTAATTAATTTTAATTAATTCATTTCACAATAAATTTAAGTTCTGTCAATTTTCCTAGGTCCCTGATCATTAGACCTTCCTAGGATAATTTTAGTTCTTGGAGAAATTGTGGTTTGATATTTATTAAAAATTAAACACTGAAAATCACTCTGTCTGTTTGTTTAATTCACAGAAAATTTATTTTGAGTCGAAAAATTCCAAAAAAATTAGTGTAGGTCATTTTCATCATAAATAACCATCTGGCCAATTTTCATTATTTTTGGACTTCGTTTGATACATCAATTAAATTTAAAGTTAAATTGGCTAAGATTTGTCTGCATATGTCTGCATAAGAAATAAAAAGACCAAAAAGCTTCGACCCTCGAATATCAACACTTGAAAATTGCTGTAATCCACCTAAGGAGACAGTTGCCTCCCTGAGATCGACCTTGGACTCCACCAAGTAAAAAAATATCACTGCTTAAAATTGACCAAAATCTGTCTTAAGTGGTTTTTGATCAACCTCTCGTATCCGACTGCAACGAACACTTAAAATTAATTTGGACCATTAATTTGCCCGAATTAACTAAGGGTGCGGGAGCGCACATCACATGCACACCAGCTCGCCGATGTATAGACCTTGGTTAGGTCATCAATCTATTGGTCTGCCAAATGTACATACTCAGACATATAGCAACACATCTGTCTCTGGTCAGAGGATGCATGCCTATGTTGTGACAACATTCAACATAGGTCTTTGGTTATCTCGATCTCGTCAAGTCAATCCATTGACACAACTAATCTGACACCTATGAATCACTATTCCCATGTAGAGGACCTGCATCAAGAGGTCGGTCAGATATCAGCCTAATGAGCAAGGATTGCCATCTCCTACTCAGGTTGGAGATCATAACTTAACAATCGTTTGATGATGCTTGATGAGTCATCTACTAACTTCTTAGATATTCATCCAAGCATCATCCTCTATGATTCAATCAATGAATCAACAGCTGTATGATTATAAAGTTGGCCATGGTACATAACCCTAATTGTACTAAGGGACCTATTATGCAAATTATGTATTCTTTATTTCAGATTAGGGAATGATATTTGCAACAACATTTATTGCATAATGGCTCGCCGTGGGCTCGCATGTCCAACACTTCTCATGTCTACTTTGTTAGAAAATAGGAATGCAGAAGCGTATCAGAGCAATAAATATAAAACATAAGGAACAACGGATTTAACGAGGAACCATACTCCTTAACGAGTGGGATGAAATGAAGGGAGAAGCCCTCAAAGGGGCGGATATTGCATTCCTTTTTCTCAATGGATACAGGACGTCTGGGGCTCCTTATATAGCCTCCACAGAGCCTCCAAGTTCCACCACTGGTAGATGTGGGACTAAACATATGGATGGGGTAAATGGATCTTGGAGGTATCCATTTACCCATCAACAACATAATAGACGCACAACTAAATATTCTAACACTCCCCCTCAAGCTGGAGCTTGCAATGCTCAGCTTGGACAAACAGAAAGAAACTCAACACACAATACAAGACACTACGGACAATATCAACTCAACACGCACAACTGTCGGCTGCTGTCGAGGACGTTGCTTCTCATGTCGTGCAGGTGAGGAGAACGAACTGGCTGGAGTGTAAGTCAATTGAATCTCCTCGTCGGAGAGCATGCACTCTAAACTGCGCCTGTCAGAGTCACTACAAGTGAAAATGAGTCTCCTCGTCGGAGAACTCTGGCCCGCCACAACAATGTGGGCAACTGCTCCATCTCTGAAAAGGGTCGAATTGAAAAGGCTGTGGAAGTGCAATCCTCGTCGGAGTCCACTATCACTGGAGAATGGAGTCTGAAAAGTCTCCTCATCGGAGAACTGAGTCTCTCCCATCTGGCACATAGATTGGTACTCTACTATGGAGTCCCTATGATACCACATGAAAACCCTTGCCAACATGGCATAGGGAATGGTTCTCTACTCCAGAGTCCCTATGGCTCACATGAAAGTTCTGGCCAAAACACAAGAAAGATGAGGACCACACAAAAGATGGCAAACATGTGCACATTTGAAAAGACCGCATACATATGCGTGTCTGAACTGAAGACTCAGAATCTAACGTAGAGTCTGAACAATTGATCATCCGTAGAGTCTGGAAATCTGGCTGGTCTCTGAATCTGGAGAATCTGACATCTGAATAGACCTGTGACTCTACATATACTCCCCCTTTATCCCGTACTTGGTGAAAAACAGACATCAACAATGTTGGGAGAAGATAAGATAGATGGGGAGAAAAAATCAAATAAGCCGATTCATATTTTTTCCGACTTTTCTGCTTCTTTTTTTTGCAATATTTTTCATTTTTTTGAAATTGTGTACAGCTTTTTATATGTACACATCTCTTACAGTAACAACCATGTGTAATAATACAAACAACCCCTCCTTAGGGTTCCCAAAGTAGGAACCCTTTCATCAAATAGTCGCAGCCCTCGATGGGCTTTTGCACTTGCAACTCGCCGCCAGCGTGCTGGGGAGAGGACTTCCGCCGCCATCGCTTGATGGATGATGAGGCGCCACCAAAGGAGTCATTGCATGTACTCCTTGGGAGGGCGGTGACTCTTGGATCTCCCGCCTGGAGCTTGAAAGAAGAGGGTGTCCCCTGCGTGCGGCTCGCGTCGAAGAGCAGGGGTCTGCGCCAACTGTTGGTGGATGGAGGAGCCGCCTGGTGAAAGGGTGGCGCCCGATGGAGCTTCGCCTCTCGCGCGACCGTGAGGAAGGAGCGAGCTTTGTCGCTCGTGCGACCATGGTAAAGAGGCGACGCCAATAGGGGTTCGATGAGGTGCAGCTCGATGAAGCCGCCTCCTAGAGAGGGTTGGAAAGAGGCGATGTCCTAGAGGATGAGGGCTCGACTGCACACATGGAGGGCTTGCTGCTGGCAAACAGGAGATGAGGCTCTGCCTAGGCATCGTGGAGGCTTAGGGCTTGATGTCGTGACAAGAGAGATGGGAGCGTCGCTTGGTGGTGTTCCTCCTAGAGCCCTAGATCAGGAGAAGTACTCCAGATCAGAAACTAGAGATGGACGAGGACGACAGATGGGGCTTGGTGGGGTTTTGCTGCGCAGCTGCGACCTGGGAGCGCCTCCTACGTGGCTGGAGTAGGAGGAGGCGATGTAGAACGCCTCATGGTGCCTGATGGTGCCGCCTCCCTCCTTAGGGTTCCAGGAACTGGAACTCGAACAGAAACCCAAAAACATTTTCCGAAGATCTTCAGAACTTGAATGCTCATGCATGATTAGGGTTTCAAGAAAAAAAAACCCTAGAATTGAAGCGAACACAGACGGAACTTGCTCTTGAAAACATAAATTTTACATAATGAATCTTCAAGAACGGATAGCAATCGAATCTCGAATAAAACCAATGAAATATGAAATCCTTGAGAATCAAACTCGCTCTAATACCATGTTAGAAAATAAGAATACGGAAGCGTATCAGAGCAATAAATATAAGACATAAGGAATAAGGGATTTAACATGGAACTCTACTCCCTGAGGAGCGGGATGAAACCACGGGAGAAGCGCTCAAAGGGGCGGATATTGCATTCCTTTTTCTAAATGATACAGGAGGTTTGTGGCTCCTTATATAGCCTCCACAAAGCCTCCAAATCCCAGCACTAGTAGATGTGGTACTAAACATATGGATGGGGTAAATGGATCCCGGAGGTATCCATTTTCCCATCTACAACATAATAGGCGCACAACTAAATAGTCCAACATACTTCATCAGTGTCATTATTGTACATCTTCATGCTTGGATCCATAGGTGTAGTAGCAGGTCTACACCCAAGCATACCCGTATCATTGAGCAGATCAGTGACATATTTCCTCTGGGTCATTATTAGTCCTTGTTGATTTCTAGCAAACTCCAGTCCCAAAAAGTATCGGAGAGTTCCAAGATCCTTGGTAACGAATTCACGACCCAGAAAGTCTTTAGCAATCCTTATTACCTATAGGTCATCTCCTGTAATGAGAATATCATCAACATATACCATAGTAACAGTCTTACCTCTAGCAGTTCTCTGTATGAAAAAAGAATGATCTGCATTGGATCGTTTGAACCCCTGTTTTTCAAACAAATCTTAGAGCTTCTGGAACCAAGCTCTCGGGTTCTGCTTGAGGCCATATATGACTTTATGAAGTCTACATACTTGTGTACACTCCCCCTCGATAGTAAAACTTGGTGGTTGTTGCATATAGACTTCCTCCTGAAGATTGCCACATAGGAAGGCATTCTTGACATCAAGTTGAAACAGAGGCCAATCTCGAAGAACTGCAATAGATAAAAGAATCTGCAGGGTAGAATGACACACAACGGGTGAAAAGATGTCCAGATAGTCCACCCCATATGTCTGTGTAAAGTCTCGTGCAACTAGTTTGGCCTTGTATTGATCTATGCTACCATTTGCATTCTATTTCATTGTAAAAACCCATTTGAAGCTCACTAACGATACCCCAGAAGGAGCAGGTACTAGACTCCATGTACCTCTAGACTGTAGAGCTGTCATCTCCTCCTCCATGGCTAGACATTACCGACTGTCTATCAGCACCTCGTGGTAAGTCTGTGGTATGGTTACGGTGTTCAAAGCAGTTACAAACTTCCTAAAATCACCCGTTAGATGCTCGAATGTGACATGAGAAGCAATCAGATATGAGGCACGGGAACGTTGTTGCTTCCTAATGGTAATGGGTAAATGTTGAGATAAATGTATCTCTCGGTATCATTTATGTTTTATGTTTTCTTGATGTATTCCTCGTGTAATTAACCCAGGGCTTTTCTCCTATATAAGAAAGCCCTTGGGTCGCTTCTATGAGTATGATTCATTTTATTCCCAATATGGTATCGGAGCAACGGTCCTAGATTGGGGTTCCCGTATCCCACCCTAAACCTAACACTACACGCCCCTCCCCATACCGTAGCCGTCGGGCATTGCCTGCCCACCCACGCCCTCCAACGCCAACACGAGGAGGCCCTTGCCCCTCCAGTGCTGCCGATCGGGGGCTCCAGCCCCTCCCGTGCTACCACAGGGGGTCCAGTAACCTCCCCTGCCGCCATAGGGGTCCCATCCACCCCTGTGCATCGTCGCGACGCGTTCTCCTCTGGATCGGAAGTCTGTCTTGGTTCACATATCGTGATCTTTATGATTTATATCACGTTGTGTGGCTCTAGACCTTACAAGAAGACATAGAGATGGTTGTATAAGTCTACAGATATAACCAATCCTTCTTATGGTCCTGTAGACGCATTCTTTTCAATTTACTCCCAGTTGTTCCGCGTAGTATATAATACAAATTGCATGTACTATTTTATTTATCACTAAACTCACTTCAAATAAAAATGATTTCTTCTCGAAACTTGTACATAAAATTAATTTGTAAATAATAGAAATAATTGCAAGAACAATCAGTATATATTGTGTAAATAACAACACTTTGAAAAAAGCTACAAAGCTCAACTATCTTCTCCAGTAAAACTCAAAAATAACCAAACCCACTTTCATTGTACTCCAAATTAAATAATCTTTAAAATAGAAGTAATTTCAGGAGATCTTCCGCTTGGATCATCAACATGGATTGTGAGAAGCATGTGTCTCATCAACACGCTCGCAAGCGTCTCCTCCTTCGGATCGGACTTGAGACAGAAGGTCTCTTCGTTTAGAGAATCGATCACAACCACGCTTCAAGAGGTAATCCTATTACTTGTTTATGGTTTAGACGAAATGATCCGAGAAGTGTTCTTGGATCATGTGGTTTCGTCACATGAAAAATTTTAAATTCTGCTGCATCGAGCAACTAGTGCGACTAGTCTCTCTCGATCGCATATGATGTGATTCTCACGCTTCTGTGATGCGCTTAAGTATCTCCCCATATCCTTCATAAATATGTACAAGGAAATGGACGAATATGTAAATAAATAAAAGATAAATAATTACAAAATAGGTTATACTATGTTGCTCCCTGGCAATGGTGTCATTTGATGGCTGGAGTTTTCACAAGGGGGTCTAAAATGTATCCTCACAAAGTACGAGGATGAGTTGTCGCTGAGGCGGCCCACAAGGGAATCCCTAAATCGAGCAACAACTAACCACAATATAATAATAAGCAATGAATAGCCAAAAATGTGAGGCACGGTTTATTATACTCTACAAATAAAAGTTTATAGCATGTAAGCATGTAGAGGTCAAACCACAGAGAGCAAATCAGGAGGCCTATGATTATTGCTAATCAATATGTATTTTGTACATACTTGTCTTTGAGTCCTTTTTATGTAGGTTTTTTATTGATTTTTTTAATATATATTTTTTGAATTAATATTAAATTTAGGTAAATTAGTAACAATAAGATATATTAGATTAATATATATATATGTATAAATATATGTATAGACATACGCATATAAGTTATATATATTTATGCATATATATTATTGATTTTAAATTTTGCTAATTTTTAATTAATGAAAATAAAATAAAAATATATTCATATAAAATATATTACATAATATGAATAAATAGATAATACGTATATATAGTATATAGTATATATATCTATAAATAGACCAAATATACATGGAAAATAATTTTTAGCTTTTTAATGTTTTCTCATCTTTTTATGATTTTTTATAATTTTTTCTAATTTTTAAGTTTTTTTAGAATAAAAAACATCCCATAATAGGGATTAAAAAATAGGCCGAATTGATTTGAGAATAAAAATAACAAGAAGTATAAAAAATTATTCAAACTAATTTTAATATATAAATAATAATATACAGAAAATTTAGGGATAAAAATAAATATCTTTGGAATTTTATCTTTTTTTTACATTACAGAGCTTTTTATTTTTTTTATATATTTTTTTTGATTTTAGGGATTTTTGTCTGGAGTTATATCTCATAATGATTCAACATATAATTTTTTGTAATTTTTCATGGTATTTTAATGTTTTCTTTATCATTTTGAAATCTAAACAATGATAAAATATTCACTGATTGAATTTCAATAAATAGATAAATGCCTAAAATGCAAACTAAAAAACAAAGCACGGAAATATATTATCCCAAGCATTTACGTGCCTTTTTTCAAAATTAAATACAAACAGTTGCTATTTTTAGCAAAAACAAACAAGAAACAACATTTAATATTCTGGCAGGGACCTTTTGCAGTTAAAAGAAATATTTCATTCATTCACGAACCCTATTACGAAATCCAGGGGCATACAACAAATTTTCTACAAAATAAACAAATTAAAAATTCCTTGATAGAGCCTTTCTGCAAATATACAATAGTTCAGGGTCCCGTGTACAATTTTTTCAAAAATATAACACTGAATGTACAATTTTATGTATTAAAAATAAATATACAAAATTGGGAGGGTATGCCTGCAAAATACCCAACTCATGTGGCAAGCCATGTGAGATGAGCTGCCATATAACTATAAGCAAATACATTGATGTATGGGGAGCTATACAATTTTGATACGTTTATTTACTCTGCAGACAAATATTTAAGTGCTAGAAAAAATATGAAATGACAAAGGTGCTTAGTACAAATTACCCCTTATTGTACGCCATCCGACGGTTGGAGATCTTCTCTAAAGCGTAATTGATGGCTGAGGTGGGACATCGCTTTGTCTTTATCTAAGGGCTGAGATTCGACCTGGAGAGTCCTCCTGATTTGACGACATCTGGAGCATTAGTAAGAACATAAAGAACAACCGAGTGGCTAGGCTTCGATCTTCAATTCCACGTAACTCTAGGCACCAATCTTCACTCCAAAAGGCACTGTAGGTTTCGTTGGATTGTTCCACATTTACAGGGGCCTCCAGAAGATCCAGGTCTTATCCATGGAGACATGGCGAGACGCAGGAACTTCAGGTGACCTGGGAAGTGCAAAATGGCTCAAATCAAGGCTCTAAGTGGTTCTCTGGGAAGCTAGACCTGCATAAAAGGTTCAATGGCTTGAGAGGCTCCTCTCAGGCCAGAAAAGGAGGTCTAAGACCTCGTGAATGGCGAGATGGGTGCAACTCCGGCGAGGGTGAAGGATGGAGCTTCCATTTCCTCGAATCGTGGCTCAATTCAAGGGGAAATGTGATGGATCGATAAAGCAATGTTAGGGAAAGGAAATGAGGTGGTCAGGTGAGGTTTGAACGAGTTGAATCATGGTGAAACAATGGCTAGTGCTCTAGATCTCCGGCGATCTAACTAATCTAATCTACACTAATGTAGTCAATAAAGAACGAAATAAATTACATAAAACGAAACCTACAGACTACTGCTACCCAGAAATAGTAAAGGAGCGCATCTCGAACATGATGGTGGACCAGGGAGAAGGACATCGCTGGTGCGCTGCCGTGGACAAGATCTCCTCCTCTTGTAGTGCTCTGACCTTGGGGAAAGGACCTCTGTCACCAGTGAAGTCTCACACACACGATTAGGGACACTACAGAGCTTGGAGAGGGGTCAAAAGTGAGTGGGAGGAGTTGGAGTTTTATTTATGGACAAGTTTTTGACGAACTTCAAGCTGGATTATTGAGAGGCTCAAGACAAATCAAGGAGATCTAATGAGGTGGTGAGGATGGCGATTGTGATGTGAACAAGATCTATGAATGACTCGGGGTAAATGGAGGCATAGGGCGGCATGGAAAATTCGAGGAAGTGGGGGTGCTCGAGGTTCTAACAGTGGACAGAGGTGGGGAAGC
Organism: Ottelia alismoides; assembly: GCA_037367405.1. Lineage (NCBI taxonomy): Eukaryota > Viridiplantae > Streptophyta > Magnoliopsida > Alismatales > Hydrocharitaceae > Ottelia > Ottelia alismoides. Next base: position 67,945 of record JAZKJV010004098.1, read on the forward strand.
ACAATTGACCAAGGTCAACAATCCCCTCCTCCTGGTTGGACCACACCGGACACTATAAGACAAAAGAGTTGAATTTATTCAAAATAATTAATTAAAAATAGTAAATGATTTTATTAATTTTTGAATATATAGAATAAAAATTATTTATTATTTTATGTAGTATTTTATAATGTTTTTTATTTATTTTTATGGGTCAATTTATTACAAGTTACTTTTTCCAAGTGTTTCTATAAGTGTATTGACCTATGTTTTTGCACATTTTAATTTTATCTTATATTTTTTATTTTATTATTTTATTTTTATATTTGATGTATTTACAACTTATTTTTACATGCACAAATATTTTTTATTGTATTCTTTTGATGTTATTTGTATACTTAAATAAATAGGGATATATATTATATAGGTATACGTATAGGTATTTCTTCTTTATACTTATATAGTCTATTTTATTTTTGTGTTTTATTTATTATTTTTTATTCTAAACATGTACACATATTATACATAATATTTACAAAATTATAAAAATAAATAAAATGAATATTTTATTTAGGCATATTATACAATAGGGGTTTAATACCTAACTTTCACATTTTAACTCCAAATTAAGTGAAACCACCTTCATTAAATAGCTAATTAAAATTTATATACAATTAAATGATTTTTATGCATTTTGAGTTTTTTATTGAGGAGATATAGGTTTGGAAAGGTTGTGTTTTACCTTTTTATTCTGAGCATAGAACATACACTATATCTTATTTTTGTGCAAACTCAATTTTGTATTTTCTATACATTTTTCACTACAAATTTCATGTACAAAGTTTATTAATTTGATGAATAACAAAAAGAGAATAAATTGGGTCCCAAAAATGCTCTATTGATGAATAATAAATGGAATTTTTATTTTATCATTGGCCCTTGTCTCCCCCTACTTTATTCCTTGTGGACCACATCAATTCTTGACTTGGTCTCGGGGTTTAGGGTGATAAAATACATTCGGAATTTTATTTCATTTTCTTTTCTTTATTTATTTTTTATTTTGGCTTTAAACAACAATGCAATTTATACAATAATTATACGATGAATAATGAATGCTAGTTTGTACAAAATAATGATATTTGTATGCATTTAGCTAGGGTTTAAAGGCCAAAATGAAAGAATAAAGATGATGAAATCGAGATTCATCACAGGTGCAGTGAAAATATATCCGGTCGTCATCAGCAACATGCTGACCTCGAATCAGGAATCTCGTCTACTCGATATTCTATAGAAAAAGCACAAGGCACTTGGTTGGCATGTATCAGACCTTCGTGGGATAAATCATGCTCTATGTTCACATCACATCTATTTGAAAGACGATGCCAAGCCATCGCAACAATTTCATAGAAGGCTAAACCTTAACTTGCAGGGCATCATCATGAAAGAAATCATGAAATGGTGTGATGCAAGGTTCATTTATCCCATCTCTGACTCAAAATGGGTGAGCCCCTTGCATGTAGTTCCAAATAAATCTGGGCTCACCGTGGTTACCAATGAAAGAGGAGAGAAGATTTCAACTCGAGTACCAACATCATGGCGTATGTGTGTTGACTACAGTCGCGTTAATGTTGCAATGAAGAAGGATCACTTCTCCTTGCCATTCATTGATCAAGTTCTGGAAAGATTGGTTGGCAAGGAGTTCTTCTACTTTTTGGATGAATATTCCGTGTACAACCAAGTGGTAATCGCCCTAGTGGACCAAGAGAAGACTACCTTCACTTGCACGTTCGACACCTATGTTTTCAGGAGGATGCCCTTTGATTTGTGCAATGCACCTGTCACATTCCAAGGGTGTATGCTTGCAATCCTTGCCGATATAGTTGGTAGTTTTCTCAAGGTGTTTATGGACGACTTCTCCATCAATGGTGATCGTTTTGATTCTTGTCTTCAGCACCTAGACAAAGTACTTCAGAAATGTCGAGAAGTCAACCATGTACTACTATCTTGGGATAAGAGCCACTTCATGGTCACTGATGGGATTGTGTTGGGTCATGTCGTTTCCAAAAGTAGCATGGAAGTTGACCCAACAAAGGTGGATGTGATCACCAACCTTGAGCCATGACAAAATATCAGAAAGATGAGGTCATTCCTAGGGTTTGTGGGTTTCTACAGAAGATTCATCAGATATTTCAAACGCATGGCCCGACCTCTAACAGAATTTCTATGCAAGGAGACCGAATTTTATAATTATATGCAGGTTTTCCTTTCATTTAATCAACTGAAGGAACTAATAACTCAAGCACCAGTCCTATAATTGTCGGATTGATCTCTACCCTTTGAGATCATGACAGATGCGTCTGATTTTGTTGTTGGGGTTGTGTTAGGAAAAAGGAAGGGCAAGGCACCCTACTCCATTCACTATGCCAGCAAGACATTAGATGAAGCACAATGTAACAACACTGTTATAGAGAAAGAGTCGCTGGCCGTGGCTTTCGCCCTTGAGAAGTTCAGATCCTATCTTCTTCGATCTAGAGTCACAATCTACACTGACCACTCGACTATCAGGTACTTACAGTTGAAGAAGGATGCCATGCCTGGATTGATCAAATGGATCCTTCTCCTCCGAGAGTTTGATTTGGAAATCATAGATAAGACTGTAGCTAAAAATGTGGTAGTAGATCACCTCTCCAGAATTGCGCATCAAGAACCTCTACTGAGAGAAGCACCCATCATAAACACCTTTCCTGACGAGTCCATTCTGGTCGTGTATTCTCTCCCTTGGTATGCTGGCATTGTGAACTACATCGTCTCTGTTGTAGTCCCACGAGACTCGAAAAAAATCAAGAAGGACAAGTTCTTCTCCACTATCAATTTCTACCAATGGGAAGACCCACTCTTATTCAACGAAGGAGCATATGGTATTTGGCGAAGGTGAGGAGGAGCATCAGAGTGTCCACAAGCACTGTCATTTGCTCGAATCTGGTGGACACCAATCTGGAGGTAGAACGACAATGAAAGTACTATAGTGTGGCCTTTGGTGACCTACACTATTCAATGATGCAACAACATATGGCTACCCATGGTGATCAAAGGGACCCAATATTTGGGACCAATTCTTTCTTTCCAGCCCAAGGGCCATCGGATTTCATGGGTCCCTTTCATGGGACTAATCAATGGCAAAGAAAGAATTGGTCCCAAATATTGGACTCCTTCGTTTGGGCATACAGTATTGGATACAAGTATCCCTTGGGTATGTCACCCTATCGTCTTGTATATGGAAAATTGTGACATCTACCCATAGAACTAATTCACAAATCACTATGGGCAGTCATAATTTACAATCTGGACTCACATAGAGGTGGTCAGAAAAGAAAAATGGATTTGAACAGACTCTTGGAACTCCGAGATTATGTGTATGATAATAGCATGATGTACAAGTAGAAGGTTAAACATTGGAATGACTGACACATCAGATGAAAGACCTTCGAGACTGGGAAGAAAGTATGGTTATTCAACTCAAAATTAAATATATTCCTTGGTGAATTGAAAAGTAAATGGACATGGCCATGAGTGAAAGTATTACGTGATAATGGAAGCATTGTAATATCAGAATTGTCAGCTGACCCACAATCGTTCGCCGTCAAAGGTCAATTACTGAAGCAGTACCTTGAGCATGACACTTTCCTGACCGTTGTCGACTCAGTTTATGTTGTCTTCAATAATGCATCATCCACAACTCCAGCAGCATCCAAAGATTCAGACAACAATCCTAAAAAAAAATTCTTTAGTTTTGTTCTTTTCTTCTGTTATTTTCTTCTGTTTATTTGTTTTCTTCTCATTCTTTCTTTCATTCCTCTCAGTAATCACCGCTATGCTTAGGATATGCTTCATCCTAAGTATGGGGGAGATGACTGGCCCCCTTGTTGATTCATTAATCTCTCACCTATCTCCTCTATTATTGATATTCTGGTTTATACTTAGGGATAATTTACCCTAAGTATAGGGGGAGAAAAGACGAGTCATTTATCTAGTTATTCCTACCCTCAACCCTCCCTGCATGTAGATGCAGCCCGCTATACTTAGGATTATTTCATCCTAAGTATAGGGGGACAGTTGTAACGACCCCGTTTCCCGGGCCGTCGGATCCTCCCATATCCGGATCTGGTTACTCAGCAATAATTTATTCAGCAATCACAACTAACATTCAGAAACATACTGCAAATAAAAATACTTGGAAGAAAGTATTTCAACACTTTTCCATTCTACTCTAAATAAAAATACTCGGAAGAAAGTATTTCAACACGTTTATATTCACAAAATAAAGTTCAGATGATACACCGTCCCACTATAACCATTACATGTACATCAGCTTGAAAGGAAAATATACAAAAAATTACTAACTACCTTAAAGAGTAAAGCTACTGTGGCTAGCTGGATGTCTAGTATGTAAGCCGGATGAATTTTTAAAGTCCTTACTATGGCTCACCGATACCTGTTGGGTTTTCCATAAATCATAGGATAAAAATTAGCGAATGCTAAGTAACGAAGAAGAGAAAAGCAAACAAATTGTGTAATTTTTCAAAACTTGATATCACAAAAATTTCATTCCTTTTCATTAATTTAAGTCATATTCCTTTCTATTCCACATCAGGGATTAGTCCAGGGGAACCCCACCATTCTTGGACTCCGAAGCTGTGGACACTTCGGGATTGGAGATTGTGTTGATCTTGGTAAGCTTATGCCGCCGCACGTCGTCTCAACCAATCCTCCAATACTACCCTGACAATTTCTTTTTCTTTTATTAAACAGGGTCTCAACCCTCAGCCTGGAAAAACAAAAGAGCGCACCGTCCTCGAGGACTCGGTTGCTTAAAACCTCAGGCTAACATTTAATCATATAACCTAGCAGCTTTAAGTACATGTTATCGTGACCCAGCCGCTATTGAACCACCCGTGCCTCCACATGGCACGTCCACATCTTCCGTCGTTCCAACCCGAATATATTGGCTCCCAGTACCACGCGTTGCAAAACATTCAATTTGTGCACACTTATCATAACAGGGCAACCGTGTACCACCTAGGTAGGGAAACGCCAATACGGGTTCCTTCCGACAACCTACAGGTTGCATGCCCGACCTGTAGTACTACTCCCAGTCATCCTTATCGTGACACATGATCCTTCTCAGGATCCAACTCAAATCACACCAATTCACATGATGTAATTCTTTCGTTAAGTCTTTGATTTGTATAAACCGCAATACTTAGTATCGACTCACATATATATTATTCATAACCATATGTATACTCCTATTTATGCCTATTTTAACTCCTAAACCCTAACTTTCAGAGCCAACGCATCAATTTGATGCATAAATCTTATTCTAGTGGGAATCACAAAGCAATTTTTCAGACTTTTTCAAAAAAATAAGCAAAATTAGGGTTCTTCGTAGCAAAGAACACAAAATCAAGAATTTCAAAAATTTTGTATGCAAACCCAACAACAAAAGAAGGATTTCGTTACCTAATCGAGCTCTCTCTCGTGTATGCAAGACTTTATCGAGTTTCATTTTTAGAAAGGCTATTTTAAGGCTCCTGAAAAGATCGAATTTCATTTTTTGTATCAAAACGCTAAGAATATGTTAAGAACGCGGAGAACGAACGAAGAACGCGAAGAACGCGAAGAACACGAAGAACGTCAAGAACATATTTTCTCTTAAAATTTCGGCAGAGTTTCCCCTCATATCGGGACATATTTCTCGGAAAATTTTGGCAGAGTTTCCCCTTATATCGGGACATATTTCTCGGAAAATTTCGGCGGAGTTTCCCCTTATATCGGGACATATTTCAAAATAAAAACGAAAAGAGTTTCCTGTATAAAATCAATCGAGAGGAAAATAACAACGAAACTGAAAGAATATACTCAACAACAAGAGATGAAGAACCGGTAGACACCACACATCTTAGGTGAGTGAACGTGTGACGAATCACAGGGTCACTGACGTGCATAGCCGCCCGCACCTAAGTAGGGTATTACACAGATTTCTCCATCAAAATAACTATAAAAGCATAAAGCGAAGAATAGAAACATAAACGATGGAGAATCGGTAGACACCACGCGTCTTAGATGAGTGAACGTGTGACGAATCACAGGGTCACTGACGTGCATAGCCGCCCGCACCTAAGTAGGGTGTTACACAGATTTCTCCTCGAACCACAACAGGAAAATGAATTGAAAAGAAATATGAATCAAAAACAAAACTTGGAAGAACAAGAGTATGAATTGAAAGCCTAGCTTACGAAGTAACTAAGAGAGGATCATACCTTTCTCCTCCTCGTTCTCCCGGCAGCGCTTCGCTAGCGCTCCTCCCTCGCTTCCCACTCCTCCTCCCAACCTCTCGACCCTAGCCCTTGGGGTGGTGGTGGTAGTGGAAGTTGTAGAGAATGAATGGGTAGGGGGGTCTATTTATAGGCCCCAGAAAAACCACTAACCATGGTTAGAAAACCATGGTTTAGCGGCCCATGGTTTTAGCCCATGGTTTTAGCCAAAACTTATCCCAAACTTGGAGCTCAAGTTAGAACATTCTAGAGTATTCTAGATTCGCTACTGACGCTTAATTAACACTAATCGTGATTAACTTTCACTAATCGCGATTTAACTTTCGCGCCTTACGCTTATCTTTTGTTAACTATTGATTAGTGTTTACTAATGATCATTAGCGGCTTTCAATCATCATTAATTTCTTTAATTATGTTTAATTAGTCTTAATAACAGTCATTATGGATTAATGACCTCTCTTTCTTCGGAAAAATCATAACAATTCGAAACGAAGTCCGATTCACACGAAACAAATTTCGTTGGTTTTCTCTTGATGAGCCGGATCTTATTATATAGGATCCGAGATATGCCAAGTTCAAGGCTTTAGAACAGTTGACCTCTCATTCATTGATTCTTTATTCTTTATTCGTTGTAGTATAGGCTTTTCTATACTAAGTATGAGTTATGTCTTTTCTTTCCACTTTGATCTATGAGGACATAGCTCAAGCTAAGATAGAGGGTTGTATATACGTTATATATACTTTAGCCATAACTTGAACTTTCATATTTTCAATAAGTGTGGCTAAAATACAATTAATTATTTATAAAAGAAACAGTTGTATAAAGTCATTCGAAGGTGTTGTATATACTGGTTAATAAATCAGGAACAAATGCTGTTGCAAAATGTTTACAAAATAGTTTGAAAATCTATTTGAAAAATCTTCTGAAAACTGTTTGGAAAATATATTGTAAAACCTTTTCCACCTTTGTAAAAATGTTTTGTTTGTAAAAATTTCTTTCTTTCTTTAAACTTTGAAAACCTATTTGAAAATGGTTTGGAAAATGGTTGCAAAAATATTTTGAAATATATATATACTATTTAAAAAATCATTACAAAAAATGATTTTCAATTTTTGGGGAAAGTTTGTAATCATTTGTGAAATAAATTTTCAAAAAATAAAGTTTTTGAAAAGGTTTGCAAAAATATTTTCAAATTATTTTGAGAACTATGCACATAATTCAAGCAAATAAAGAGCCTTTACAAACCTTGTATGCACAAATCTGTAAATTCTTCACCTAAATTCTTGTAAATACCCAATAAGAACTCCCGTATAAATATCTTCGCGTATTTCTTTAAACCATTTTGCTGTTGAAAAATTACTAAAAAATTGAAAGATAAAAATCACAAAATATTTGCAAAATCTTTTCAAAAATTGCATATAAATTTGTAAAACCTTTTCAAAAATTCATAAAAAGATCAAAATCATAAAATGACATCATAAAAAATATTTTCTGCATTGTGCAAAGCATTTGCATTTTTCGGATAGAGCCTAAAAATTAAATAAGTATAAATAAAATTCGAGTATTGAAGCTTTGTTGGACCTTAAATTTTCTTAATCACTAGGACCCTATGGGAACTAAAATTGAGGCACTTCAGGTCTGCTAGACTTAATTCTTTGAGAGCATGAGACTTGGTTCAATGTCATCTTGACTACCTAAGTAGAATATTTCAGAGTGCACACACGACTCTTATTAATAATGGCGTAGCTTCCGCACCTGCACTTTACACTTTGCTCAACTCAGTTGAAGTAGTAGAGGGTTGGATTTGCCAACATGAGACACAAGCCAGTGGAAACATCGAAAGTCACATATTTGTGGCCATTGTACCCCAACCCCATTTAGTGACAACGAGGTCTAAAGAAAAAAGTTGTTGGTTGAAATAAAGCATCAAAAGAGGGATAGTCTGCTAGCACAAGAGGAAAATGTCCTTGTGTAAATGTTGCTCTATATAGTATTCAAAAAATGGAAAAATCAACAACTCAAAAAAATGGACAGACCTGAATGAAAAAAAAAGTCTGCTAAAGTACGTATATATTTGTATAGTCAATAAGCAAGCTTGAGCTTCAAAGTCATGTGCTTGTGAGCCTGCATCCGGATGACTTGGCTACACTAGTCAAGCATCCTAGGATAGGTAGCTACACTACATACCGTCCATTCTTCTCTCCAAAACCTCTTCTTGACATGGTTGTACTTGAACTTAGAAGGGAATACACCACTTCTTGAGGAAAGAGTTGTTGGATTGGGAAATTAGGGTCACTATGTTGGAGTAGATTGATTTTTACCACTTCAGCCGAGGAGAGCTACATATCACACACACTGTCAAATATAGATTCATAGTCATAAGGGTTTGTGTATGAGTTGACTTATTCTTACCTAGCTATTGAGGAGACGAGCATAGTTTTGTGGATCTCAGAGGCTATTGTTATTCAAATTCGATTCTCAATAAGGTTCCGAACAAACTAATAATTCAAAGGTTCGACGGAGCTCCAAACATTGATTTTATGAAGGCAAGTTTGAAAGATAAAATCAATCCAAGTTCTTTGTTTTTCTTTTCTTTATTTCATTTTCTGCACTTATTGCATAAGTATTTGTTAGGGACAAGCCAATGCAAGTATAAGGGGGTGATGAATCTCTGATTCATCACCTTTATCCTCTCATTCTGGCCTTTAAATCCTAGTTAAATGCATGTATATATCATTATTTGTCAAAATAAACACTGTGTAATTTGTACAAAATACTGTGTTAATTATTGTATAAATGCTGCATGCATTACCAACATAAAGAATAAAGAAAAGAAGAAAAAATGAAGTGTCAAGGACACTGAATGACCCTAGCCATCGAGACCTAGTCATCATGATGACTTTTCAACAAGGAATAAAGTAGGGGGTAGGGTGGATTAATTGAATATAATTCACATTAGAAACCTCACTTTTTAATTCATAAATAATCCAATTTTTTGGGACCCATTTTATTCTTTATTACTTATACCTCAAATCAATAAACTTTATACATGAAAGTTGTAGATTAAAATACAAAGAAAAATACAAACTTGATTTCATATAAAAATAATACACAATGTTCATTCTACACTCTGAATAAGAATCCAAAACCCAAACTTCACAGACCCATAACTTCTTCATAAAAACTCAAAATACATCAAAATAACCTTTAATTGTATATAACTTTTAATTAGCTATTCAATGAAGGTAGTTTCATTTTAATTCAGAGTTAAGATGCAATAGTTTGGTTTTGGTCCTCTATTATATAATATACATGAATAAAATATTAATTTTATTTATTCTTTATATTCTTCATTAATTTATATTTTTCTAATTTTGTAAATATTCTTTATGATATATGTACATATTTAGAAGACATAAAAAGCAATAAAAATATATTAAAATAAAATAATATACAAAATTCCATTGATGGATATATTATAATTATACCTATATAATTAATACCGATATTTATTCAAGTGTGCAAACAACATCATAAAAACACAACAAAAATATATTTGTGTATATTTTAAAAATCATAAATATATAAATTATGAAAATAAAATAATAAAACATAAAATGAAATTAAATATGCAAAACAAAGGTCAATATACCTATAAATATGCTTGTAAAACGTAACTTGTAACAAATCAACCCATAAAAATACATAGAAATCATATTTTTAATACTACGAAAAATAATAAAAAAAATTATTTTATAACTTTTATCTGATTAATTTTTTTATTATTTGTTTCTTATTATTTCTTATTTTCTAATCTGTTTTGTCCTCTAGTGATCTAAGTGGACCAATGAGATGTTAGCGTTTGTTGACATCTGGTCAACTGAACCTTTGGCGCCTCTGCTCTGTTAGATATGTCTCCTCCCTATTTTTCCTCCCTTTTACCCAGATGATTGATCACTCCCATCCATCTAATCTCTCACGCAAAGAAAACTCTGATCAACCCTAATACACTCCCAAGTCCTTAATCCTGTGTCCATACCCCCTATTCGTTAGAAATCATTTGTTAATAAGGACCCCCATCACTGTGTATAAATTCGACCTCCTCCTTCCTAGCTCATTTTGATCCCTCTTCAAGCCCTATTTTCGCTCTAGCACAGTGTGTGTGTCTCCAGTGACAGAGGAGCATCCCCGCAGTGTTGGAGTGCAGCAGGAGGAGGAGGGGAGGTCCACGACGGAGCACTGGCCCATCCTGCTCCCCGATCAAACATCAAGTATGAGTTGTGTATTTTTAATTCCTAGGTAGATTTTCTTATAGTCATTTCAATACTACATTAAGTTTAGTGATTAGATCAATACATTTGGTTAGTTTCCAATTAAACTGAACGCTTGGAGACTAGCTCCAGGCCATGTTTCATCAAAAATCTGACCAGTTATGCTGCCCTTTTTGCCATCCTATCATTCCCCTTCATCTTTTCCACTTATCAATCCATTTATCCCTCTGATTATGCGCGAATCAAGTTCGTTTCATGTTCCTCCGTTGCTACTCATCAGAGCACCTTTCCCCCTTTCGTTTCACCTTGCACAACATTTTCAAAATGGTTCGAAGCACATTGCCTCAGGCCAGTGAGCTTTGTTCTACAGGTTCGGATGTTAAGGGACCCAATATGGGTCGATCACCTAATAGAACGAATATTACATGCACAACGAACATCGACAAGGTTCAGGCCTCTCTCCAATAGTGCTTGGCCCTTCTTTATGGAGATAGTTGTCATGGAATGTTGTCAGGAAGACGATGGAACCATCAGCTCCACGAACGGAGTTCGGAGACGTGAGCTATTCATGATTGAAGCAGCCCCTTCGAGTTGTTCTTCCCCGTTCTTCCTAGTATCTGGAACCGTTGGATTCAGACGTGGCTCCAGATTATGTCAAAGTCGTCCAATCATCTCCCCACTCCACCGTCAAATCAGGGGCGAGACATAATCACAAGTGTCGATGGCAAAGTGGTGTCGGTCCATCTAGACAGTTGATCGCATAAGTGATGCACATCTGACCGTCCATCAGCGCACAAATAAGGGGTAAACTTCAAGTAACCCCCTTCACCATTTTGTTTTAATGCTTAGTCTTGTAAATATAATATGTAGTGTAAATAATGGTGGGATTTTCACATCGAACTCCCCATGTCTTTGTATATTTGCATTGATATCCGTACTAGCTCATCTCATGTGCCCCCCATATACATGGGTAATTTGCAAATATGCCCTTGCTACTTTTTATATTTATATTCAACCTAGAAATTTGTATAACTAGTGTTAATTTTTGTGGAGAAATTGTATAGAGGACCTTGATCTTTTTATAAATTACATTCAAGCCCATGCCAGGCGCTTTTAATTTAAATATGCTTGGACAAATTGCAAAGTAGCCCATGGGATTTTGTTTTAGGGTTCTAGAATGCATGAAAACTTCATGATACTTGCAAATAGGTCCCTGCTAGTAATCAATTTTTTTCTTGTTTTCTATTTTTTTATAAATATCTTTTGTGCTCCAAAAACTAAGAAAAAATAGGGTTCGATGCATGCTTGCATACACTTTCATGCTATATTTTTTATTTTGAAATTTAGTCATTTTTTCTTATTTTCTTAAAAATAGAAAAGAGCACATTTTCCCCTATTTAGATTTAAAATTACCAAAAAATGTAAAACCTTTTAGAAAAATCCCAAGAAAATTATATGTTTCTTATTATAGTATTTTATATCTCCAGACCTAGAAATCCCTAAAATAGAAAAAGAAAATGATTAAAAATTAAGAGGCTCCAGAAATCTCTAGAAAACCCAAAAATATTTATTTCTATCTCTTAATATTTCTTTATATTATTGTTTATATAATTAAAATTGATTTTGATAAATTTGACTTTGACTTTGAATTTTGCTATTTTTATTCTTAAAACAATTCGACCTATTTTTTAATCCATGTTTTGGGATATTTTTGACTTTTAAAACACCAAACAATTAGCCATAATGCCATAAAAAATCACAAATAGAAAAAATATAAAAATTACAAAAAAACTTCTTATTCTATAATTTTTATTTATTTATTGTAGTATTTATAAATATATTCCCTTATATTATATATAGTTATATATAAGCCTATATTATCTATTAAAGACAACAAGAAAATTTAAAAAATCACAAAATATATTAAGAAAATAAAAAGTACAAACAAAAAAGAAAAAATATAAAAACTAAGTAATAAAATATAGGGATATTTACACCCATAACCCTGAGTAATATGGTAATTACCCTGGATACCCTCTATAATCACGAATTACACTCAAGACCCTGAATAACCATTCCGTTTTACATTCATAACCTTCCGTTACTTTAGATCAGTAACTCAACCAGATGGCTGAGTTAATCTAACCCAATCAATAATCAACGGCTGAGATTAATCGAAAAAAAGAAGGAAAGATAGAAGGAAGTGGGTTCGAGTGCTGAAGCTTTAAACTGAGGTACGACCTGGAGCTTGGTCTAGAGGCGGAGCATGGAGCGGCTGGCAAGGGAGCTGCTGGAGCTAGGGGGCGAGTCGCGAGAGGGAAGGGATGGAGCTGCGAAGGTGCTGGAGCTTGCGGGTGGGAGGGAGGAAAGGGGGCGAGGCCTGGGGCTTGCGGGAGCGGGGAGGGGGGGTTGTTGCGGAGGTGCTGGAGCTTGCGGACGGCGGGAGGGAGGCAAGGGGGCGAGGCCTGAGGCTTGCGCGCGCGGGGCGGGCTCGGACGGGAGGAGGGGGAGGGTTGCGGGCTCAGACAGGAGGGGGGGTGGGGGGGTTGCGGGTTCAGACGGGAGGAGGGGGAGGGTTGCAGGCTCGAACGGGAGGGGGGTTTGCAGCGGAGGTGTGCTGGAGCTTACGGGCGGGAGGGAGGAAAGGGGGTGAGGCCTGGGGCTTGCGGGCGCGGGGTGGGGGGTGTGGGCTCGGACGGGAGGATGGGAAGGGTTGTAGGATCGACCATAAGGGGGAGGGGGCGTTGTGGGTTCAGACGGGAGGGGGCCCCAGCGCGCCTCGCCGGGGGTCTTCTGGCCGCGGCCCCAGCGCGGGTCGCGGAAGAGGTTGACGTTGGGGCCCAGAAGGTGAGGCGCGCCTGGGCGGAGTTGTACATGGTGCGGGCCTCGACGGCGATTGCGCGGGCAACGAGGGACCAGAGGGAGCGGTTGAAGGAGGCGGACTGGAGGAGGACGAGATGGCAGCGCGGGGGGGGGGGGGGGGCAATGGAAGCCGGCAGGGGGTTTGGGTTGGAGGTGATGGACCTGGCGGAGGGGTTGCGCAGAGGCGACGGAGGGACGAGGGGGAGGTGATGGACCTGGGGGGCATTTGCAGAAGCGATTGGGGGGGGGGGGTGCTTGGAGGTCGAAGGGGAGAGGAGGAGGTTGTCGGAGGAGCTTGCTGCTTGGAGAAGGAGGTGGGTGCTGATTGGAGGAGGAAGAGGATAAGGTGGAGGAGGAAGGTGATAAAAGAACTTTTTTGTAAATAATAGAAACTCAAAGGGTATAAATATAAAATATATAACGGATACCGTCAATAGTTAACGGTAAAATGGATCGAAGTTGACTCAGGGTTATGTAATGTAAGGGTTAAACATTATTCGGGGTTCTGGGTGTAATTCGTGTTTGCGCAGGGTTCCTGGGGTAATTACGAGATTACTCAGGGTTATGGGTGTAAATATCCCTAAAATATATATGTATATATAGATAAAGTATAAAGCAAATAATAATAATAATTCTTTTATTTTATTTAATAAACCACAAATTCATTAATTAATTATTTGAGTGAATATTGTACAAAATACATATTATTATTTATCATTATTTATTTATAAATAATAAACATTGGCTACCATGTTTGCTCTATGTAGTTCAACCTCTACACTCTTACATGCTATACATTTGTTTGTAGAGTATAATAAATTGTGCTCCACATTTATGTTATTAATTTATTCATTATATGTTGTGGGTACTTGTTGATTGACTTGGGATTTCTTGTGGGTCGCCTCAGCGACCCTCCATCTTCACTTCTCAGTGAGGATACTTTTAGACCCACATGATAAATCTCATGCCATCGCTTCCCCCTATACTTAGCGTATGCTAATTATAGGGAGATGCAAAAAATGAGAGAGATAGAAGTCGGTCGCCCCCTATACTTAGGCTCTTGGTTGGCCTAAGTATTAAAGAGAGAAAAATAAGGTTGTCGAGGATAATAGGAGAGAAGGTGGATATAATTAATGTGCGCAACAGTCTTCCCCTATACTTAGGCTTTTGCATATGTATAGAAGAAGTACAAAGGGAACCGACGAGATCGTGGAGAAGGTGCCTATGTTCGAGGAGATTTTCAATAGATTTTCAATCATGAATGTGGCAGGAGGAAATATGTACATGAAGAATGTGACGAAGAAGATGAAGATTCCCAACCATCATCGGATCCATCCTCAGAATAGTAGTGTTCGGTAGAGGCTCTCCAACTAATTTTTCTATGCTGCTACTTACCCACTTGTTCAACCAACTCGACCTCGGATGATGAATAGTCTCATGCAGAAGTATCCATCTGGTGACATATGATTACATTGGTCTGTGTAGAATATTCTGGGGTGGAGTCTTCAAAATAATTCATGTCTATGGTGATGTAAGTCGATTTGTTAGAACCTGAAGCATGGAATGGAGGACCAGAGTGCTTCTCCTCCCTACTAGCAACCAGACTAGAGGAAGTGGCATTTCTAAATTGAGACTGCGAGGTGATGGTCATTGGTTCTTCATCGAATGAATCACCATGTATGTTGTATATCTCATGTAAGGTCCATATACATCCTCGATATACAATATGGGTCTAAGTTGGTTTGGGCTTTGTCAGCTTAGATGACAGATCATAATAATGATCAAGGAAGTCTGAAATGACTATGTTTGGGTTCGGTGAAATGCATGCGTCTAGGTCAAGCTCATTCACCTCGGTAGCAGCTCTGGTAGCCTCGACAGTCAGATCCTCAGGTGTCTCTCCTATGGTTGTGTTTGTGGTATGTCGAGAGGTCGGTGAAGTGTTTGACTTTGGGTCTCCTCTGTGTCATGACTACTGGTTTCATGTTCGGTTGTCTCAGGGTTAGGTGTGTCCTCGAGAGTTTCATCATTATGATATAAGTTTGGAAATTCTATGTCTTAAGTCTCGCGATTGATAGTCTCTCTAGAAGAGGCTGAGAACATCTTTCAAAGAATGATGGGAGACTCAAACAACACTCCTCGGTGTTCAATGTCCAGGACAACAAAGTCCACTATATGTTTGACACCTTGGAAGTTTGTGACGATAGAAATAATTCCACTCACTCTTTTTGCGGATCAGCTAGGAAATTGAACGATCATTCTAGTCTTTCTGAGGGGTCCGAGTTTGAGTCGGTCAAACACGGACTTCGGGAGGATGTTCAGGGTCGAGTCATCACCTATCTGAACATGAGTAAACTCAGTGTTCTCATTTTCACCGGTAACCCTAGTCAACCATTTTACTCTATGGCTTTTCCTCTTTTTGGTCATCACCATTGAACATGTCATAGTGATTAAATGAAATTCAGTTCTACATCTCTTTCTACCCATCCTCTTGGGTGATAATCGACTCTTCACAAATCTCTAAAGCTCTGCTACGTACTCTATGGACTTGATTAATGGCAGATCTAATGTGACACCCGTCCCCCTAGGATCTGGGTACCCAACAAACCAATTAAACGCACATATGTTCCACATTTGTATCACATTATATACATAGTAAGTAGTATAAAACAACACAAAACATTGGAATTCAAAATTTTCTTTCCATTCAACTTGTTACCCAATACATTTCATTTTCCATTTCCATTCATGTCCACAGAAAAATGTACATGTATGCATACGAAAAGATGTGCCCATACATACAACATACATGCCATCTCTCTAAAAGGTTTTACGAATAAAGAAGAATTGCAAAACTACGAGTAACTGTGCCACAAAAAGGGAGCAGTGAAGCCGTACAAATAAAGCTCCAATTAAACAAGTGTCACTCACTATTGCAGCATCTGTTGTGAACCTGCAGAACCATACATAGGTACGTTATGAGAAAAGTTGCTCAATATGGTATATAAAAAAATATACAATATGAAAGATATAATTAAAAGTATGCAAAAGAAAAAAGCTAGGTAAACAGCCCTCACAAAGAGATAAATTTTAATCATTATTATTATTTGATTTGGATCAACCAATCTTCGTGGATTGTCTGTGGTCTTGGTTCGAGTGAGACATAAAACTATGACTCTAAGGCAAGAAGAAAGTTTTAGGGTTGGGTTACCTCTGTAGGCATGCAGTGGGGTACAATGCATCCTGACTAAGTTCCCAACACAACCACTTGGCTTCACTTATAAGAGGATAACTCCGCTTCCCAAAGCAAATTCTAACCCGTGAAACATCGTGAACCACCCAAGTCCACTACCTACATGTAAAAGTCCACGTGGTGTAGGGCACGAGTTAGCGCATAAATTACAAGATTATTCCTACCCACGTCTGAATCACCGCGAATAACACAATTGTCCTTATGCACATGAGATTTATATTTTATTTCCACTTTCATCAACCATATTTCCCCGGAACTCCCCTCATTACGCTCCCATTCGGAATACTAACCAATGTGTCCAACACTAGCTAGTACACGAGTGTTAACTCTAAGTGAACTAGCAAAACACTAGACCACCAACCATGATTACTAGGCCCACACTCGAAGCATTGGGCTAAAGGCACGCACGTGCTGAGGCTGAACACCATGAATTAGCACCTTGGTGTACCAAGCAACATGTCCCCATGAGATTAGCACCTTGGTGTGCCAAGCAACATGTCCCTCAACCATTGCAGCTACAAGTAGCAGTTGGGATCACGGTCGTCTAGGCTTCTACCCGGGGCCCCAAGGGAGCATGCCCCTTCATTGGCGGCAACTACTTCACTACACGATCACCATGATATCATATTTTTGATCTTCATATCCATAATCAGTCCAAGTAGACAATGCAACCTATGCCTAAGCCTGTTGAACTAAGGAGCTACAACTAATGATTCATGCCAAGATGTCCTTATTCTACCATTTCAACACACCTTTGGAGGGTAATATACTATGATAAAACACCTTCTCATCGCTCTAATCCTCCTAAGGGGCATAATGCAAGAGGCCAAAGTTAAACAGAACCAGCAAGTGGCAAATGAAAATGTAGCCCAAACAACTATAAAGATGGGAATCCTCCCTTGATGGGCACAGTGCTAGAATACTGGTGCCGGGTTAATATAATGCAGAATGCCATATCATTGCACTTAAGGATTAGAATAAAGATCGATCTTAGAAAAACCTACCTAACAGACTTAGAAACTATCATTGTTTCAACCTCACTTTCGAACTTTGTAAAATTAAAGTTTCTGAAAAATGGAGATGCAAAAGAGCCATGCTTACATGGAAGTCTGAGATGAGCACGCTCATGCACAAAACTTCTATTTAGCAATTATTTATGAGAAGGTGGTACCCTGTGCTTCACTCAAACAACATCAATTTATGTATTTATCAAGGTATACCTAGTCACTGACTACTATACTTTGAGGTTGAGGAGGAGCATGCTGCACACTTCCAGGTTGTGGTGCTTGTGCCAGTTGAGACAGACCTTTGGAAAAAGAGAAATATGCAGTACATTATTAAGGACATCTTGAACACCTTGAATGAAGAAATAATGCATATGATGATGTGAAGTTCTCTTGATCACACTATAGTTCCCAAGGGAAATCATTAGAAAGTTTTCTCATAGAAGCATATAGCAGAGAGGAAATTGGTTGATGTGAACAACTAATGACAGTTGGGCAACTATTCACAAAAATTTCCTTAGAAGATTCAACCATGCTACATGGCACTGGCTTCTTTTCAATTTCATGTTTAGATAATGCTTCCAAAGATGTACACGCTCCTACAACACAAGGATCAGAGATGAACAAAGATAGAGTGGCAAGTACCTCCACATATTATTAGCAATAAACTCTGTACAACAAATTTTACAGGGTCTGCTTGGAACTGGTATGTGGGATAAGTAACCATAGCCATTCGTTTTGTCTTTCTCCTTCTCTCATGTCACATATATTTTCCCCCTTGCAACTACTCATCTCCTGGCACCTCTGATAACCAAGGGTCGACTAGAGTTTAAGAATGAGAACTCTAGATTGAAATGTGAGGGGTGGCTATAGGCATAGCAGCGTGCTGAGTAATCTACCTGAACTCCTACTCATCCATGCTTGTGGAAGTTCTAGTGGAGCCATCTATTCCAAATTTGGGAGAGAGTAGTGGGGATCATTGGAAGATGGAGTGTCCAAATTAAAGGGAAGTTGGATGTCTAGGGATATTATGGAAATGAGGGCGTGCTTCAGCTGAAATAAGAACAGGCTATATGCAAGGAACCCCAACACCCCACAGCCACAAGATATTGGTGGATTGTGATAAAATCCCATTTTTTGATGCAACGAAATCACAAGCTCAATGATGCAATGAAAGAAATCCCAGATATTGTGGAAAAAGAGAAAATCCAAATGCATCCTAATTATAATGTTTAATTGCTGCAATGAGATCCCCAACCACTAATAGTTCTGTGAAGAAATCAAACCTCCATTCAGCACAGGGAGGAAACCATGTTTGGGGCATATCGTCCTTCTATTACGATTGGTTCCACTCTATCAAACGAGTAATAAAAAGCATGGATCAAAAAGGACACAGCAACCCTCCAACCATAGGGATACAACAACTATATAATCTAAATGTAAAAAGAGTAGCATTCAAGCCCGACTATCCACAAGTCTCAAAGGTTCTAAGATGCCCAAGCGTGTAGGTGCAAGAAATCGTGTGTACCCCACAACAAGAGAAGGGGATTTAACATACCTCAAAAGTTGGCTACCTCATTTTCTTCACCCGCAAAGAATGACACGCTCGTCGCCTCGTTTGCAATGTGAAACCGCCCAAGCCCGGCTATCAACAAGTCTTAAAGGTTCTAAGACGCCCAAGTGTGTAGGTGCATGAAATCATGTGGACGCCACAACAAGAGGAAGGGGATTTATAGTACCTCAAAAGTTGGCTACCTCATTTTCTTCACCCACAAAGAACGCACGCTCGTTGCCCTGTTCATGAGGTGAAACCGCCCACGAGGATGTCCTTGTCCTTCTCTACGTCGAGGCGGTCGTGGATCGTCGATCCGAAGTGTTTCGGCAAGGGAGAAGGAGAAGGAAGGGAGGAGGGACTCGGGTTGGGCGTTTTGGGGAGAGGGGCATTGGGTTATATGGGTCTGAACCCTGATTTGGATCTGGGATCGGATCCGAATATGACATGGACCCCTTTTCGCTAAAGTAGTCGTAACTCGGGCTCCCGAACTCAGATTTTTGCGTTCTTTGGCTCGTTGGAAAGGTCTCGACGAGCTCTACACGATGAAATAACTAAAATAAAATTTGCAAATATGAGTAAAAGCAGTTTTTACAATTACGTCAAGGTCTAATTATGAGGGGTTTCACATCAAAAAAAATCTCAAAGGAAGTCTCGTCTCTGAAACTTATTGTGATTCTAGTTGAGATTTCTAGACCCGACCTCATCTTATAAAAAGCTCAAAGAGGAATGGACTCCTAAAATTATCAAAGAGAGCGAAACCCATAAAAATCTCAAATGGAGTTTGACTATGGTTTTGATTCCATACCTGTGAACAAATGAGGGTACTTCTCCCTCCTGTCTGCTGCAGGTTCCCACATCGCCTCCTCTATGTCTTGACTCTGCCACATGACTTTGACTAAAGGTATCTCCTTTCGCCTCAGCCTCTTGACCGCATGGTCCAGTATTTGCACCAGCTCCTCAGGGAAGGATAGGTTTGGTTCCACCGCCAAGTCCCCGTAGTTGATCACATGTCGGAGATCTCGGCTATATATCTGAAGATTTGACACATGGAACACGTCGTGAATGCCCTCAAGGTGTGGGGGAAGGGCCACTCTGTATGCCACCGTACCAACTCGGGCCAAAATCTCAAATGGTCCCACAAACTGCAGTGCAAGCTTGCCTTTGACACCAAAACATTAAACACCTCTCATTGGGGATACTCGTAGAAACACGAAGTCCCCAACTTGTTATTTATGAGGACTACTTAGATACACAAGATTGGTTAAGAATCATATCATTTAATGTTTGGATGTAGAATATTATACATGAAACGCAAGGTCTCGATGTCGTCGGTCGGCGTATCTCTTCTGACTGCTCTGTACTGTCAGCAGTCTCTTCTCGGTAGTCTCCACGACTCAAGAATCTCTTCTATGATTTGTGAGGTGAATGGGGTATTTTCACCTACCTGCTGCTAACACATGGGAGTGGTGCATCCCCTCCCATATAAGGCCTCAAACGGTGCCATGCCTATGTTTGCGTGGTAGCAATTGTTATATGTAAGCTCAACTAGTAGGAGATGATCCCTCAAGGATCCCTTCCACTCAACCACGCAAGCCTATAGAAAATCCTCCAACTTCTGGATTGTCCTCTCAGATTGCCCATCTGTCTGTTGATGATAAGCTGAACTCATACGTAGCTTGGTCCTCAAGGCTCTCAAGAATTCTCCCCAGTAGTATGAAGTGAAACGTGAATCTCTGTATGCACTACCTCTTTGTGTATCTCGTACAACCGAATGACATGGTGGATGTATAATCTTGCTATATCAACTGGTGTACATGTCATTTGACCAGAATAAAATGGGTTGACTTGGTCAACCGATCAACGATCACACATATTGCATCATGCCCGCTATACGTGGCAATGATGTGACGAAATCCATCGAAATGCTCTCTAATTTCCACACCAGGATGGGAAGAGGTTGTAGTAAACTAGGTGGTCTTTAGTGTTATGCTTTCACCATCTGATAGGTAAGGCTTCAGCTGACGTGCTCGGCTATGTCCCTCTTCATGCCCTCCCACCAAAAGTGCTAGCAGAGGTCTCAATACATCTTGGTGCCTCCGGGATGTATAGAAAGTCTTGAATTATGCACTGATGAATCTGTATTTTATCATCTTTATTCATTTATTTTAGCTTAAAATCCCTTATAAAACACATGTATAAAATACTAACTCCATATTCTTACTAACTTGCATATGTATGTAAATATTGTACATATAGTACTATTTTTATCTAAAATAAGTAAAAATTGGAATAAAGGATAAAGAAAATAAAAAAGAGAGAAGACTGTATATATGTAATAGATGCAGGCTAACCCAAACTTCGAGAGAAGATCAAGACTTGATCTGATCGACCATGATTAAAGTAGGGGGAGATAGGTCCTTAATCAGAAAATTCAAAAAAAATGTATTTTGTAAATACTTCTCATCTCTCATATGTTTATTTGTATACTCACACTATTTTATTTATACATAAATTGACCTCAAATTAAGTAATTATCAAAATAAAAGTTAATAAAAGTGTTTCCTAAATAATAAAAATAATTGCAAAATTAAATCATATATAGAATAAAAGTAACCACATCCGGAAAAAGCCATAAAGAGATAATTGAAAGACTAATTTCGGCTCCATATGAATTCAAATTGAAACAAACTCACTTCCATTGTATTCTAAATTAAATTATCTTTAAAATGGTCGTGGCTTCATAATTTTTGGAGTTACGGTTGAAAAGTCGATTTTCTGGGGTGGTTTGGGCAATTTGACCATGTATTTATTGTATTTATTTTTTATTATTTTTTGTATACACTATATTTTTAATAATTGCAAATATTATTAACAAGTAATTTAATGTAAATAAAAAAAATCTATATAAAATTATTTCTTAATTTGTACATGTATATAATGTACGATATGTTTATATCATATGTATATAAACTTTTTACTTAAATAACTATCTCAATAAAATTAAATAATTAACATTTATTAATTAAATAAATAAAATGACGAAACTAATACATTTAATTATATATAAAAATATGCCATATGTGTATAATTCAATAATTAACTTAATCAGCCACCATTAAGGTGACTCTAAATTTTTTTTATAATTATTAGGTATTATTATTGTAATTACGAAAACTCATTTTTTTATTTAAATTATTTTATTAATTCTACCACTAAACATCTTCCTCTTTTGTAAATATCTTCCTTTTTGGATTTCAACTTCTTTTTAATGGGTCTCCTTTCCTTCATCATTCCTTAATCAATCCTTTGGGAGAGGATCTTATTCTCCAAGAGCGTTCTTGTTGTAGAGAGGTGCCTAGCCTCCGAACCTCCTGGTGACAGCGAGTCGATCCTCGTTGAGGCCATCACGGTGTTCATCTGCTTCCATTCGATGAGATCTATTTTTACTTCTTTCTTTTCATCTAGATTAATCGTAGTGCAAATTGTGATGTCAAATTCATCATCACTATTTTAGTTGTAATCTTCATTAATCATAGTTTTTAATCATACTCAAAAATTGATTCCGAATCCGATGTCGATCATCCACGTCATCTTTACGACCAAATCGCTTCACGTTCTACCGTACACGGTTTCTCACCTCCGCCCACACACGGTGGCTGGAGATCAGGTTCCGATCCCTCACGTCCACTAGAACCTCGACCACTTTTTTCCATGTTCGGATATTTTTGGATTGAGCCATCATGCTCGTATCCTCATTTGTTTTGCAAAAAAAAATTAGAAAAATATTTCAAATATTTTATCTCTAACATTTTTGTTACAGGAATAAACAATAAATTATATAAAAAAGTTGGGTTTTATCACTTTTACCCCTCTTAGATATTGCAAAATCAGTTATGCCCCTCCCTTTTTTGAAATATCATTTGTATACCTATCTTCTTCAACTTTTATCATGTGTGCCCCTCAAGTTAGTTGCCGTCCACTTCCATGTCAAATGGACATTAACTTTAGAATACAGTAGTACTTTCTAACCAATAAGAAGGGCATATTGTCATTTACCTAAAATAATTTTCTTCATCCTCTAACTCTCCCTCCCCTCCCCCCTCCTCCTCCTCCTCTGATGACGACAACCTCCTCCTAGCCATTGTCCCTTCGGTCCCTCCTCCTACTCATCTGGCCCTCCTCCCCTGCCCCGCCCCCTCCTTTTTCCCCACCACCCCAGTCATTACCCCTCCAGTCCTTCATCCTCCTCCTCCTCTGGCGCTCCTCGGTTACCTCCTCCACAACCCACCCCCGTACCTCTTCCTCTACGCCTCCTCCCCTCCGGCCCCTCCTTCCACCCTCCCCAGTCCGACCCCTGCACCTCCTTCTCCGCCCCCTCCATCCTCTCCTTCCGCCCTGTCATCCCTAGCCCACTTGTTGTATTACGGTTCCCGTTGTTATTAACAGTGAGGCATAGGGATGAGATTTTGTTTGTCTTGGATCCATTTGTCCATGAAGGCATTAAACAACTAATTAAGTTCTGGTATTCATCAAGAACATTTCATGAGAATTTAACAGTTGAGATTTCTATAACATTTTGTTATAATCCAACTCAAAACTGGAGATCTTTCTTTTCCCTACTACATAGGTTGATACTTGATGTTCAAAATCAGGAAAGCTCATCTGAACATGACAAATTGTGTCTCAGATCTATATATCGAGTATATAGATCCCGTGCGGATAACTTGACAATGTTCGAGAGGTAAAACAATATATCATATTTTCATGTTCCAGTTTTTTTTAACATCAATATTTGCTTCCCAACTTCCAAATATTTAAGAAGAAATTAAGCATAAGGTATGGTGGGAGGTTGAAGAATCATCATGGAGGGGAGTGATGGGCATTGTAGTTAGAGCCATAGACATGGAAAAGACACGCCCTCATCACCAGAAGTGCCTATCTTTAACTTCTTCACGAGGATGGCATTTATTTGCTCACAAGGAAAATTTATGAAGCATGTGAACAATGGCATCACAAACAGAAGCCTCACATGCTCAACGACACACCCTCATCACCAGAAACGCCCATCTTTATCTTCTTCAAGAGGATGACATTTATTTACCCAGCCCCTCCTTCCGCCCCGTCTTCCCTAACCCACTTTTTACAGAAGCAGTTCTCATTGAAGATATGGCAGGCATTGTCAACCTTGACGTGCTCTTCGTCGGCATCGATGGCAGGATTAAACTCCCAGATTTGATTCCCAATGTGGTCATCAATGGTGCGGATCTACAGGTCATGCCCCTCCGCGATCTTTGGCTTCCACATCACGGATGAAGAGGGAAGAAGTGATTCAGGCTGAAGAAAAGATGGGGAAGATGGGTGGGGGTATTTGGACTATTCTACCCCTCTTAATCATACCATGGTTTGAAAAACCCATAATTAAGTTCAGCTCGGTGACGGTTAAAGTAACAGAGAGGCACAAGTGATAGAACATCAAGAAGTCGAGGGCACAACTAATATTCCCAAAAAGGGAGTGGCATTACTGAAATTGCAATATCTCGGAGGGGCACAACTGATAAAAACTTAAAAAAGTTATATATGTGTGTGTGTGTGTTTGGGTTTTTATCAGTTGTGCCCCTTTGAGATATTGCAATTTCAGTTATGCGCCTCCCTTTTTTGGAATATCAGTTATGCCCCTACATTCTTGCAAAATTCACAGTTGTGCCCTTTGTAATATCAGTGTCACCTTAACAGAAGGGCACGACTGCGAATTTTGCAGGAAGGTAGGGACATAACTGATATTCCAAAAAATGGAGGGGTATAACTGAAATTGCAACATCTCAAAGGAGCACAATTGATAAAAACCCTATATGTTTTGCAAGATTACAGTAGAGAAGAAAAAAATATAAGTTTTTTTCTAACGTTTATTTTGCTGGTAAAAAAATTGCAAAAAATAAAAAAAATTACATTTCTGTTTATAAAAAGATTAAAAAAAACAAAAAAATCTACAACAACGGTTCTTGCCACCTCCAACGCCCTCCGCAAGGCCCGGGACCTCTGTTGTACGCGTCGCCCACCGCCTCCATTGTCCACCATCAGATCCCACCTCCGTGCATGACCCCTTCTCTACTGCGAGGCGAGCTTCTCCACCCCTGAGCCTGTGCTGCCGCGAGCCCCCTTCTTAACCACCATGAATCTCCACCCGCCGCTCCAGCCGCCGACCGCGACTTGAGAAGTGGTGGCACCCCCTTTCTCCACTTTGGAAGAGAACGAAGAACCCTAGGAAGGTGAATAAAATATTGAAAAGTTACAAATATACCCCTTGTATTTATTGCAATTACAAAGAAGCCCCCTCAAGGAGCAACATATCACGTGTATAACACGTATTTATTGGTGAGGGCCCGACGAGCGAGGGCGATTTTCTTAGGAGAGCATGAGAACATGAGAAGAAGAAATTAGGAGACCGAAAAAAATCGTAAAAAAATTCCTGTATTTATTTTTTTTCAAACATTTGAAAAGGACACTATAAACATTGTTGTAGAGTTTGTTTCGCCAAGTGCCGGTGCACTTGGGGGACATCACTGGTTTTTGTTTTTATCGCTTTTTTTAAAAATTTGTTTCACATGGATTTTGTGAGCCAACTATTGAATTCTTTAAAAAGTTTGCTTGAGCCATGTAATTAATTAGGTCCAAAGCCCTAAACAAGAATTTCTGTACCAATAGAGTGGAGCATAATTTGGACTTAGTCAAATTACCCTATTCTTGCCCGCTAATATAAGTTATTGTTAGCACGGTTCACGTGCATCATTTAGGATAGTTTACTTTTCTGTATTTAAATTCTGGGCGAATCACCCTGCATGTACAGTGCTTGCGACAAGGTATGCATATCTAAACCCTGCATGCATCATTGTATTTAATTACGCATTGGTATTTCTGATCTTCTTCCTTGTTTTCACTCACATAAGTTAAAAAGAAAATCGGAGACTTAGTATGTGATTCATTGATAATATTCAAACCAAGTGGTAACTGCTTAAAATTCGGAACTGTTAAAATTACTTGACCTTAAAATAGACGTAAGGAAAATCATTATTTTGGGGAGAGTAACACCCGCTTTGTTTGTTTTATCTATAGCGAGAGAGCGACTCGCACACCAGGATAGAACCACGCTTGAACTCTCTTCATACTATTATCTTGTGATTTGTATTTCTCCAGTGAGGACTTCACTGAGTAGCCGGTAATCGGCCCGGGATTTCCTTAGCAGAGTGGGCAGATCGGGTAGCTGGTAAACGGTCCGCACCCATACTGGTCGGGAAAAATAAGTTCTGAGATTGGGACAGTCTCCTGGGAGCATTGGGTTCCTAACAGCTCGCTTTAACCGCTCCGATAGACTGCATTCTCACCAAACTCTAAAAATTTACAAGATAATTGACCGAACCATCACGGTCTTCACATTGCATTGAGTTGGTGAACTGGGAGTTTGTTTTTTGTTTGATTGCTTGTGTGCATACTAGATCCTTATGTGCATATGCGCCTTTTTCTCCACATCTTTTGACTTGACTCTCGTGCTCTCCCGTTCCTGTCTTTTGTTTCAAAGATGGCCGACTGGAGTTATTTTAATCCGATCTTTACGGATCCTTCGTACCCTCCAGCCGATTCACCTTCCTTTTTTCCAGGAGGACTTTCCTCTTGATTTTTGTGCATATCCGCCTAACCCATTGTTTCAGGAATTGGACTCTGATTCCCACCCACTGTCATTCCACTCACCCGATCCTGGGATTTTGGAGTCACCTTTCATGATTTCCACACTTAAAACCCTGAACCAGATGATGAAGCATATGAATTCGAGGATTAGCAGTTTATTTAACATAAATGACAGCGAGAATGTTACTCCACTATTTGAGGATATGGATTCACTTGAGGATAATCATGAGAGCTCGCAATTGCCCAAAATACAAAAAATGAGAAAATTTTGAAAATCCAAAAAGATTCGGGGAGACACATTGTTGATTCATTTTGTGAGGAGAGGGCACCCATGCCTAACCATTTTCACACAGTCATTCACCACATGTCCCAATTTTGACCCCAAGGATACCACTATATAGACTGCTCTTGGCAATCCTCGTGTATATTCTGATTCTGATCTTCTGCCTTGTATGGAGGAGGTCCAAAAATTCAAATAAATGTTGACTGAACTTAAGGTGGTGGACACCCTTCATGAGATCATTAAAGCCCCACTTCAGCAGGACATGACACATTTATCTGCTCCTCAACACAAGAAGAGAAAGAGGAGGAGTAGATCTGAGCATCACATCTTGATCAAGACCTCTTCCTACTCCATCTCCCACCGTCCACATTTTAAGAAAGGGAACACTGCCACATCTCTTGTGAGTTGCTCCCTGTATACTATTCTTGACGACGGCACATCAATCAATATAATACTCTTCTCTATGGTACAATCTCTTCATCTTGGGCCTCTCAAGAAAATCAGGATGATAGTTCAATTTGTTGATGGATCTATTAAGATGTCGAAGGTATTCTAGAAAATGCTATCATTTTTATTCAGGGCATGAATTTCACTTCTGATTTTATCATATTTCCCATGGAGACCTCCACCCATGTGGAGCACCCTCCAATCATCCTGAGATGACCTTTCCTTGCCTTTGTGAGAGTCGTTATTGATTATGGATCAGGAGAGATCCGCTTCCGTTCTGATGTAGGGAGCGATGTGTTGATCACTACACCCATTATTGACCGAAAACATGCATCCCATGAGAGTGTGCCCGTGTTAGCCAATCCCAAGGACCTTGTCCTTATTGATAATATCATAGATTCTTGTTGTATAATGGATGATACTGAGACCCAAGGATTCCTCTTCAAGAAGGAAGAATTGGAAAGCATAGACCTTGGATTTTTCTCTTCTGGTATTTGGAAATGCATTGATGACATCCGTGGATTTACACTATAGACACTCTAGAGCGAAAGGCAGACTCCGAAACTAGACATGACAGACGTGATTTGACTACTTTCACTGATGAGTTTGTTCATATTCACCTTGATTTTGATGAGACAGATAAGGTCAAATTTGATTTGATTGCTTTTATAAAGGAATTTGGACCTTTTGATGAAGATGATGATCCGGTAGAGGCTCATCAGGATGGAATTGATCTTACATTTTCTGATTATGATTTCGAGCCTTTTTACTTTGATATTTGCGAGACTTCACAAGGAGGACATGACCACTACTTCCACTAACCGATTCATCCATGCACACTTCGAGATTATTGAGGATACAATCTTGGTCAATCTTGATCAGTTTATACCTAATGATAACCTCAATATCAACCTACACCTTGTCAGATCCATACCTCAGCTGTCCTGTAAGAAGGTTCGCTGTTGACCTTCTTGACCTTTGTGCATCCATTCCTTTTGTATATCCTTTCGTTTCATTCTTTCTTCTTCTATTTTATCATTCATCCCATTTCAGTGTATGTATATATGCTATACTTAGGATGTGCTTTATCCTAAGTACAGGGGAGGTGAATGGTTTGTGTTGTTCATATTCACCATGTTCATCACTCTTGTTGTTGTCTTTACTTAGGGATACTCTACCATGAGTATAGAGCGGTGATGTTGTGCATATCGCTTTTTTGTTTTTGAAGTTCCGTGCAGTCACTTCATCTGTTTTCCCTTCTATACAGTCTTCTATACTTAGGATTACTTGATCCTAGGTATAGGGAGGGGGGTCACCGACTTCTATTCTTTTCATATTATCTTTGAGTCATTGTAGCATAGGAGTCTTTTCACTTTTCTATACTTAGCATGAGTTATGTCTTCCTTTGTCTCTCTCTGATCACTATGAAGACATAGTTCGAGCTAAGTATAGAGGGGTGACGTATATATTGTATATATAATTTAGACATAACTCATACTTTAAATACAACTATTTTGTGGATGTGTATATAAATTCGTAAAATCCACGTGTGTATATAGACTTTGGTCACCTTTTATTAAAAAACAAAAACAAAACAAAACAAGAAACAAAACAAAAACAACAAAGAAAAAAATTATTCTTGTATATACTTGTATATATTTTACTAACCATTTTCCCCTTAAAAAATCCCTAAAAACTACAAAACCAGAAGTCTATAAATACTTTCATATTTAAAATTCCAAAAAAAATCATTCTTTTCACACATACATCATTTTTTCCTTTCAAAAAAATCCATAAAAAGTTCAAAATTAGAAAATTATTTCAAAAAAAATTATTTTCTTTTTGCATTGTATATATTTCTTGCATTTGCATGTTCATTTTTCAGGATAGTATTGACATTTAAACTAATTCTGGAATAAAGTTGAAGAATGGGGCTTATTTGGACCTTAATCTACTTAAATTCAGAGGAATATTTTAACAACTGGAGTTACGATTTTTCAGGTACTAGTGACTTAATCTTTGAGTCCATAAGACTATGTTCATATGTCATCTTTATTAGTCTAAGTAGAATATTTAACAACATACGCATGACTCTTTCAAGCCTTGGCTTATCTTGGACAAGCACTCTACACGTAACTCTTCATGGAGGAGGTAGTGAAGAGGCAGAATCTTTTGGCTTGGGGTAGCATATGAGGGTAGTACATGTAGGTGAAACCTCTCGTCCTCCTCTAGGGAGGGAAGTGCGTCTCAACCTAGTCTAGCGATGTTGAGGTCTAATGACCGGATGTTGTGGGGTTGTAATAATGCTTCAAAAGAGGGATAATCTACTAGCTCAAGAGGAAAAACTCCTTATGTACATGTTGCACCTTGTATATATTTACAAATAAGAAGAAGAAGAAGAAGAAAAGTAAAATGTCTGCAGGAGTGTAAATACATGTGAAAAAAGAGAGAGAAAGAAATAATAAGAGCTTCAAAGTCAAATTTTTGTAGGCTTGCAGCGGATGACTTGACTACACAGGTCAAGCATCCAAGGATAGACAACTACACTGGTTACCGTCCATTCTCTTCTCCATCTCCTCCTCTTTAGCTGGTTGTACCTAAACTTAGAAGGGAATATCCCCGCTCCTGAAGGAATGAGTGGCTAGACTGGGAGACTAGAGTTACCTTATTGAGAGAGGTTGTTTCTTTGCTACTCTTAAGATGGGGAGCTATAATTCACTTACATAGTACAAGTAAAGATCCATAGTCATAAGAATTTGTGTATGTAGACTTGTTTAGAACTGATTGTTGAGGCGACTGATGAGCGACCCGAGCGAACGAGGTAAAGGTACAAAATAGGTCGTTGCGACCTCTATCACTCAGAGTCACTCAATCAAGAAAAATATCGAACCGCGAAATAAATCGAATATCAAGCAAGGCAAACAAGCGGTCCTAGCTATGGGATTTACCTGGTATAGCTCCCAGGGTCGAACACAAGGAGCACGGGTTGGCCTAGGGCCTACGAAGTAGTAAAAAGAAGATAAAATAAAAGAAAAGTATTTTTTAGTGGTTTTTAATAATTTTTATATTTTTTTTGGATTTTAGAATATGAAGAAAATAAAAGAAAGTAAAAGCAAGCACACTTACACAATTTAATTAACACACCAAAAATCAAGCAAAAATTCAAGAAAAATGGTTTTTATGTTTTTTAGGTTTTTAAGTGTTTTTGGTGAATTTTTGGGATTTTTATAAGATATATTTTATTTTCTAAAAATCAAACAGTGCTAAAAAGAAAGGGTACTGTCCAGCAAGGCCCAAAACCCAAAGATAAAATATCTAAGGATCTCAGAGGGCCCTGGAGGTTATTTTCATGTATTCTAGAGAAAATAAGGAAAATTTGGGCACCAAAATTATTGTTTTTGGATTTTTAGATTATTTACTATAATTTTTATGAGTTTTTAAGGGTTTTTAGATTTTTAGGGTTTTTAAGTGATGAAAAATAGCCAAAATTGGCTAGAAAATCAAACAACAAACAAAGAACAGTAGCTAATTTTTTTATAATTTTTGGGGGTGATTTTATATTTTTTTTGGGATTTTTAAACCTAGACAGTAGCTAAAAAGAAGGTTTTTGAATTTTTAAAAATACTAAATAAAATCAAAAATGTCCTAAAAAATTCTCAAAAATCCAACAACATGGCAGGAGCCATGTGTCAAATTTTCATCGAATTTGGAGGTGGTTTGATATTTATTCAAAAATCAAAAAGGGGCACTGTGCACAGGGACTGAAGTGCAAATACCCGAAAGTCTGGGGGTCCAGGTGCAATTTTCCCAGCAAGTCACGCGCGTGGCGCGTGCCTGGGGCACTCAGGGACCTTCTGGTAAGAAAAATAAGTCCGTGGACCTTTTGGTAACTGGTACCAAAAAGTCCAGGGGCTCGATCGCAATTAACCCACTAATACACGCACATGTAGAAATAAAAGGCTCACAGGGGTATCGATGCAATTACCAAAAAGTATTCATTCATTAAAGAACCCAACAGAACTACAGGGTAATAGATGCAAATATCCCAGACAAGGCACGTGGCGAAGCACGTGAGATCACATACACAGGGGCATAAAAGCAAATAAAAACAAGCACATGGTCCAAAGTGCAATTTACCCTACGTAAATAAAGCTACTAAAATATTTACAGGACTAAGACTAAAAAGACAAACTAAGAGGGGGGCCTAAGCAAATTACCCCTTATTAAGTCGACGGCTCGATTCGCGCCACGTGGGTGATCGGACGGCTCTGATATCGGGCGCTTCTCTCTCTGCTCTGACTTGGGCCTATCGACGGTGCTGAGGGCACCACGTGGAAGATCTAACGGGGATGGACTCAGGTGCCTCTCTCCTCAGCGCTAACGGTCCTGATCAGCCCCCTCGAGATGATCGACGGTAGCTGCTCCTCGATGAATGGACGGTTGTGATCGAGACTGGAGCGGAGGGGCTGATCGGACGGTGAAGGAGGCTGCTGGAAGAACACTCCGCCGGCGAGCTTCGCCGGCCTCGTGCGCGTGCAGCAGTCCTCCTCAGCTGCCTCTAGGTATCGGAACAGATCCGCGGTGACATCCCGCAGCTGGTGAAGGTCTCAGATGACCCGGCCGAGCCCTGGAGGGGCTCCGGCGAGGTCGGCGGCGACGAGCTTCTGGTCTGGATGTGAGGGGGCCTCAGATGGCCTCCTCTTGACCTGCAAAACACACCAAAAGCTTCGCGGGTCGAGGGCAAAGTGCCTCGACCCAAAGAAGCGGGGTGAAGGCGAACTGTGGGTCGGGACGAATGAGCTCCGGCGAGCTGGGGATGGTGGAGCTCGAATCCCAGCTCCGGGGCGAGCTGGGTTGAATGATTGGGCGAAGAACGTGCGTGAGGGAGTGGCGAAGGTGAGCGTAGGTTCCGATGATCAAAATGCTACTCGATATGGCCGGAATCAGAGGAACTCGTCGGAGGTACAAATTGGGGGTAACCAGAAATTACGCTAAATGGAAAGGCTAAAGGGTTACCTGGGTGGAGCGGAAGACTATGCTGGAGGTTAGCTAGCTCCCGGTCGTCGCCTCGAAGGGCGTCAAGGCCTGAGGCTCGAGCTCCGGTCGGGTGGCGGAGCACGGCGGCGCGAAGCAGCCGGATCGATGGTCGGCCACCTCCTCCTCGCTGCAACAGGTACAATCGCGAGATGTCACCTCGGTGATTGCTCTGGAGGTCACGGGAGTGAGAATGGGGAGCCAAAGATGGAAAGAAAGTGCGGCGGAGCTCGGCTTTTATGTGGGTGCAGGTCCGGGAAGAGGAGCTCGGGTCCGGCTCGATTGAGCACGGATCCCTAGGAACGATGTCGGGCGAGATTCCCGGATTCCTGGGGGGTAATTAGGACCATGGATGAGGCTAAATGGAGGTCGGATCTGGCGGGGATAAATGGAAGAAGTCGGGTCCGCGAACCAGACCCGGCTCTGGTGGTCCTGGGGGGGGAGTTGACCGGGGGTCAACAATCCCCCGTGGACCAATCAGAGCCCGCCAAGCCTTAAATCCTTATTTGATTTTTTTGGGCCATTAAATGGCCGAATTTCCAAAAACTTAAAACATGAAAAATATTTATTTTATTTTTTTCTATTTTTTTGTGATTTTTAATTAATTTTTGGAAATTAAAATAAGGTATTTACATAATATAGCTATACATAGGTATATATACAATATATGATTTTTAATTTTTTGATTTTTAATTAGTTATTTTTATGCATTTTTATTCCCATTTTATATTTTATTTATTTATAGGATAAAATGAGGAATAAAAGGCTATTTTTATTTTATTTTTATTAATTATATACATAGGTGAAATAAATAGTTATTTACAACTATATACATGGTATACAATATATTTTTGTGTTTTTAATTTTGTAATTTTTATTTGATTTTTGTTTTGTTTCTTTTTATTTATTTTATTTAGAATATATAATAAAGATTATTTACAAAAAGTTTAGAAAATAAATAAGTTTATTTACAAGGTGAAATAGATGAGGATGATGGTCTTATGTACATGATTAAGGGGTATTTTTGCATTTTTGATTTTTAGACTTTTTGTTTTGTTTTTAATAGCTCTAAATATGTACAAAATATATACAAATATTTACACCATATTTTTGGGTGAGGAAAATATATAATTTTATTTATTTACAAAACTATGTACACATGAGCCCCTATCTCCCTCTACTTTGGCTTTTATGCGGTCAGGCCCATGCTGAGCCCTCCCTTGGGTTAGGTTGCTCAATATTTATTCTAAATATTTCCCTCTTTTTCTTTTTCATCTTTATTCTTTTATTTTTGCACAAAAACATGCTAATTATCTATATTTACAAACATGCATGCTTTTGCTAATTTTTTCTATTTACACAT
Source organism: Ottelia alismoides (assembly GCA_037367405.1). NCBI lineage: Eukaryota > Viridiplantae > Streptophyta > Magnoliopsida > Alismatales > Hydrocharitaceae > Ottelia > Ottelia alismoides. Next base: position 102,009 of record JAZKJV010004098.1, read on the forward strand.
ATCTACATGCATTTGCCTAGGTTTTTGTAGCTAAAATATAAGAATAAAGAGTGATGAATGGGTATTCATCACCCCCCTATACTATACTTTGCTAGTCCCTTAGCAAACACTTATTTGAAAAAGAAGTGAAAAAGAAAGAAAAAGAAAAAGAAAAAGAGAATGTACATGGATCAAGGTTGATTATTAAACTTGCCTTCATTAAATTGAGGTATGGAGCTTAATCAGATCTTTGGATTATTAATGTGTCGGAACCTTATTTAGACTTAAGCTTAAAACCTAACAGCCTCTAAGTTCCACTATTCTATAACCAAGACTCCTCAATGCTCCAGATCAGAACAAGTCACCAATCACAAACCCTGAAGACCATGAATCTTTTCTTGTCCTGTGAAAGTGAGGTCTAAGCTCTCCACCTCAGAAATGGCAACTTGACAACCCTCCCCAACAAGGTAACTCTATGACCTCAATCTGGCCACTCTTTCCTCGAGGAGCGGGGTATTCCCTTCTAAGTTCAAGTACAACCGGCTCAAGAAGAGGGGGAAGAAGAGAATGGGTCAAGGCCAGTGTAGCCAAGTACCCTTGGGAGCTTGACCAGTGTAGTCAAGTCTCCCTGCTGCAAGCTACAACAGATGGATCATGAAACCAAGCTTTGCTTATTGCACTTATATACATACTCCGGTGGGATTATCATTTTCTCTCAGACCCACCACTTTTTTTTTTGGAGTTCTTTTCTTTTTGCACATTTTTTTTGAGTGCATCTATACAACATGTACATGTGCAGCATATATACAAGGAGTTTTTCCTCTTGAGCCAGTAGACTATCCCTCTTTTGAAGCTTTATTGCAACCCACAACTCCTGTCGTTAGACTTCATGGCAACCAGACCAAGTTGAGACGCACTTCCTTCACTAAATGAAGAAGAGAGGTTCCGCCTAGAAGTACTACCCTCATATGCTACCCCAAGCCAAGGAAGACTGCCTCCTCACCACCTCATCCGTAGAGAGCTCGGTGCATAGTGCGGTTGTCCAAGTAAAGCCATAATCTATATGAGTCATGTGTTGTTGTTAAGTGCTCTACTTAGGCTCATTGAGATGACATGTGATCATAGCCTAGTGGACTCAAAGAATTAAGTCACCATGGACCTGAAAAGTCTTAAACCTAAGCCCTATAAGGTTCCTCTTAGAAATTAGGTGGATTAAGATCTTAATCAAGCTCCATTTCTCAATTTGATTCCAGGCTAGTTTAAATGTCAACTATCATCCAGAAAAACTATACACATATGTACAAAAAGATGCATATTTACACACTATTTTACAATCATGCGAAATTTTTGAAAAATGTTTTGAAATCATGAATGATGATGCATGAAGTGCAAGTTTTGCAAAAAGATATTTACACACATTTACACAAGATTTTTCAAACCTTTGATTTTCAAAACATTTTGGAAAAATTTTGTACTATATACATAATTTTGATACAAAAATATTTACACAAGCTTTACACAAAAGATTTTTGAAATCATTTTTACAAAAATAATTTGTACACTAGCTATGTATGTGCAAATAAAAGAAGATTATGTACATGAAAATTTTTAATTTTTGTGGTTTTTAGCCATTTTTATTTATTAACACACTCACACAAAGTACGAGTTATGGCTAAAGTATATATGAAATATATACACACCCCCCTATACTTAGCTCGAACGATGTCCTCAGAGTCAAGAGCGATGAAGAAGACATAACTCGTGCTATGTATAGGGAAGTGAAAAGGAAGGCTATACAAAAGGAAAATGAAAAGTCAAGAAGGACTCGGGTCTTCCCCCTATACTTAGGATCAAGTAATCCTAAGTATAGCAGGCTGTACACGAAGGGAAAACCGAGTGGAGAATGTACAGGGTCTACCCCCCCTATACTTAGGGTAAGATATCCCTAAGTATAAGCAACAAAACAGGGGTAGACAGAAACAAAAGAAATACCCAAAATGTCTCACATCCCCCCTATACTTAGGGTAAAGTGCACCCTAAGTATAGCATAATCACAAGATGAAGAAAGGGATGTGGGACTAAGGAATGTGGTGATATGGACATCTGGATCTATATACAGCGGAGGATCAGTAAAGCTCAGGCGTGAGATGCATTAGATGTGAGTCAAAGACCACATCTCACGCAAAATGAATAGGGGCAAGATCAGCGACCCGCGGCTCATGATCTAGAAATGGCTTGAGCCGCTGGCCGTTCACTCGGAAGGTACTCTCAGAAGACAACTCAGATATGTCGATGCTACCGTTGTCGTGTACCTTCCGAACCAGATAAGGTCCTTTCCATTTGCTCTGTAGCTTCCCTGGAAATAATCTAAGCCTCGCATCAAACAGCCATACTCTCTGTCCAATCTCAAAATGCTTGTGGCTGATATGAGAATCATGCCACTCCTTGACTCTCTCCTTATAATGTAGGCTGCTCGAGAAAGCTGCATCTCTAAGCTCCTCCAGGGCAGCTAGCTCTGCCCTCCTCTGGTCTCCTATACCATCTGGATCCATAAGTATGTCTGTAACTGCCCAAAGTGACTTGTGCCTCAGCTCAACTGGTAGGTGACAGGGCTTGCCATATACGAGGCGAAAGGGAGATGTGCCCAAAGGTGTCTTGAAAGACGTCCTATATGCCCACAAGACCGAGTCCAATAACTGTGACCAATCCTTTCGGTCAGGGCGGACGACTTTCTGCAGAATAGTCTTGATCTCCCTATTCGACACTTCGGCTAGACCATTCGTCTGTGGATGGTATGGTGTAGCAACACGCTGGTCTATGCCGAACTCGCTAGCATGTGCCTTCACCTGGTCGTTGATGAAGTGAGATCCCCCATCAGAAATAAGAACTCGTGGAACCCCGAACCGCGTGATGATATGCTTCCTCAAAAATCTGCAAACTGTCCTCGCATCAGCGGCTCGGGCGGGGATAGCCTCCACCCAACGACTCACATAATCCACGGCCAACAGAATGTACTCAAATCCCTGACTCTTAGGGAATGGACCCATGAAATCGATGCCCCATGCGTCAAAAACCTCACAGAAGTGAATGGGCTGCATCGGCATCATATCACGCTGTCCACAAGTGCCCATCCTCTGACAGTCAGTACACCTCTTCACGAACTCATCTGAGTCCTTGAAGAGGGTAGGCCACCACAAGCCGGATTGGAGCACTTTCTGTGCCGTTCTCCTCCCAGAATGATGTCCTCCTGCCTCAAGCTTGTGGCAGTAAGTGAGGACGCTATGGTGTTCCTCCTGAGGAATACACCGACGCCAGATGCTATCCCCTCCTTCGTGGTAAAGGATGGGATCCTCCCAATGGTAAGACTTGGCCTTCGCTAGGAAGGTCTCAAGCCTCTGCCTGGGCCAATCTTGTGGGACTTTCCCAGCAACGAGAAAGTTCACAATATCGGCGTACCATGGGAGTGAGGCGATAGCAAGAATCGCCTCATCTGGGAAGGTATCTCTAATAGGGTCAATCTGCTCAGAATCCTCAGGATGCTCTAATCGGGAGAGATGATCCGCCACCACATTCTTGACTCCAGGCTTATCCTTAATCTCAATGTCGAACTCCTGGAGTAGAAGGATCCTTCTAGTCAGGCTGGCCTTGGCATACTTCTTTGCCATGAGGTACCTGATGGCGGTGTGATCTGTAAACAAAGTCACTCTAGATCCAATGATATATGATCTAAACTTATCCAGGGCAAACACTACGGCTAGCATCTCCTTCTCTATGACTGTATAATTCCGCTGGGCGGAATCCAATGTGCGGCTAGCATAGTGTATAGCAAATGGTACTCCATCCCTCCTCTGTCCCAGCACTGCCCCTACGGCAAAATCGGAGGCGTCCGTCATGATCTCGAATGGGAGAGACCAATCAGGCGGCTGGAGGACAGGAGCCTCAATCACACACTGCTGGAGAGTAGCAAACGACGAAAGACACTTGTCATCGACAAGGAACTCGGTGTCTTTCGTCAAGAGGTCAGTCAACGGCCGGGCAATCCTGCTGAAATCATGAATAAATCTCCTATAAAATCCAACGTGCCCCAGAAAATGACTGTAACTGCCTCAGGTTGGACGGCGGTGTGAGTTTCCTAATGACATCAACCTTGGCCGGATCAACCTCCATGCCCCTATTGGAGATGATGTGGCCAAGCACCGTCCCTTGAGTCACCATGAAGTGACTCTTCTCCCAAGATAGCACCAAGTGATACTCAATACATCGCTGAAGTACTCGATCTAGGCAGTCAAGACAAGAATCAAATCCGTCGCCGTAGATCGAGAAATCATCCATGAAGACCTCTAGGCACTCCCCTACCATGTCCGAGAAGATCGACAGCATGCACCTCTGAAAAGTCGCAGGGGCATTGCATAGCCCAAATGGCATGCGTCGAAAAGCGTATGTGCCGAAGGGACAGGTAAAGGTGGTCTTCTCCTGGTCCTCAGGAGCGATGGCCACTTGGTTGTAGCCCGAGTACCCATCCAGGAAGCAATAATGGCTCTTCCCTGCCAGTCTCTCAATGATCTGGTCAATAAAAGGCAGGGGGAAATGGTCCTTCTTGGTGGCTTGGTTGAGTCTCCTGTAGTCAACACAAACCCTCCAAGAGGTGGGTACTCGTGTAGCAATCTCCTCTCCCGACTCACTGATCACAGTCGTGATGCCCGTCTTCTTGGGTACCACATGCAAGGGGCTGACCCACTTGGAGTCGAAAATGGGATAAATAAAACCTGCACCCCACCACTTCGATAGTTCCTTCATGACAACCTCTCTCAGGTTGGGGTTCAGACGCCGCTGGAACTCACGCGACGGCTTCGCCCCTTCCTCGAGATAGATATGGTGGGAGCACACTGATGGACTAATCCCATGGAGATCTGCTACGCTCCATCCGATCGCCTTGCGGTTCTTTTCAAGAACCCCCATCAAACGGGATTCCTGCTCTCCAGTCAACTCAGCGGAGATGATGACTGGGTACATCTCAGGCTCGCCCGCAAGGAATCGATACTTCAGCGAAGTAGGGAGCGGCTTCAGCTCTGGAATGCTAGGTGCCGGCAAATCTGGCTGTGGAAGAAACTGAGTGAAAGCTGCAAGATCGGCCAAATCTGCCTGGGAAAGTGAAAGTGTACTCTCGCAAACTGGATCGGGAGAAGGCGGCTCAACTGTACTGTCTCTGCTCTGCTCTGCCTCTACCTCCTCCTCATCTATAGGCTCAACTGGACTCAAGTCTGGCATCTGATCATAGCAATCGGCCCAATCAGACTCTGAATCCGAGGGATCTGCATCAGAAACGGTGGCATCAGTACCACCGGAAAACAAGGTGGCCTCAGCACCACCACCACTAGTCATAGTGCTGCGATCGAGGACCGGCTCTGCTGCCGCAATGGTATCCTGAACCAGGTCTGTGCTCTCCAGACTCTCCTCTGCTATCATCTCTGCCTCAGCTGTGTCTGAAAGTGAGAGGGTGGTCTGTGTCTCAAGGTCTGCCCAAGCTGCCTCATCATCTGTGATCACAAAATCACAGTCCTGGTGGATGTCTGGCTCTGCGTCTATCAGCTGCTCTGAATCGGTACTCGCATCTGAGCGGGATCTGAATCTGGCTCTATAGTCCTCGACCGTCTCTATTTGTATACTCTCGCCCTGGACGCGAAAGTACACCTTCCCGCTATCATGATCAGTCACCGCCTTGGCTGTGGCCAAGAACGGGCGACCAAGGATGATGGGGGTATCGGTCACTGACTCAGGGATCTCCATGTCCAACACTACGAAGTCCACGGGGAATTGCAGACCCTGAATCGTGACGATAACGTCTCGTAATAACCCCTTCGGCCTCTTGACAGATCGATCAGCGAACTGAAGGACTGTCCTTCTCTGTCGGAGAGTGCCCAACTCGAAGCGGTCGAGAAGGGCTGCCGGAAGAAGGTTAATCGAGGATCCGCTATCTAGAAGAGTACGGTCGAACCACTGCTCACTAATCTGGCATCTGACATACGGGGCCCCTGAATCTGGCCTCTTGGCTGGCAGTCGGTTCTGGATCGCAAAGCACGTGGCTTTGGTCAGCACATGGATCTCTGAAGTGTGGTTCCTCCTCCTCCTCCTGACTGTAGTCCTCTCTCTCAAAGATCTCTGGAGAAGGGGGATGTGCTGCAAAGCCTCCTGGAGGGTCAGCTGAATGTGAAACCGATCTATCATGATCTGGCTGAACTCCTCAAGCTCTCTCTTTTTTGGATCATTTTTCTTCCCCTTCCCCATCTGAAGGGCTCTAGGGAAGGGGATCACTGGGTCCTTCTCAGATGAAGGACTAGGAAAAGGTCTAGACGGTTCAAGGACCGGATCCACACATACATCATGCACCACAGTGGGACCAAAAGAATGTAAACCTTTTCCTTTATTAATATCAGAATTCTGAGATACATAACCACGAGGAAAAACATCAGATCTCTCTCTACAAACACTGGTGGCCTCAGTACCACCACGGGCTGGCTGCTCTGCTGCTGCTGAAGGAAGACGTCGCGCGGCATCAGTACCGCGGGCTGGCTCGGCTGCATGGGTGGCATCAGTACCACCTCCTAGCACTGGTGAAGTGGCGGCCTCAGTACCGCTGGTGGGATCAGCATCCTTGGTGGCCTCAGTACCACCGTCATCATCAGGAGCGGCCTCAGTACCGCTCTCCTCCTCCTCCTGTGGCGCCTCGGGATGGTGCTCAGATGAGGCGCCGCCGCCTGCTGGGGTCCTACCGCTCCTAAGTGTGACAAAATCAGCATCAAATAAATCCGAAGATGTATCATCAAATGGGTCACTAGGAGTGGCTGACTCAGTAGGTACTACCTGCTCAGACTTCCTCTTGAGGTTGTTCGGATTGGGCTCTATCTGGGCTGGTATGGCGGCCTTCCCTCTCACCAGGTCCCGCATCTCCTGGCGGAACTCGTCCATCTCCCGTCGGAATGTAGCCTGCTGGTCCGTGAGGAGGCGGGCGATATCATCCAAAGCGGGGCTCTCGTGGGAGCCCGACGGGTGGCCTCTCTGTGGGTGAGGCTGCTGGAACTGCTGTGATGGGTAAGAGGGGTAGGAAGGAGGGTGCTGCTGGTGCTGGTATCCCTGGTGAGCCTGCTGCTCACGTCTCCAAGGCTGTCCCTGCTGCTGATAGGGACGCGGACCGTAGGATGACTGCTGCTGATACGCTGGGGGCTGCTGCTGCGGCTGGTGCTGGTCTCTCTGATGGGAGTACTGCCCTCCCTGTCCTGACGGCTGCTGCTGGGGCTGGCCACCACCACTCCCCCACCTGAATCCGGGATGGTCTCGTCGGATCCCAGGCTGGGGACGGTCGTACCAGATCCCGTTGACATCCATCAACGGCTCGGCATCCAAGGGGGCTGGCGGGAGTACTGCCAGAGGCTGATCCGGCTGGTAGACCACCATCTGCATCTCTGGAGATGGTGGAGACTGGTAGGTGTGCTGCGGCTGCTGGTACGGCTCCGCCTGAATAAGGTGAACCTGTCTAGGCTGCACTGGGGTGCTGGAGCGCTGGGACGAGCTGCTGCTGCTGCCAGCGTCGCCTCGCGACTGAAGACGGGGCTGAGAAGCCGTCTGTGCCTCCTGGAGACACATGAGCTGTGTCTTCATGTCGCTCAAGACCTGTGCCATCTGATCCATCTGCGCTATGCTCTGGCACTGCTTCTTCTCTATCAGCTCCATGCGGTCCAACTTCTCGCTGATGATACCCATGTCCGCAGCTGATGACTCTAACTGTGCTGCTGCTGTGGCTGCGGACGAACTGGAAGGACCTGCATCTACTCGTGCTATCCTCTGGTACTGCACGGGTCCTGGCTGATGTGGCTGGGTCTTCTGAGTGTAGAGCCGGGTCTGGGACATAACCATGTAGTTCTCTGCCATCTCCTCAAAAATAGCCCAGACCTGGTCGTGGTCCTTGGCGAAGTAGGACCCGCCACAAGAAGCATTCACCAGGCCCTGTAGCTCTGGTGACAGTCCGCTGAAGAAGCTCTGAACTAGGTTCGGCTTCGTGATGTCATGGTGCGGGCATCTGTCCAAAAGCTCTCTGAACCTCTCCCAAGCCTCGTGGAACTGCTCGTTGGGGAACATGGAGAAGTTACTAATCAGGGCCCTCGCTGCATTCGTCCGCCCGAGTGGATAGTACTTATTCAAGTACTCGGTGCGGAGCTGCTCCCAGGTATAGACAAATCTCCCCAAATGCTTCAGCCACGTGGCTGCTCTGTCTGGTAGTGAGAAGGGGAAAGCGATCATCCTGATCGTGTCCTGGTCCACATGTCTGTCGTGGACAGTGCTGCATATCATAAGAAACTCCTGGAGGTGGAGGTGGGGCTCCTCTGTAGCAAGTCCATGGAACCGCGGGAGCATCTGCAAGGTGTTCGGGGGGAACTTGAAGTCCCCCACGATGGCTGGAACCACAACCCAATGGTGCATCAAAGTAGATCCGGGGTTGTGCAACTCCCGCATCGGTCTAGGTGGTCCTGCTCCTCCTGCGGCTGCTGCCGCTGCGGCGGCGGCCGCGGCTGCTGCGGCTGCTGCTGCGGCTCGTGCCTGTGCCTCATCGGGGATCTCCTCGGGCTCGCTCTGTGCATCTCTCTCTGCTCTGAGCCTCTCCAACTCACGCCTCATCTCCATCATGAATGCTCCCTGATCGCGGAGCTGCTGCTGAACTGTATCGAGTGATGCGATCAGGGTGGAGTTGATCGCTCCCTGGTCTAGTACAATATGCTCTTGTCTACGGGAGTGATCATCAGAACTGCCTGCTCCGGCCATCTCGACGTCTGCAAAATCAAATGAGCCCAACTCAGGTGCTGTCAAGTGTATCAATCTCTCCTCGGGCTCGTGTCTCTCAGGAAGGTCAGAAAGGGGATCGAGGGGGAATAGGGTGGAGTCGTACTCGGGCTCGGAGAGCGGGTCTGAGCTCTCGCGAGCCAACCTAGATGACGAGGTAGACGCGCCCGAAAGCGGTGCAGCCAGAGGCTGCCTAAGAGACCGTCTACCCATCATCTTGATCTGGCGAGTAGGGCGGATGAGATCTGGAAAAACTATGATCTGAAAACAAACCCCCGGTTCACCAACGCAACGCGAGCTGAAGACCGTGAAAGTTCGGTCAAATTATCTTGTCGATTTTATTTTGGTGAACACACAAATATCAGAGCGCTTACGTGACCTGTTGGGATATCCGCTGCTAACCCCAACCGACTGTCCCGCACGGAAGAGTCGGTAGTCAGTCGAGTTTAGCAACGGGGGGCTCTACCTAGTGTTCGGGTCACTCTCTCGCGCATACAAACCAAGCAATGAGGGGGTTGCTCTCCCCAAGACAGAATTTTTAGGGTGAGCGAGTTTTAAGGTCAATAGTCTTAGCAGTCCCAATTTTATGGTTACACTTTTTAGGTATTTTTCAAAGCAAACAAGAACGCCTAACGAATTTTTCGATTCTCCTGATTATTAAGTCAAAAACAGGGGGGAGAAGTCGAAAAAGCCGATGCACGAGAAATCAATGATGCATGCAAAGTCAGAAATGTGTACCTTGCCTCCAGCTCTCTACATGCAAAATGATCCGCGCATAAAATAAAGACAGAAAGTAAACTAATCTAAATGATGCAGCGGGAAGCCGAGTCCTAGACGAGCAACTTCTAGCGAAGAACCGTCTAACCGGTCACCGACCTCCAAGCCAAAGGGTCCGATCTTGGCTCGTCCCTCCCCTGCCCGACAAATCGGGGGTAGGAGTAAGCGCTTTACAGGACGAGCTACGGCACGTAGGCTACGGAAGCTAGCGAGTCGGTTATTTTTATTATTTATTTTAAGTAGGTCCAATTACGATCTATAGGAACAGATATGCAATTAAGGTGTGTGGATCCTACTCAACTACGTCACAATCACCAGAAAGTCCCAAGTCTAGGGGCTCGAGCAAAAACCGCGAAAAACCGGCAAATGACAGTAAGAAAAGAAAAATAAAGCCGCGTGAAAAGCCGCGAAAAAGCCGCAGGTCCTAATGGGTCCCCCGAGCACACCGGTGCTCGGCGAAACAGACCCGCTACGGTCTCAAGTCCAAACAGTCTCAGAAGTGTCCTGTCCCTGCATTATTACAATAATAATGAATAAATGAAATAAAACTACCCTAATACCTCACCCACTCAACTCTCTCTCTCTCTCGCTCTCTCCTGCGGCTTCGTAGAGAAAGAAGCCGCCTCCGAACTCCGCGGCTGCACCGGCTCCTCGAAAGTAGCCTCCGCGGTCCTCGGGCCCTCGCAAGAAATAGAGAAGAGAGTGGTCAGACCAATAAAATAATCAAATAATAGAGAAAAATAAAAGAAAATACAAGTGAGGGTATATATGCAAAAATGGAAAATAAAATAATCACACAAAATAAAACAAAAATAAAAAATAAAAGAAAATAAAAAGAGAACAAAATAACACAAAAAGAAACTATAAACAAAAGCCGCGAGCTCCGAAGAGCCGCGAAAACAAAAAGAAAAATAAAAAGAAAATAAAAAATAACTACTAAGCCGTGCTCCCCGGCAACGGCGCCATTCTGATGAGCGACCCGAGCGAACGAGGTAAAGGTACAAAATAGGTCGTTGCGACCTCTATCACTCAGAGTCACTCAATCAAGAAAAATATCGAACCGCGAAATAAATCGAATATCAAGCAAGGCAAACAAGCGGTCCTAGCTATGGGATTTACCTGGTATAGCTCCCAGGGTCGAACACAAGGAGCACGGGTTGGCTTAGGGCCTACGAAGTAGTAAAAAGAAGATAAAATAAAAGAAAAGTATTTTTTAGTGGTTTTTAATAATTTTTATATTTTTTTTGGATTTTAGAATATGAAGAAAATAAAAGAAAGTAAAAGCAAGCACACTTACACAATTTAATTAACACACCAAAAATCAAGCAAAAATTCAAGAAAAATGGTTTTTATGTTTTTTAGGTTTTTAAGTGTTTTTGGTGAATTTTTGGGATTTTTATAAGATATATTTTATTTTCTAAAAATCAAACAGTGCTAAAAAGAAAGGGTACTGTCCAGCAAGGCCCAAAACCCAAAGATAAAATATCTAAGATCTCAGAGGGCCCTGGAGGTAATTTTCCTGTATTCTAGAGAAAATAAGGAAAATTTGGGCACCAAAATTATTGTTTTTGGATTTTTAGATTATTTATTATAATTTTTATGAGTTTTTAAGGGTTTTTAGATTTTTAGGGTTTTTAAGTGATGAAAAATAGCCAAAATTGGCTAGAAAATCAAACAACAAACAAAGAATAGTAGCTAATTTTTTTATAATTTTTGGGGGTGATTTTATATTTTTTTTGGGATTTTTAAACCTAGACAGTAGCTAAAAAGAAGGTTTTTGAATTTTTAAAAATACTAAATAAAATAAAAAATGTCCTCAAAAATTCTCAAAAATCCAACAACATGGCAGGAGCCATGTGTCAAATTTTCATCGAATTTGGAGGTGGTTTGATATTTATTCAAAAATCAAAAAGGGGGCACTGTGCACAGGGACTGAAGTGCAAATACCCGAAAGTCTGGGGGTCCAGGTGCAATTTTCCCAGCAAGTCACGCGCGTGGCGCGTGCCTGGGGCACTCAGGGACCTTCTGGTAAGAAAAATAAGTCCGTGGACCTTTTGGTAACTGGTACCAAAAAGTCCAGGGGCTCGATCGCAATTAACCCACTAATACACGCACATGTAGAAATAAAAGGCTCACAGGGGTATCGATGCAATTACCAAAAAGTATTCATTCATTAAAGAACCCAACAGAACTACAGGGTAATAGATGCAAATATCCCAGACAAGGCACGTGGCGAAGCACGTGAGATCACATACACAGGGGCATAAAAGCAAATAAAAACAAGCACATGGTCCAAAGTGCAATTTACCCTACGTAAATAAAGCTACTAAAATATTTACAGGACTAAGACTAAAAAGACAAACTAAGAGGGGGGCCTAAGCAAATTACCCCTTATTAAGTCGACGGCTCGATTCGCGCCACGTGGGTGATCGGACGGCTCTGATATCGGGCGCTTCTCTCTCTGCTCTGACTTGGGCCTATCGACGGTGCTGAGGGCACCACGTGGAAGATCTAACGGGGATGGACTCAGGTGCCTCTCTCCTCAGCGCTAACGGTCCTGATCAGCCCCCTCGAGATGATCGACGGTAGCTGCTCCTCGATGAATGGACGGCTGTGATCGAGACTGGAGCGGAGGGGCTGATCGGACGGTGAAGGAGGATGCTGGAAGAACACTCCGCCGGCGAGCTTCGCCGGCCTCGTGCGCGTGCAGCAGTCCTCCTCAGCTGCCTCTAGGTATCGGAACAGATCCGCGGTGACGTCCCGCAGCTGGTGAAGGTCTCAGATGACCCGGCCGAGCCCTGGAGGGGCTCCGGCGAGGTCGGCGGCGACGAGCTTCTGGTCTGGATGTGAGGGGGCCTCAGATGGCCTCCTCTTGACCTGCAAAACACACCAAAAGCTTCGCGGGTCGAGGGCAAAGTGCCTCGACCTAAAGAAGTGGGGTGAAGGCGAACTGTGGGTCGGGACGAATGAGCTCCGGCGAGCTGGGGATGGTGGAGCTTGAATCCCAGCTCCGGGGCGAGCTGGGTTGAATGATTGGGCGAAGAACGTGCGTGAGGGAGTGGCGAAGGTGAGCGTAGGTTCCGATGATCAAAATGCTACTCGATATGGCCGGAATCAGAGGAACTCGTCGGAGGTACAAATTGGGGGTAACCAGAAATTACGCTAAATGGAAAGGCTAAAGGGTTACCTGGGTGGAGCGGAAGACTATGCTGGAGCTTAGCTAGCTCCCGGTCGTCGCCTTGAAGGGCGTCAAGGCCTGAGGCTCGAGCTCTGGTCGGGTGGCGGAGCACGGCGGCGCGAAGCAGCCGGATCGATGGTCGGCCACCTCCTCCTCGCTGGAACAGGTACAATCGCGAGCTGTCACCTCGGTGATTGCTCTGGAGGTCACGGGAGTGAGAATGGGGAGCCAAAGATGGAAAGAAAGTGCGGCGGAGCTCGGCTTTTAAGTGGGTGCAGGTCCGGGAAGAGGAGCTCGGGTCCGGCTCGATTGAGCACGGATCCCTAGGAACGATGTCGGGCGAGATTCCCGGATTCCTGGGGGGTAATTAGGACCATGGATGAGGCTAAATGGAGGTCGGATCTGGCGGGGATAAATGGAAGAAGTCGGGTCCGCGAACCAGACCCGGCTCTGGTGGTCCTGGGGGGGGGAGTTGACCGGGGGTCAACAATCCCCCGTGGACCAATCAGAGCCCGCCAAGCCTTAAATCTTTATTTGATTTTTTTGGGCCATTAAATGGCCGAATTTCCAAAAACTTAAAACATGAAAAATATTTATTTTTTTTTTCTATTTTTTTGTGATTTTTAATTAATTTTTGGAAATTAAAATAAGGTATTTACATAATATAGCTATACATAGGTATATATACAATATATGATTTTTAATTTTTTGATTTTTAATTAGTTATTTTTATGCATTTTTATTCCCATTTTATATTTTATTTATTTATAGGATAAAATGAGGAATAAAAGGCTATTTTTATTTTATTTTTATTAATTATATACATAGGTGAAATAAATAGTTATTTACAACTATATACATGGTATACAATATATTTTTGTGTTTTTAATTTTGTAATTTTTATTTGATTTTTGTTTTGTTTCTTTTTATTTATTTTATTTACAATATATAATAAAGATTATTTACAAAAAGTTTAGAAAATAAATAAGTTTATTTACAAGGTGAAATAGATGAGGATGATGGTCTTATGTACATGATGAAGGGGTATTTTTGCATTTTTGATTTTTAGACTTTTTGTTTTGTTTTTAATAGCTCTAAATATGTACAAAATATATACAAATATTTACACCATATTTTTGGGTGAGGAAAATATATAATTTTATTTATTTACAAAACTATGTACACATGAGCCCCTATCTCCCTCTACTTTGGCTTTTATGCGGTCAGGCCCATGCTGAGCCCTCCCTTGGGTTAGGTTGCTCAATATTTATTCTAAATATTTCCCTCTTTTTCTTTTTCATCTTTATTCTTTTATTTTTGCACAAAAACATGCTAATTATCTATATTTACAAACATGCATGCTTTTGCTAATTTTTTCTATTTACACATATCTACATGCATTTGCCTAGGTTTTTGTAGCTAAAATATAAGAATAAAGAGTGATGAATGGGTATTCATCAGCGACCTGAATTGGAGTCTTGTGGAACTTGAAGGCTATTAGGTTTTTAATCCATTTCCTAATAAGGTTCCTCCACACTAATAATCCAAATGCTTGACAGAGCTCCATACTACAATTTTATGAAGATAAGTTTAATATTTAAAATTATCCTAATTTCTTTATTTTTCCTTTCTTTTTTCTTTTATTCACTTATTCTTTCAAATAAGTGTTTGTTAGGGGATTGGCATAGGTAAAGCATATGGGGGTGATGAATCTGCATTTCATCATCTTTATTCATTTATTTAAGCTTAAAATCCCTTATAAAACACATGTATACAATACTAACTCCATACTCTTAATAACTTGCATCTGTGTGTAAATATTGTACATATATTACTATTTTTACCTAAAATAAATAAATAAATAAAGGAAAAATAATGAAAATAAAAAGAGAGAGAGAAGACTATATGTATGTAATAGATACAAGCTGACCCGAACCCCGAGAGAAGGTCAAGACTTGACCTGATCGACTAGGAATAAAGAAGGGGGAGATAGGGTCCTTAATCAGAAAATTCAAAAAAAATGTATTTTGTAAATACTTCTCATCTCTCCTATGTATATTTGTATACTTACACTATTTTATTTATGCATAAATTGACCTTAAATTAAGTAATTTTCAAAACAAACATTGTACATAAAAGTGTTTTCTAAATAATAAAAATAATTCCAAAATAAAATCATGTACATAATAAAAGTAGCCACATTTGGAAAAATCCATAAAGCGATAATTGAAAGACCAATCCGGCTCCATATGAACTTGAATTGAACCAAACTCACTATCATTGTATTCTAAATTTAGTTATCTTTAAAATGGATATGGTTTCATAATTTTTTGAGTTACGGTTGAAAAGTCGATTTTCTGGGGTGGTTTTTGCAATTTGACCATGCATTTATTGTATTTTTTATTGTTTTTTGTAAATATTATATTTTTAATAATTGCAAATATTGTTCACAAGTAATTTAAAGTAAAAAAATTATATAAATTCATTTCCTTATTTGTACATGTGTATAATGTACTATATGTATGTATCATATGTATATAAACTTTTTCCTTAAATAACTATCGCAAAAAATTTAAATAATAAACCTTTATTAATTAAATAAATAAAGTGATGAAAATAATTCATTTAATTAATTAATTGTGTATAAAACTATACCATATGTGTATAATTCAATAATTACCTTAATTAGCCACCATTAAGGTGACTCTTTAATTTTTATTAATTATTAATTATTATTATTATTGTAATTATGAAAATTCATTTTTTATTTAATTTATTTAATTAATTTATTAATTCCACCACTAAACATCGTCCTCTTTTGTAAATATCTTCCTTTTTTGGATTTCATCTTCTTTTTAATGGGACTCCTTTCCTTTATTATTCCTTGATCAATCCTTTGGGATAGGAGCCTATTCTCCTAGAGCGATCTTGTCATAGAGAGGTGCCTAGCCTCCGACCCTCTAGGTGATAGCGAGTCCGTCATCGTCGAGGCCATCATGGTTTTCATCTGCTTCCATTCGATGAGATACATTTTTACTTCTTGCTTGTCATCTAGATTAATCGTAGTATAAATTGTCATTTCAATTTCATCATCGCTATTTTGTTCGTAATCTTCATTAATTGTATTTTTTAATCATCCTCAAAAATTGATTCTAAATCCGAGTCGATCATCCACGTCATCTTTGTGACTTAATCGTTTCATGTTCTACCATACACGATCTCTCTCCTCCCCCACGTATAGTTGCTGGAGACCAGGTTCCGATCCCTCACCTCCGCTGGAACCTCGCCCACTTTTTTTTCGTGTTCGATTTTTCTTGGATTGAGCCATCGTGCTCGTATCCTCATTTGTTTATGCAAAAAAAAATTTAAAAAATATTTCAAATATTTTATCTCTAACATTTTTATTACAGGAATAAACAATAAATTATAATATATATGTATTTGTTTTGCAAGATTACAAAAAAATTTAAGTTTTATTTCTAACGTTTATTTTGCATGTAAAAAAGTTGCAAAAAATAAAAATAAAAAATACAGTTCTGTTTATAATTTATTTTTAATAAAAATTGCAACAGCAGTGCCCTCCGTCTCTAGCGCCATGTACGAGGCCTGCTTGTACCCTCCTCCATCCACGCCAGCACTAGCGACCAACACTCACACGGTGGCCCCGGCTGCCTCCGCCAGCCCTGCCTGCTGCCCGCCGCCTGGGAGAAGCCTCTACCAGCCCGCGCACGCGTACGTCAACGCACCGCCGACCGCGGAGCCGGCCGCGCCAGCCGCGCTGACCTGCAAGCCAGCCCGCCGATCGCGACCTCCACCCGCCGCCCGTCCTGCATCCCCGCCTACGCAACCCAGCCGCCGATCCGCGACTGCACATAGGAGCCTCTGCCCCCGCGAGGCCCGTGACCTCTGCTATGCGCGGCGCCCGCCGCCTCCAGTGTCCACCGCTAGATCCCACCTCCGCGCGCAACCCCTTCTCCGCCGCGGGGTGGGCTACTCCACCTGTGAGCCCGCACCGCCGTGAGCCCCCTTCTTAACCACCGCGAAGCTCCGCCCGTCGCACCAGCCGACGGTCGTGGCTTGAGAAGGGGCGGTGCCCCCTTTTGCCTGAGTTTGAAGCTTCAGGAAGGAAAGATCAATAGGGGTAAATTACAACTCTACCCGTTGAAGATTTACAAATTACAAAAAGAATCCGGCAGGAACATGTGCTGCTTATGCTTGTCTTGGGTAAATTTGCAAAGCTTATCGGACATTTATTTTAATTATTGTTTAATCTAAAACAATTAATAATTTGCATTTTAGTCCTCTCTTTCCAGACATTATTTTGCATGTTCTTTTCAGTGAAATAAATATTTTTGTTTCTCAATAAATTCTCCAAAAATCATGCTATGCTCCTGATGTGAGTATCTTTCTAACATAAATTTTTCGTTGCATTTTATTTTCATTTGTTAACATTAAACATAAAAAACAGTGTCATTTTCTCTTCCTGAAATTCAAAAATTCATGAAAATTTGAATATTTCTCTAAAAATTTCAAAAAAATAGATTAGTTTTATCTTATTGTCTTTTAATTCCTATCCAATTTTCGTGCATTAATTCTTTTCAAAACCCAAAAAAAATAAAAATATCAAAAATTTTAGAAAAATTATAGAAAATTCTACAAAAATCCAAAAATCGTGGTTTCACTTCTTATTTGTAGATATTTATCTATATTTTAGCATAAAAATGTTCTCCAATAGTTTTGGATATCAAAATATTTTTAAGTTGCAACTTACTTCAGGATATGCATTGTTTATTTTCTTTACCACTATTTGATTTTTATAAAATCACAAAAACATCAGGAAAACTTGGAAAATTTACCAAAAACATTTTAAAAATTGTAAAACTCAAAAAGTTTCTTTGTAATTTTCCGAGCATTTTTACTAGTTTGAAAAATACAAAAAGAGTGTGGTGTGTATACTTCTTCACTTATGCATATTGTCCGTATTTTTGAAAATAAAAAAATGCAAAATATCAAAATCATTAAAAGTCAAAAATAAAAAAATAAAAAAAAGAAATAAAAACATTTAAAAAAATAAAAAGATAAAAAAAAATTCACAAAAAATCAAGATAGTTTGCATTTGAGATTCCCTTTTTTCTTTAATTAATTTTTTTCGATTATTTGAATAACCCTCGGGAATTGTAGCCTCCCTGAGTTCGATCCTATTACTATACAGGTAAATAAGTAGTAAAAATTTCTCTCGCTTTATTATTCTCTTGTAATTAATTTTTGTAGCTTGAGAAGAAAAAAAATTGTTTGTATGTTGTGGGATATTTAGGGTTACAATGACATTGTACTTATTTTCATCTAAATAAAACCTTGAAGATCTCGTGTCACCATGCACCTCATCCAAGATATCTCTCATCAACTCCTCATCATCTGGGACACACACACATGGTCCCCCTTCCATAGGATGGATTCACGGACTCAGAATCCACCGAACTCATCTGTCAAGCAACTATGGTACGAGTCTTGGATCCTCTAATCTATTTGTTGTCCTTAGACGATCCTATCCCACAAGGTACTATACTTTGTTGGCACAGTCACTGACTTGGATGTACTCTAAATTGGATGTCACTCACTAAGTGTAGTGAGCACATCCCAAGTTTGCAACCAAACTGCTGATCCATTAATATATGACCACCTGCTCGAAGCGTCTGCCACCACATTTCCCTTACAAGGGTGGAAGGAGATGGTATAATCATAGTCTTTCAACAGCTCCATCTATTGCCTTTAACTCATATTCAGATCCTTCTGATCAAAGATGTATTTGAGGCTCTTGTTATATACAAATAGTAGCGCCATATCTTCAATGCAAAGACAACGGCTGCCAACTTCAAGTCATGAGTGGGGTAGTTACGCTCGTGGTTCTTCAACTGTGTATCGTCTATGCATAACCCCAAGGATCCATCCTTCTTCTTTATGAAGAGTACTGGTGATTCCCATGGTGATGTACTGGGGCGGATGAATCCCTTCTCCAACAGCTCCTGTAACTGCACTTTATTTTCCTTGTGATGAGCAGGTGCCAACCTTTATGAAGGGATAGAGATCGGTTGTGTGTCTGGTAATAACATGATCTCAAATTCTATCTCCCTAACTGGTGGTAGTACAGGTAAGCCATCTGGTAACACGTAAGGAAACTCACGCACAACTCTAACATCCTCGATCATCTGATCCTGCAACGCTCTGTCTATCATGTAGGCAAGGTAGCCTACACAACCCTTGCAAAGAAACTGGTGTGCCCTCAAGGAGGAGATGCACTCAATTCCACCCTCGTAAGTACGTCCATCAAACCTAAATGGTGGCACTCCAGGTAAATGGGAGACAACTGTGTTCCCAAATCCAATCTCTAGCCAGTCCATGCCTCCATGCCTAAAATGATGTCAAAGTCCTCTAACCGAATCAACCATAGAAAAGCAAGCATCTCATGCCCACCTGTCTACACGACTACATCCTCCACTGCCTGGCGGATGATAAACAATCGGCCCCTTCGGCCCTTGATGTAGTATGGGGAAGCAACCTCCATCACAGACTTACCCAATGTGGGCACCATACAATGTGTAAAGTAGGAATGTGTAGTCCCTCAATCAAACAATGCATGTAAAGAGATCCCATGGGCTGAAATCGTACCTCTGACGACCGATCTAGAAGCATGAGTCTGCTCCTGTGTCGCTGCATCCAGTTGTCCTCGCGATGGTGTGCTAGATCACGCAACACTAACTGTCTGTTGTGGGGCTCGCTGGAAGTAACAACCCCCTCGATGGGATCATGATCCCTGAAACCGACCAGAAGACCTAGTTGGTATTCCACTCTATTGTTGCCGTGCACCTGAGATGCTAGCATGCAAAGGGCATTAGACCTTGAAGTGGCCCGACTATCTACAAAGGTAACACGTATGACTACCTACCTGTGACAAGCTTCCACCATAAGTAAAACTGTTGCCCCCAAGCCTACATCTCTGTGTCTGCGTAGGGGGACAAGAAGAAATTGAACTGTGTCCTGCTAAGGCATGTCCCAAGGTAGGGGATGGTGCGAACCTACTAGTGGACGGTGTCATCACTATCGGGTGGTGGTGACAGTCTCTACAAAACCCAGAGAAGTCCCGATGTACAACTCTGTTAGGCTGGGGTGGAGGTACCTGTGACTGACCTCCTTATAACCAACACTGTGTAGCCTCCCACTTCGTCACGTTCGCAGTAACCTCTTTGTTGGAGGTAAGATCCAAAGTAGAGAGTATGTCCTGGACATCCTCATGCATCCCTCGGATGAACTTCTGCAAGTTCTCTTGTGGGTAAGCTGTCGTAGCAGGGGAATGGCAAGACAACTCAGTATATAGGATTAGGTACTCTTGGGCCGTCATCGTCCCCTGTGTCAGCCCAGAAAACTCTCTTCTCTGATCCTCTACCCAATGGTCTGAGTAGAACTCTGTACGGAACTCGTCGAAGAAAACCTCCCAAGTGATGGCCTCGATCAGGTGCTCCTTGGTGGCATTTCACCACAGCTCTACGTACCCAACCAGAGAGTACTCTGCAAAAGATGCCCAAGTGTCCTCGGGTGCATGTATCATCCTCAGAACTTTGTCTACTTGTGCCATTCACTATCCTGCATTGTTAGGGGTGGTGTTACCGAAGAACTGGGGTACCAGTGCCTGATAGTAGGCCACATATGTGCTTTGATGCCTCTGCAAGGCATCAATATCCTCCATCTGCTCGTGCTCTATAGAGAATGACAGGTTAACACTCTCCTTCCTATGGTGAGAGGAACGATAGGAGGAGGGTTCCTGCTACTGGAGCCATTGCTGAATGGCCTTTTGGCATTGCTGGATTCCTTGCACGACCTATACAAGGAAGGCCACTGTTGTGCAACATTTGGATCTACAGGAGGTGGCATGGTTCTGCCTAAAGAACTAGAGAATTAATACTTGCTTTCTTCATGAGAGTCATCAAGACAGACATATGGACATGGATGTAATATGCCATTCTCCTGTGGACTCTTGTTGGGTCAGAAGACTTCCAACATTATCCAGTATTTGAACACAAATGAGGAATGATATGCGTGGAATGGAATGGAGCACCACTGCTCTTATACCAAATCTTTGACATACATCCCCCTTGGATCTGGGTACCCGACAAACCAATTTCACACACATGCATTCGACATTTGAATCACATGATATGCATAGTAAGCAGGAGAAGATAGCACAAAATATTGGAATTTAAAATTTTGTTTCCATTCAACCTGTTCCCAATACATTCCATTTTGCATTCCCATTCATGTCCAAAGAAAAATATACATGTTTGCATATGAAAATATGGTCCATACATACATTATGCATGCCATGTCTCTCAATGGTTTTACAAGTAAAAAAGAATAGTGGAACTACAAGTAACTATGCCACAAAAAGGGAGTTGTGAAGCTGCGCCAAAGAAGTAGCTCCAATTAAACAAGTATTGTTCATGGTTGCAGCTTCTGCTACGAATCTGCGGAACCATATATAGGTATGTTATGAGAAAAGTTGCTCAATATGGTATATAAAAAATATACAACAGGCACAATATTATTAAAGGTGTGTAAAAGAAAAAATAGCTGGGTAAACATTCCTCACAAAGATATATAAGATGGTAACTCCGTTTCCCAAAGCAAATTATAATCATGAAACATCGCGAACCGCCCAAATCCACTACCTACGCGTAAGAGTCCACATGATGTAGGGCACGAGTAAGGGCATAAATTACAAGATCATTCCTACCCATGTCTGAATCGCCATGAATAACACAATTCTCCTTATGCATAGGAGATTTATATTTTATTTCCAACTTCATTATCCATATTTCCACGTAACTCCCCTCTTAGCGCTCCCACTCGGAATACTAACCAATGTGGCCTACACCAACCAGTACACGTCTATTAGCTCTATGTGAACAAGCGTAACACTAGACCACCAACCATGACTATTTGGCTTGCACTCGAAGCACTGGGCTAAAGGCACACAAGTGTTGAGGCTGAACACCGTCAGATTAGCACCTCGGTGTGCCAAGCAACAAGTCCCCCAACCATCGCAGCTACAAGTAGCAATTGGGATCGCGACCATCTAGGCTTCTACCTGGTGCCTAAAGGATGCATGCCCCTCCCTTGGTGGCAACTACTCCTCTACCCGATCACCATGATATCATATTTTCGATCTTCATATCCATATTCAGTCCAAGTAGCCAACGCAACCTAAGCCTAAGCCCGCTGACTAAGGAGCTACAACTAATGATTCATGTCAAGATGTCCTTATTATACAATTGCAACACACCTTTGGAGGGTAATATAACTATGATACAACCCTTTCTCATCGATCTAATCCTCCTAAGGAGATTAATGCAAGATGCCAAAGTTAAACAGAACCATGCAAATGAAAATGCAGCCCAAACAACTATCAAGGTGGGAATCCTCCCTTGATGGCCACAGTGCTCGAATAATGGTGTTGGGTATAATGCAAAATGCCATATTGTTGCACTTGAGGATTAGACTAAAGATCAATCTTTAAAAAATCAACCTAACAAACTTATAAGCTATCATTGTTTCAACCTCACTTTCAAACTTTGTAAAATTAAAGTTTCAGAAAAACGGAGATGCATAAGAGCCATGCTTACATGGAAGTCTGAGATGAGCATGTTCACACACAAAACTTCTATTTAGCAATTATTTATGAGAAGGTGGTACCCTATGCTTCACTCAAATAACATCAATTTATGGATTTATCCAGGTACACCAAGTCACTGACTACTATACTTTGAGGTTGAGGACCAGCATGCTGCACACTTCTAGATTGCGGTGCATGTGCCCACTGAGACATACCTTTGGTAAAACAGAAATATGCAGTACAATATTAAGCACGTCTTGAACACATTGAATAAAGAAATAATGCATAGGATGATGTGAAGTTCTCCAAGCAAGATATTAACACCATCAACAGTCTATTGAACTTGATCCCACTGACCAAGGGAAATCATTAGAAAATTTTCTCATAGAAGCATATAACAGAGAGGAAATTCGTTGATGTGAACAAGCAATGACATTCGAGCAACTATTCACCAAAATTTCTTAGAAGATTCGAACATGCTCCATGGCCCTGGCTTCTTTTCAATTTCATGTTTAGATAATGCTTCCAAAGATTTACATGCTCCTACAACACAAGTATCAAAGATGAACAAAGATAGAGTGGCAAGTACCACTACATATTATCGGCAATAAACTTTGTACAACAAAATTTATAGGGTCTGCTTGAATCTAGTATGTGGGATAAGTCATACCCATTCGTTTTGTCTTTCTCCCACTCTCATGTCACGTCTATGTTTCCCCCTTGCAACTACTCATCTCCTGGCACCTCTGATAACTAAGAGTCGGCTAGAGTCTAAGAATGAGAACTCTAGAATGAAATGTGAAGGGTGTCTATAGCAGCATGCTGAGTAATCAGCCTAAACTCCTAACTCATCCACGCTTGTGGAAGTTCTGGTGGAGCCATTCATTCCAAATTTGTGAGTGAGTAGTGCAGAGAAACAAATCCCATATAATGTGGGAAAAAGAAAAATCCGATTGCATCCCAATTATAATGTTTAATTACTGGAATGAGATCCCCAACCACCAACAGTTCTGTGAAGAAATCAAACCCCCATTCACCACTGGGACGAAACCATGTTTGGGGCATATCATCCTTCCATTACGATTGGTTTCACTCTGTCAAACGAGTAATAAAAGCACGGATCGGAAAAGACACAACAACCCTCCAACCTCAGGGATACAAAAACTGTATCATCTAAATGTAAAAAGAGTAGGATGTAATAAAAGCACGGATCGGAAAAGACACAACAACCCTCCAACCTCAGGGACACAAACTGTATCATCTAAATGTAAAAAGAATAGGATTCAAGCTTGACTATCCACAAGTCTCCAAGGTTCTGAGACGCCCAAGCGTGTTGGTGCAAGAAATCGTGTGGACACCACAACAAGAGGAAGGGATTTATCATACCTCAAAAGTTGGCTACCTCATTTTCTTCATCCGTGAAGAACGACGAGCTCGTCGACCCATTCACGAGGTGAAACCGCCCACGAGGATGACTTGTGGTGCAGTGTCTGAAAGTTTTCTAATTTTTTGGTAGTTTAGTAGAGTTTGTAGAATGGTCCGTGGACTTGTCAGATACCTGTGGTGCATGTGTCTGAAAGTTTTGCACATAAAGTGTCTTATGTTCGCTCTATGTAGTCCTCACTTCTCCTTGGTTTTTCATCATATTTTCAACTATTTGAATGGCATCATCAAATTGTTCAGTCAATGCATCGTCTCTCTGATTAATTTGAGCTATTTCATCGGCTATCATCTTATGACATGAAGATGAATGACCATACTCATCATGCCGTGACTCCATCATGCAATCCTTAGTCGAGTAAAAGTCATATTCTATGGTAGTGGTCTGGTCGTGAGTATTATTTCCTTGACTTTGAATCTCAAATGTCTTCTCAAAGAAAAATTGGTCGTATTCATGATGAGAGTCATCTTGAGTAGGGGATGGTTCAAATAGTGAATTCTCCATCATAATCGGGAATCGTGTTTCTCTGTAAAATTCATTTATACACATGTCCATCCTCGAATTTGTTCACTACTTGGTATCTATATGATATCTGTTCGATTCGGTGAGCATTTCATATCTTGAATATTCAATCGAAGGAGTGTGGTGAAATAAGGGTGGAACATATGATGGATGGGGAAGAACCGACTCGAAGAGAGGGTTCTCCTAATATGAGGACGAAAATGAAGATGGTCGAGACTCGATCATGTAAGCTCGACCCAGAGAGTCTGGGTATGAATACCAATATTCTGACATCTTCAAAAATGATGGTGAATGGTTGATGAACCTCAATATCTGTATGCAAGTGCAATGATCTTTAAATGCACAATTCAATACACAATGCAAACTCCAAAATTCACCAACTTCACACAGTCAAGGACGTAAGAGTTCGGTCGATTATCTTTTCAGTTTTAAATTGGTGATAAAACAATCTTTGCATCTGTTACACATAGGTGCATCCTATTGTCCATATGTGGTTCTACTACCCCTCAATCAAAGGAGTGCTCTGCCTGGATTGCCAGGTTATATCACTCCCCTAAACAAGAAATATATGGACACACCCAAAACATCAACTATGGTCAGAGGCAAGCGCTAGCAACTCCCAAACCTATAAGAGTCAGATCTACAGACTTAGGGTGAATGTCCAAGATTTTGGGCTCTAACGTTACGGCTATGTCCTCACCCACTCAAAGTTTGGAAATATGTATACGTGCAAAAGGATGAGGTTTCTCTCCCACATTCAATGATTTTTATATTTTATCCGATTTTGATGAGTCAATAATGCTGGCAGTCCCTTGTTTTAATTTAATTGTCACCTGAGTTTTCAGTAGAGATCAGTATAAGTCCACACGGGGATTCTAATTTCCTTTAAATACTAGATGCATGAAAAATAATGGAGAATAAAAAAAAACCGTGCAGCAGGAAACACGATGATGAATGTAGACTCAAAGATACTTACAATGTTTCCTCACAATCTCTGTGCAGGAAGCCAAATAGAATTGAAATTTCCCTCATTAGATATTTTTAATGCATGCACGAGAAACCACACCAAGAATAGGAATTTCTATTAGCGAGTGATATAATAGATGAATTTGGCTAAGTGAATTCGATCTAGTACATCTAATTAAAGTAAGAGTGTGGACTTATTCCTATGAGTACAAAAAGAAATCCTAGTAGCTCTAATAGCCGCGGTGCAATCCTAAGACTACGTTAATAACTACAAAAAATAGGGGCCTGATTGGCCGAGTATCCAATCCGTATACAAACGCGAGTCTTCAAATGAGGACCACTGTAAATAGGCAGAATAATTACAAATTATTTACAAAAATAAAATAAAACACTCACTCTAAAAAAACAAAATCGTGCTTCTCGATAGGTTTCGTCCATCGAGTCGTCTACCTCCGATCGCTCCGAGATGCGTCAACTTCCAAGAAAGCTGCTCCAAGTCACTGGATGCCTCGCATAAAAAATAAGAGAAATTAATGTTTGAGATATATTCACAAGAATATATATACAAAAATAAAAGAGATAAAAATGTTGAGAAAATAAATAGAGAAATAATTTTAAGAAAATTGGGGGTCAGACTGCACGGGGATGGAAAACCTAAAATTTAAACTATTTAGAAATTAACCCTAAACCGTATACCTCTCCGACACGACGCCATTTGACGAACTACATGAATCACCCTTGTTATTAATGGTATGTTGTTGTTGTAGTTAGGCGACTTAGAGATTTGTCAAAAAGTGACAACACCGAGAAAATAATATGGAAAATTAATCCTCAATGCAATCATGATATTTATTTTACTGGGCAAGTCCCAAGGTCGAATTCAGGGAGGTAGTATGAGGGTTCACAACTAGTAATTAAATAATTCAGAAAATTAGGTTTTCAGAGAGGAAGAATTATTTTGGTGTTTTTTTTATTTTTCATCTTTTTATGGATTTTAATTTCAAAGAGATGTAATTGGTTAATAAAAGAAATATGATGCATGAATTTATAAAAAATAATTTTAATGTAGATGAAATAATGTTATGCTATGTAGTAGAAAATGAAAAAAATAAACAAATGCATTCTTTTTGTGATTTTTTTAAATGATGAAGAAATGATACAAAATGGTGAATGAAGATGCAAAATGCAGAGCATGTCAAACCAAGCAAAGTGATTAGCATAGACCCCAATGATTGCAGAAATTAATTATTCAATTAAGCACCGATTAATTTCCTGAAATAAATCGTTAATTTTTGCAATCATTGAGGAATAAGAGTCAGTGATTAAGAATAAACATGCTCAAAAAAAGAAAAGAACTCTTCAAATTTATGACTGTTAAATATTGTCTCAAAATCGGAATCTTAGTATTCTATATGATAGATAGAGAATTAAGGATCAAATCAACACCAAAAACACAAAAATCCAATAATAAATGCCCAAGGTTTGAGAAATTGAAGTTCGAGGACATATATGTGATAAAAATAAATAGAATACTTGCAGTTATACCCTTTTGAAGGACTATTTTGCAATTATCCAAAGCCACTAGGGTTTCTTTATGAATTACCCTGATAGGGATTTTTTCTAATATCTGGAAGTTTGGAGGGGCCACCTATAATTTTCCGCAAGGGCGTGCCCACCATATATGATCTAGACCTTCGGGTGTTTTCGGAAACTCGGAGGTGCACTGGTGTAAATCACCCCAACCTCATGTGTGTATCACGTGTGTTTCGCTCGAACAACAGATGCTCGGGCGCAGTTGGTGGCTCGACAACATGGACCTCGACATGGCATCCTCTGCTTTCTTCGAGTTTATCCGAAGTTGCTTGTTTGGAGGCAGGCTCAGAAGTTGATTTCCAACCATTGATTGAGGCCTAATTTATGGCCAGCAATTGGGCGTATTTTAACGACCCCGATCACGTGAGTTCTTGATCCAACAGGATCTGGAGGTTCAACCTAGGGCTCTTCATTGCATCAGTTGCTTGGCTCCTGATGACTGTTGCTGCCGGAATGATTGGAAGAAGGTGTGTGTGGCAGCATTGCTCCGATGGTGGATAGAGAGGAGCACAGGGTGGTGGCTGGTGGTGTGGTAGAAGAAAATGCGAAGGGATGAGAAGAGGTGTGAAGCGTTCGAGGTCAAGTAAATTGCAATATATGGAGGTGAACTAAGATAGTGGTGATAACATGCAAAACAAGAAAGACAAGAGAAGAAGAGGAAAAAGGGTGCAACTGGCAATTCTCCGGGAAGGTGGAGGAGAAAGGGGTCTCACTCTATATTCTTGCCTCAACCGCGGTAGTACGACGAAGCTTCACTGTTTTGGGAAAAATACAACAACATGAAGATGTTGGATTCTCATGGATCTTGTCTCGAGGAGACCATTGCTTGAGATCATGGGCTCCTGTCAGAAGCCTAGGATCCCAACTCCCACTCTCTCATTTGCTTCTAGAAGAAGTAGATATGGAAGTGATGAATCCATGATTCATTAACTTTTCTGTCGCATTTTGTCTTAAAACCCTTAACAAATACATGTAAATACTCACTAATTCTCATACTTTAACAAAACTCCATTCATGTGTAAATATTCACTTTTAACCATTAAACTCATGTAAATAAATAAAGAATCAGAAAAGAAAGGCAAAGGCATATGGAATATATGTATATATATGCAATATGACTTAAACTATAAATATAGCTGTCAGATATATTTATAGCCTAGCCCCCGAGACCAAGTCAGCCAAGATTGGTCGACAAACCAATAAGTAGGGGGAGATAAGGAAAGAAAACCAAATAAAAATAATCTATCACATGAATCCACATCTTTCATTATTTATAAAATAAATATAAAACTTCAAAGAATTTTAATTATTTCATCTTAACATATTTTTCACCAAATCTTTCTCCTAATTATTCATAAAAATATAAATAAAAATATAAAAATAAGTTAAAAATACTACCCTGTAAATATGCCAAGAAATCCAGCTTACAAATTGTCAAAATCTCAACTTCCGAACATCATAACTTCCTCATACGAACTCCAATTTGACTCTACTCACCTTTAAAGTTCATAAAATAATATTCTCTAATTAATAAAGGTGGTTTCATTGAATTCGGAGTCCGTTTGCAAAAAGTCGGTTTTGGGACCAAAAGACAAAGGGGTTTCTGGGCTATTTATTTTATGTATCACACACTATTTTATTATTTTCTTAATTTTATAATTTTTAAATTATTTCATGATTTTGTACTTTCACCATAAATTATTTCATAATTTTTGGAGACTATTTGTTATTTTTATAAAATCAAACATCCCAAAATATGGGTATAATTGACCTATATAGATACTTACTCTATTTATTAAAATATGTAAATTAATTCATAAAAATCCATAAAAATTTGTACAAGTTTTATTTAATACCCTAATAATTAAGAAAATACAAAATTAATTTTTACTTAATTATTTATTAAATTAAAAATTCAAAACCTATTTATAAATACATATTTATTAATATAATATTTATATTTTAAATAATATTTATTATTTATAAAAAGTAATTATTCCATAAATTAGATTATTAATGTATTTACATTTCTTGTATTTATACCTAATTAAAATAACTTTATTTGCTATTTGGTATTGAATTTACAATAATTATTACTTGTCTGGCCAACCAGGTGCTGACACTTGTCAGCACCTGGATCATCTTCCTCAAGAAGCAGGTTGAACAGAATTTGTTCCAACTGGCCACCTTTCCCTATTTTTCCTGCTCGCATCTTGAACCTTCTATCCAATCTAGATCCTCCGTCCCTTTCTCCTAACAACCACCAAGCTCGCCAACCCTTAGATCTAACTTGGGGTGCACGAAATCTCCCTATATAAGGGCCCCAAGTTCGCCAATCACCATAAGAACTCTCTCCAACAACCCAAGAGCCTCTGCTCCAGGATACCATCTACCCACTTTTCACCCTTCGCTCCGGCCATTTCGAGGCGGTGACAGCGCCAAGGAGGAGGTCGCGGGGAAGACGGACGTCGGAGGAGGAGTCCCAAGGTGCCACGTCGCCTTGAATCGCAGCCTCGTGCCGCGTGAAGCTCCGAGAAGACCGCTCGTCGAGCTAGTACCTGGAGGTCATACACCTCCAGTTCCCAGGTCAGTTCCTTCATGTTTCGCAATTTTATTTCTCGATCCACGAGCCACGATTAGCGTGGCTAATCACGCTTTTAGATAGCTTAATGATCCATTTATAACGCACACTCAAAACCCCTATCGAATAGCCTTCCATCTCTATTCAAATCAATCATGAAACCATCATCTTCTTCATGCGTTCTGTTATTTGGCTGGATTTATATGATTTTCTTCAAACTTTGGAGCTTGTGATTAGTAATATTTTGGCCGATTCGACAAGAATCGAGCATATATCTTGATTCATTGCAGATCCAGGTATTTCGCGAGGTCTTTCTTCGTCAGTATAAACATTCTATCATCAGTGAAATCCACTTTGAAGTTGGCCTCTCAGAGCTGCATCAGCCCCAGGTGGTCGAAACCACCATCTTCATCGTCTTGCCGCCGTCGCTCGGAGCATCGCCGCCATCCACCCTACTGCGGGCGAGCTTGAGGGGTGGAGGAGCCACCCCTCTGGCCCCGCAGGTGCGCCAAAGAAGTCGTCGGCCGGCCGGGATAATTCGGGGAAGAACACCCATCCGCCAGCTGCTCAACAACCCCAAGAACAGGGGGGTTACAGGCTGCTGACACGTGTCAAGAGGAGGAGCGTCCGATCCGCGCCTTCACGTTTTAATCTCAGCCGCAGATACGAACCGGTGGAGAATTTACATCATAAGCCAAGCCAAGTTTCCAGAAGTGCCACCCGCCTTCAGACTTTTAGAAAATTACGTTTAGGTCCCTCCGCAGGGACCTAAATGTAAAACTTCTTGTACTTTTATTTCAGAACAGTCCTCAAGGACCAAATTGAGAACATTTTTAAATAGTTTTCTTACGCTTATGCCCCTGGGCTGTAGGGGTTGTATCTTGTTCTTGTGACCTCGGATTTCGACGATTCTTTGAGGGTAGTTACACAACTACCCCAGCTACTTAGTATAAAGTTTTCGCGGGTTTTTGACGAGTTTTTGACGTGTTTTGATTTTCTCGAAAGCCGCTTCGTTTTGTTTTGTTTTCTTGTGTAGTTCGAGTACGCGACTCGAACCTCGTTCACCCTTACTATATAATATCACCTATATTCTATCCACCTACTATATAATAAATAAATCTCTTGAAAAATATCCCCCTTTGAAAATTAAATAAAAAAATTTGAAAAGCATAAAATCAAATAAAAATAACAAAATTAAAAATCACTAAAAAAGCGTTCTGACTTAGAGAAGAGTTAAAATAAAATTTCGAGAAGAGAAATCTAGGGAATGTATTCTGCCTCCTTGAGTTCGACCCAGGAACACTTGCCTGGTTAAATATTAGTGAACGGTTTTCCGACAGAAGACAGTAAATTTGTTTGATAGGTTTTAAAGATCGAAAATTTTGTTTCGCGGCTTCTGCTACAACCGACAATTTACTTTCTTCTTTAAAAAGTGAAAGCCGTGAAACTCGATCTTTTTACCCTTATCAAAATGGCGCTGTTGCCGGGGAGGCGTTAGATTCCTTGGATTTTTCGTTTTTCGTGATTTTATTCTTTCTCTTCTCTTTGTTTTGTTTTTCGTACGGTTTTTCGTACGACTTTTTCGTGCTTTATTTTCTGAGTTTCTTTTTGGTTTCTTTACGACTTTCTCGGCTTTCTCGATCAATTCTTTTGTGCTAATCATCTTTGCAGGGCCTGCAGGATCAACCGGTTACTTCGGAAGCCGAGTCAGTTGAAAGGGCAGAGGTCGACTTCTTCTTCACGAGTCGACTGCAGAGGAGCAAAGACTTAGTATCCTTTTACTTGTAAAAGAGAGAGAAAGGGAGAGAGTTGTACTTAGTAATAAAACATTCATTTTTTTAGGGGCTTGATTCATCGGATACCGTGTATCTGGTGAATCAGGGCACCCATCGCGGCTTTTTCATCGCTTATCGGTTTTCCGCGGTTTTCTAGATGATTGTTTAGGATTTTTCTCTATCTGCTTGTGCCGCGTAGATAGTTTTAGGACTTGCAACCTAGGTTCTTGCTCTAGGGTTTTTAACAAAAAGACAAAAATAGACGTTGTTTGAAAATACCATAAAAATTGCAAAAAACTAAAATTGGAACTGCTAAAAATATCTGATCAAAAACCGTAAACCGATTCAATTGATTTGGGGAGAGTAACCCCCGCATATTTCTCAGAGTGCGCGAGCTTGAGAGCCGACACTTAAGGATAGAGACAAAACCCCGTATTTCTTGCGGGATACTACTGGGTCCATACACCTGATCACTGTTCCTCAGTGGGTAAGCTCGGGTAGCCGGAAACGGTCCGGGTTTACTTAGCAGAGTGGGAGGTTTAGAGGACACTGCGCAAGGCTCCGTCCTCAAGTAACACGGGTAGCCGGAAACGGTCCGTACTTACTCTCATACTGGCTGAGTGCGAGTGGTCTCGTGTAAGGATTCGGGCCAGTGTCTTGGAGAAACTATCGGGCACCTATTGGCTTGCTCAGCCCGCGTAACCGCAACGATTGCTAATCACAACCCTAAAACTGAAAAGATAAAAAGGCCGAACTCTTACGGTCTTCATCAGGGTTGAGTTGGTGAAAACGAGGTTTGCTTTGTGTTTGTTTGCGGGGCGTGAGTTTCCACGGCTTTCGCATTCCTTCTTCATTTGAATCGTACACATGCTCTCCCGATCTCCTCTTGACATTGAAGATGACGTCTCGACGGCTTTTCGGCTCAGACTCTGTGAGCTTTCGACCGTCCACCGTCGAGCGTATGTCTTCACAGGCTCGGGATGACCCTCTTCCCGAGCTGGTCCCATCCGATCTCGAGGTGAGTCAGACCCAGACTCCCTCGCCTCCTGGCCAGATCATTGAGGCAGACCCTCGCCTCAATACATCATCCAGATCTCCTGAGTATTTCTCGCTAAGTTCTTACGAGAGTTTCTATTTTACAGATGATCAGATGGCTCGTGGGAAAGCATCAGCAGCAGACGAGAGGCCACCAGCTGAGGATCATCAGGAGGGAAGAGCAGAGCTGAACGGAGATGTCACGACAGGTATTCTCGATACATTACAGCAGATGAATCTACAGATTCAAGAACAGTATAGAGTTCAGACCGAACTGCAGGCTGAGTTAGCCGCACTGAGAGCAGGGGCCGGGAACCATTTACCGCCTGCGGTTCCCGTTACTTTACGGGACGAGTATGACCCGGGCGCTCGAACGCTCCACCACTGGTTTCGGCTACCGCCGAGTCAAGGGCCATACGAACTCCGACCGTCCTTCATCTCTTTGCTTCCCAAGTACTATGGGAATGCCGCAGAGGAGCAGTTTACGTTTTTGCAGCAGTTTGAGATAATCTGCGGAACAGCTTGCTATCCAGGAGTAACACAGGAAGCCGTGCGCCTCAAAGCCTTCCCTTTTGCCTTAGCCGATAAGGCCCTTTATTGGCTGAGCCATCTGGGAAGAGAAATCTCCACGTGGGACGACCTGAAGTCCACCTTCCTGCGTAAATATTTTCCTCTAGGAAGGACGAACATGATGAGGAGTCAGATCTCCAACTTTACGCAATTGCCGAACGAATCATTCCATGAGGCATGGGATCGATTCAAGGACCTGACGGAGAGATGCCCGCATCATGAGATACCAATGAAGGTGCTAGTGCAAAATTACTTCGGAGGACTCCAACCAGAAGTACAGGGGCTCGTGAGTGCCGCATGTGGCGGCAGTTACTTGAACAAGGACGCCGAGTCAGTCTGGGCCATCTTCGAAGGGATGGCCGAGAACTCGAGAGTTGTAGACTCTACTCGGGCATTTCAGAAAGCCCCGCAGCCACCACATCACCGAGAGCATCACAAGGTGGCGAATATATCAGATTCTGAATCCAACACCAACATGGGCTTTATTAGCGAGAAGTTGACGTTGGTGGACGTGATTCACAAGCAGGTCCAAGACCTACAACCGCTGCGAGAATTGGAGAAACTCTCATCTCTACCTCAGCAGTTAAGTGATCTTTCGAAGAAGGTCTCTAATCTTCAGCTCCAGTACCAGCAGAGCCAGACTTCTTCACAGCCAGCACGGAGGATCGCACCCGCTCCACCCACCCGTCAGATACACTACGTTCAGAGCGAGCCCGAGATTCCGCAGATTGATTGGTATGAGGATCAGTCTCATGCCAATGCCGGCCAGATCATCAACACTACCGAGATGGAGGTGGAGCCGCAAGCCACTTTCGAGATCAACGGAATTTGGTATACTCCGATGCAGCAGTCAAGTATACCGAATCATCAGCAACAGCAGCCGTACGGTCATCCGCAGCATGGATGTCCGCAATTCCAGCACCGCCAGAGCTTCACGCCGCAGCAGTCTCATCCGAACGTCTACCATTAGAGACCGCAGCTTTCTTATCAGCACCCTGCCCAGTTTTCACCGAACTATTCTTTTCAGCAGCCGCAGCAATCTTCTTCTACATCGCAGCGCTACTCCCAGCCTTCCACCTCTCAGCACTTCACGCCAAGACATGAGAAAGGAGCAAGCCAAGGCCACCACACCGAATCAGAGATGTCGTCACAGGCCCATGCGCTCAACCAGATCATGGATATTCTCAGTACGCTCCAGATCGCGCACAAGACAGAGATGGAGCAGGTTAACCGTCATCTGGACGAGTTAACCGTGCCGAAGACCACTCTTCCAGCCCAGCCTCAGATGAATCCGAACAACAAGAGGAGGCATCCAGATCAGGTAGATCCTACAGGTAAGATCTCGTTTCCTGAATTTTTGTCTAACTTCATTCGTCTCAGGAGCGGTAGATCACCGCAAATACCTACTGGAGAGGAGGAGAGGGTACCAGAGGAGCACGAGCATGATCCTAATGCCAAGGAGGAGAATCCGCAAGAGGATGAGGACGCAGAATCAAGAGACGGGAGCAATGCCAACAGTTCAGATATGAATACTGGTGACTCAGATGATGATATCACGCCAGATCAGGCAGAAACCCCAGACAAAAAACATTTCTTCCCATGTTTTAGAGAGTTTTGTAAATAATTCTGAGACTCTCGATGTACAAGCTGATTCCAATGAGTTGAATAAAAGTTCTGATTTTCTGACTCCTGACTTTATTCCTTTTCCCGATGCTTTGTTTGGAAAAGGAAAGAAAAAGACCAAAAATAATCCCGAATCTCTACAAATCAAAAAGTTACTCAAATATCACATCTTTCTGAAGATCCCTCTCCATGATGCCTTAGATCATTTTCCTACGCTTAAGAATCAATTGAAAAACAGATGCACCACACGTAGGAAAAAGAGATCCCGAACAGAAAAGCATGTATTGACTATGGCAACATCCTGTGCGATACAAAATAAGCTTCCAAAGAAGAAGAAAGATTCAGGTGCACATTATGTCAGATGCGAGATCGCAAAAGCCGAATTCGATCGCACTCTATTAGATAATAGTTCCTCGATCAATTTAATACCCGCTTCCTTACTCGAGAAGCTCGAGTTAGGTCCTCTTTACAAATCACGCGCGATCCTTCAGTTTGCTGATAGATCCGTAAAGAGACCTAAGGGTATACTTAGGAACGTTATCGTAACCGTGCAGGGTCTGCAATTTCCAGTAGACTTTACGGTCTTAGATATGAATTGCCCTGCACAGTTACACCTTACTCCGATCATTCTCGGGAGGCCTTTTCTAGAGACCGTAAAGGCTCTCTTCGATTATGATACAGGGAAGGTATCTTTTCGCACCGAGGGTGAAAAGGTACATATAGAGATGGCGAGAGAATCAAACACTTCCAGTGATGCATTTTCAGATTTTCTGAGTTCTTTAGCCTCCTGCGATTACATGGATGAGGTTCGCCTTGACGACCTCGAAAGATACCAGGTAGAGACCCAAGAATGTTTGACAGAGGACGGGTCCGAGACTTTAGGAGGTAACTCTTCTGATGGGACTTTATATTTTAGTATGGATGATGATGAGCAAAAGGATCAGACTTTTGACGAAATTAATGCAGATCTTTTAGATTCAGAGACTCTACACAATTCCTCCATCTCAGATGAATCAGAATTCTATCTAGCTGACTTATTCTCTTCTGATCATTCTGAGGAGTCGGATGATGTCTTGAACATCTTATGTAGTCCGACTTTATAGCACATCGAGATGGTGAATAATCAGAATGCAGACACATCACCTACCGACACAGATCCCCATACAGATATAGATGATGTTTCAGCAGATCCAGATACTACCTTGCCAGAACTCAAGACTTTGCCACCAAACATGAAATATGCTTTCCTTGCGGGTCCACATCAACAGTTTCCGGTCATTATCAGTTCAACTTTGACCGATGATCAAGAATCTCATCTGATGGAGATTCTAGAAAGAAACCGCAAGGCTATTGGGTGGACTGTATCCGATCTCCGCGGGATTAATCCTGCTTTATGTTCACATCATATCTATCTCGATCATGACAGCAAACCCTCCAGAGAGTTTCAGCGTAGGCTGAATCCGGTTTTACGAGAAGTTGTCAAGAAAGAGATCACGAAATGGTGTGATGCAGGGTTCATTTATCCTATCTCCAACTCCGAATGGGTTAGCCCATTACATGTTGTCCCGAAGAAGTCGGGAATTCAGATGGTGAAAAACGAGACTGGAGAGGAGATTCCAAAGAGAGTAACCACGTCGTGGCGAGTATTTGTTGATTACAGAAAGCTTAATACCACGACGAAGAAGGACCACTTCCCTTTGCCTTTCATAGACCAAGTCATCGAACGGTTGGCAGGGAAGGGGTACTTCTGTTTCTTTGACGGTTACTCCGGATACAACCAGGTATCAATTGCTCTGGAAGACCAGGAGAAAACCACCTTCACTTGTCCGTTTGGCAAGTATGCCTTTAGACGGATGCCCTTTGGATTGTGCAACGCTCCCGCGACTTTCCAGAGGTGCATGCTTGCTATTTTTACGAACATGGTCGGTGATTTTCTAGAGGTTTTTATGGATGACTTTTCGGTCTATGGTGAGTCATTTGACGATTGTTTAGCGCACCTAGACCAGGTTTTGAAAAAGTGTTGTGAGGTAGATCTCGTTCTGTCATGGGAAAAGAGCCATTTTATGGTTACTCACGGGATCGTGTTGGGGCACGTCATCTCCCAGCGAGGCATGGAGGTTGACCCTGCCAAGGTGGACGTCATCAAGAAACTCGAGCCACCATCCAACATCAAACTGTTACGGTCATTTCTGGGGCACGTCAGCTTTTATCGACGGTTTATTCAAGACTTCTCCAAGATTGCCCGACCGTTAACTGAATTGTTAGGAAAAGACATCGAATTCATTTTAAATGATAAATGTCTTCATGCCTTCCTCACGCTGAAAGAAAAGATAATCAGTGCTCCTGTCCTACAGCCGCCTGATTGGTCTCTACCCTTCGAGATCATGACGGATGCATCAGATTTTGCGGTCGGGGCTGTATTAGGGCAGAGGAGGAATGGACTTCCCATAGCTATACACTATGCCAGCAAGACCTTAGATGATGCTCAGAGAAACTACACAGTAACAGAAAAGGAGATGTTGGCAGTAGTGTTTGCACTATACAAGTTTCAATCGTATCTGCTTGGCTCCAAAATCACAGTTTACACCGATCACTCAGCTATCAGATTTTTAATGGAAAAGAAGGATGCCAAGGCACACCTTCTTAGATGGATTCTATTACTTCAGGAATTCGATTTTGATATCAAGGATAAACCTGGAGTAAAGAACGTGGTAGCTGATCACCTCTCCCGATTGCAGACAGATCAGCCTTCAGATGAGTACATACCAGAGATCGCAGAGAGATTTCCAGACGAGAGCATCTTTGCGGTTACAAGACTTCCGTGGTATGTAGACATAGTGAACTTTCTGGTCACACAGAAAAGTCCTCAGGGTTGGCCGAAGAACAGAGTTGAGAAACTCGTCTCCGAGTCAAGATACTACCATTGGGAGGATCCGATTCTTTTTCGCGAAGGACCGGATTGCGTTTACAGACGATGTATTCCTCAGGATGAATATAATAGTGTCCTCACCTTATGTCATTCTCTAGAATCAGGAGGACATCATTCAGGGAAGAGGACAACGCAGAAGGTACTACAGAGCGGATTATGGTGGCCGACTCTTACCAGAGATGCTTGCACATTCGTAAAGAGTTGTCCAGATTGTCAGAGAGCTGTAGGGACAGTAAGTGCCAAAGATGCAATGCCGATGCGACCCGTCATTATCTGTGAGATCTTTGACGCATGGGGCATAGATTTTATGGGACCGTTCCCTTCTAGCAGTGGCTTTGAGTACATCCTTCTCGCTGTAGATTATGTTAGCAGATGGGTGGAGGCTATACCCGCACGAACCGCAGACAGTAAGACCGTTTGCAAGTTCCTAAGGGAACACATCATTTCGCGGTTCGGGATCCCTCGTATTCTTATCTCTGATGGGGGTAGCCATTTCATTAATAAGGAGGTGAAGAAGCTAGTGAAACAATACAGCATCGATCACAGAGTAGCTTCTCCTTATCACCCACAGACGAATGGCATGGCCGAAGTCTCAAATAGGGAGGTGAAATCAATTCTCCAGAAGTTAGTATGACCGGATAGGAAGAACTGGTCACTTCTTCTAGACCAAGTTCTTTGGGCATATCGTACTGCATATAAGACTCCCTTAGGTACTTCACCATTCAGGCTAGTTTATGGAAAGCCGTGCCACTTGCCCGTAGAGATAATGCACAAATCTGAGTGGCCAATCCGAGAAATATTGATGGATATGCAGAAAGCAGGAGCCAAGAGAAAGATAGATCTGAATGAGCTGGTAGAAATCCGCAATCAAGCATACGAGAACACACTCATCTATAAGGACAAAGTGAAGAAATGGCATGACAGACATATTCGGCACAAGAGCTTTGTTCCTGGGCAGAAAGTCTGGTTGTTCAATGCAAGGTTGAGAATTTTTCCCAGCAAATTGAAAAGCAAGTGGGAAGGACCGTACATAGTCAGAATGGTGCACGACAATGGCAGTATTGCGATATCAGATGTGTCACCTGGTGCAGAGCCGTTCGTGGTCAACGGGCAGATGCTGAAGCACTTCGTAGAGACTACTGATCATCTGGCCCGTACTGAAGTGATCTATTTTGTACAGGAATCATGATCATTCTTTTACTCCTTCCTGTACAAATCCTTTTGAGCCATTCTGGAGATTCACAACACTTGTATATTCTTCATAGACCACAATCGTCCCCATTTTTGCTCGTCTTCTATGCTTAGGATACCAGATCCTAAGTATAGGGGGGACTGATTGCCTTTGATTTACGTTTTATTTTTGTAATAATTCTTTTGTATAGCCATTCTTTTTCACGAATCACTGATCCCCAATTTTTGGCTACATTCTTTTCTATACTTAGGATGCCTTATCCTAAGTATAGGGGGGACCGAGTGATTTCGATGATTTCGTATTCTTTCCTTTTGAATTCTTCGTTATTTATCATTTTCATTCAGTCATCCCGTTTTTGCTCTCCCGTAATACTTACGATGACTTGATCATAAGTATAGGGGGGGTTGACTGACTTGTCATCGATATCCCTTTTTCACCCACTTTTACTTAGCACGAGTTATGTCCTCCTTTTTCTCTTTTGACGCTATGAGGACATAGCTCAAGCTAAGTATAGGGGGGTGCGTATATATTGTATATATACTTTCGGCCATAACTCGTACTTTTATGTATTTTCTATATCTATAAAATCCATAAAAAAGTGGGAACGGGTTAATTTAAAATCCATTCTCTTATTTATAAAATCCTGGTAAATAAGTAAAACATGCTTAAAACTTGTAATTAAAACTTGTATTTAAATTTTGTACTTAAAATATGTATAATACTTATTTAAAATCCTATTTATTAAAATTTGTATAAAAGCCATTCAACCCTTGTAAAATACTTTGTAGATAAAATTTGTAAAATACATTAGACATTTAACTTAAATAAAATTTATCTTAAAAAAAATTTAAATAAAATACTGTTTATAAAAAAATCCATAAAAAATACGAAGTCCTAAAATTTGTAAAAAAATTACAAAATCCATAAAATCCATAAAAATGAGTAAAATTCAGAAAATAGACTTCACAAAAACATGGTTGCATTTGCATTCGCATTTTTCAGAATAAGTTTGATTTCCGGAACTAAAGACTGAGTCTAGTCTGAAGAATGGAGCTTGATTACGGCTTTTAACTCTCATTGTAAGGAGCCTGATTAGGAACTGGAATTTAGACTCTTCAGGTCTGGTGACTTAAAATCTTTGGGTTCCGTAAGACCATATTCGGGAAATCAAGTCATATGAGCTTAAGTAGACCATTTGGAGTCATCCGTACAACTCTTCACCAGTGAACCAACCTTGAACACATGCAATCTGCACTTAGCTCAACTCGCATGGAGTTCCGAAGGACAGTACACCTTGGTAGTGCATTCCTATCCTTATCTTTGCAGCATTGACGTCTAAAGACGTGAGA
Source organism: Ottelia alismoides (assembly GCA_037367405.1). Lineage (NCBI taxonomy): Eukaryota > Viridiplantae > Streptophyta > Magnoliopsida > Alismatales > Hydrocharitaceae > Ottelia > Ottelia alismoides. Next base: position 142,015 of record JAZKJV010004098.1, read on the forward strand.
GATTGGGGTTGCGATAGTTGCTTCCGATGAGGGAAGGATCTGCTGACACAATTTTTCTAAGACCTCAAAAAATGGACGGACTAAAAAGATTCTATATCCGTCGAGGCACAAAAGATGAATGCAGTGCAAGCAAATTACAAAGTCAAATCAAAGCAGAAGCCACCAAATAAGACCAAATTGGTCAAAGCTTCCACCAAATATGCCTGCACATCTTAGTGAAGACTCAGCTACACCGGTTGGGCTTCACAAGGAGATGCGTCTACACTGGTCGCACTCCACTTCTTTTCTCATTCTTCTAACTTCTCCCTATATTCGATTGTGGACATAGCAGAACTGAACTCAGAAGGGAATACCTCCCTCCCTGAGGAAAGAGTAGCGGGATGAGGAAGCCATAGGAGTGCATAGCCGGGATTGACGGTTTCTTCGGTTCTCTAAGCAGGAAGAGCTAAATCAATTCACACACTGTACAAGTTGACTTCAAGGATGATAGAGTTTGCGATATGAATAAGTGAGTCTGAACTAGCCGATGAAGTGATCTTGAGTAAGGATTATGGAACTTGAAGACTGTTGAGGATGAAATCCTAATCCTAGTTAAGGTTCCGACAAAATGCTTGTTTCAGGCCCGATCGAGCTCTGTCCTTTGTCTGTTCTCATGAATTGGTTTAGGAAAACAAATTCATTCTAACTTTCTTTCTTTTTCACTTACTTTTTCAAAATAAGTGTTTGCTAAGGGACTAGCAAAGTTTAAGTATAGGGGGTTGATGAATCCATGATTCATTAACTTTTCTGTCGCATTTTGTCTTAAAACCCTTAACAAATACATGTAAATACTCAATAATTCTCATACTTTAACAAAACTCCATTCATGTGTAAATATTCAATTTTAACCATTAAACTCATGTAAATAAATAAAGAATCAGAAAAGAAAGGCAAAGGCATATGGAATATATGTATATATATGCAATATGACTTAAACTATAAATATAGCTGTCAGATATATTTATAGCCTAGCCCCCGAGACCAAGTCAGCCTGGATTGGCCGACAAACCAATAAGTAGGGGGAGATAAGGAAAGAAAACCAAATAAAAATAATCTATCACATGAATCCACATCTTTCATTATTTATAAAATAAATACAGAACTTCAAAGAATTTTAATTATTTCATCTTAACATATTTTTCACCAAATCTTTCTCCTAATTATTCATAAAAATATGAATAAAAATATAAAAATAAGTTAAAAATACTACCCTGTAAATATGCCAAGAAATCCAGCTTACAAATTGTCAAAATCTCAACTTCCGAACATCATAACTTCCTCATACGAACTCCAATTTGACTCTACTCACCTTTAAAGTTCATAAAATAATATTCTCTAATTAATAAAGGTGGTTTCATTGAATTCGGAGTCCGTTTGCAAAAAGTCGGTTTTGGGACCAAAAGACAAAGGGGTTTCTGGGCTATTTATTTTATGTAACACACACTATTTATTATTTTCTTAATTTTATAATTTTTAAATTATTTCATGATCTTGTACTTTCACCATAAATTATTTCATAATTTTTGGAGACTATTTGTTATTTTTATAAAATCAAACATCCCAAAATATGGGTATAATTGACCTATATAGATACTTACTCTATTTATTAAAATATGTAAATTAATTCATAAAAATCTATAAAAATTCGTACAAGTTTTATTTAATACCCTAATAATTAAGAAAATACAAAATTAATTTTTACTTAATTATTTATTAAATTAAAAATTCAAAACCTATTTATAAATACATATTTATTAATATAATATTTATATTTTAAATAATATTTATTATTTGTAAAAAGTAATTATTCCATAAATTAGATTATTAATGTATTTACATTTCTTGTATTTATACCTAATTAAAATAACTTTATTTGCTATTTAATATTGAATTTACAATAATTATTACTTGTCTGGCCAACCAGGTGCTGACACTTGTCAGCACCTGGATCATCTTCCTCAAGAAGCAGGTTGAACAGAATCTGTTCCAACTGGCCACCTTTCCCTATTTTTCCCGCTCGCATCTCGAACCTTCTATCCAATCTAGACCCTCCGTCCCTTTCTCCTAACAACCACCAAGCTCGCCAACCCTTAGATCTAACTTGGGGTGCACGAAATCTCCCTATATAAGGGCCACAAGTTCGCCAATCACCATAAGAACTCTCTCCAACAACCCAAGAGCCTCTGCTCCAGGATACCGACTACCCACTTTTCACCCTTCGCTCCGGCCATTTCGAGGTGGTGACAGCGCCAAGGAGGAGGTCGCGGGGAAGACGGACGTCGGAGGAGGAGTCCCAAGGTGCCACGTCGCCTTGAATCGCAGCCTCGTGCCGCGTGAAGCTCCGAGAAGACTGCTCGTCGAGCTAGTACCTGGAGGTCATACACCTCCAGTTCCCAGGTTAGTTCCTTCATGTTTCGCAATTTTATTTCTCGATCCGCGAGCCACGATTAGCGTGGCTAATCACGCTTTTAGATAGCTTAATGATCCATTTATAACGCACACTCAAAACCCCTATCGAATAGCCTTCCATCTCGCTTCAAATCAATCATGAAACCATCATCTTCTTCATGCGTTCTGTTATTTGGCTGGATTTATATGATTTTCTTCAAACTTTGGAGCTTGTGATTCGTAATATTTTGGCCGATTCGACAAGAATCGAGCATATATCTTGATTCATTGCAGATCCAGGTATTTCGCGAGGTCTTTCTTCGTCAGTATAAACATTCTATCATCAGTGAAATCCACTTTGAAGTTGGCCTCTCAGAGCTGCATCAGCCCCAGGTGGACGAAACCACCATCTTCATCGTCTTGCCGCCGTCGCTCGGAGCGTCGCCGCCATCCACCCTACTGCGGGCGAGCTTGAGGGGTGGAGGAGCCACCCCTCTGGCCCCGCAGGTGCGCCAAAGAAGTCGTCGGCCGACCGGGATAATTCGGGGAAGACCACCCATCCGCCAGCTGCTCAACAACCCCAAGAACAGGGGGGTTACAGGCTGCTGACACGTGTTAAGAGGAGGAGCGTTCGATCCGCGCCTTCACGTTTTAATCTCAGCCGCAGATACGAACCGGTGGAGAATTTACATCATAAGCCCAACCAAGTTTCCAGAAGTGCCACCCGCCTTCAGACTTTTAGAAAATTACGTTTAGGTCCCTCCGTAGGGACCTAAATGTAAAACTTCTTGTACTTTTATTTCAGAACAGTCCTCAGGGACCAAATTGAGAACATTTTTAAATAGTTTTCTTACGCTTATGCCCCTGGGCTGTAGGGGTTGTATCTTGTTCTTGTGACCTCGGATTTCGACGATTCTTTGAGGGTAGTTACACAACTACCTCAGCTACTTAGTATAAAGTTTTCGCGGCTTTTTGACGAGTTTTTGACGTGTTTTGATTTTCTCGAAAACCGCTTCGTTTTGTTTTGTTTTCTTGTGTAGTTCGAGTACGCGGCTCGAACCTCATTCACCCTTACTATATAATATCACCTATATTCTATCCACCTACTATATGATAAATAAATCTCTTGAAAAATATCCCCTTTTGAAAATTAAATAAAAAAATTTGAAAAGCATAAAATTAAATAAAAATAACAAAATTAAAAATCACTAAAAAAGCGTTCTGACTTAGAGAAGAGTTAAAATAAAATTTCGAGAAGAGAAATCTAGGGAATGTATTCTGCCTCCTTGAGTTCGACCCAGGAACACTTGCCTGGTTAAATATTAGTGAACGGTTTTCCGACAGAAAACCGTAAATTTGTTTGATAGGTTTTAAAGATCAAAAATTTTGTTTCGCAGCTTCTGCTACAACCGACAATTTACTTTCTTCTTTAAAAAGTGAAAGCCGCGAAACTCGATCTTTTTACCCTTATCAGGAAGATAATAGCACCATGGATCGGTGAGGGTTTAAATAGGGATGGATGTTGGAGGAGGTTAGTTGATCGGAGATAGATGGGCTTTCGTGGCAGATATGAGATAAGGGATCCAATGATGAAGTGGGATTTAGGGTTTAGCGATGAGATAAAACCCTAACGATCCAATGACCATATGGGTCACGTGCCTAGCACCTGTGGGGGGGGGGATAGGTTAGATGGAGATAATCTAGGCCATTGGATTCGGGTTTCATCTAACGACCTAGATTTACGGCGTATGAGAACAACACGGTTTAACCGAAGGGGGAGGTGTTTGATTGCATGGTTGTGAGGTGGTCCAATAGGAATGAGCCACGTAGATGAACCGTTGACTAGACTTTGACTAGTGCAAAGTAATGTAGAGATAAATACATAAAAAATATCAAAAGACCTTAAATAAAAAAATGCTCAACATAAAAAGTGTGCCTCTAAATATGATCTGCAATATAGATGGAAGATTGAAATGCAACTGGGGTCAGCTATGCAAGATGCGGATATTTTGGTAATATCTTATGTGCATAAAATACAATTTTTTAACATTGCAATTTTAATTTGATATTTGGTGATTGAATAATGTATACAAAAATAAAAAATGTTATGGAATGATGTAAAACTTGAATAAGATATTTTGGAATTTTTATGGTTTTTAAATAGGTCGGAAAAATTAGGGAAGTGAAATATTTACTGGTCGATTATGACAGTAAGCTCAAGTTAGAACTAGTATTTTTCTTTCCTTTATCACATTTTTTTGGATTTTGATTTTTTATAATTTATTGAAGCATAAAATGGAATAAAGAAATGAAAAATAAAATAATTAAAATGAGTGAAACATACTCATCAAATGATAGGTCAAAATATACAGAAATGTATAATGTGCAGTTAGGTCACAAAACCCAATTTTCACAAATGGACTCCGATTCTTTTGAATTTGGTCTTGATTTGTTGATAATTGAATGTACATTAATTAAAAAGTGAGTGGAGTTCATTTGGATACTGTATGAGAGAGATACCAACATTTTCGTCTTTCTGTCCTGAAATTAGGGTTTGGGATTATTTTGAATATGTACAAGTTTCATTTTTTTATTTTTCATTGATTAAGGTTAGTAATATGTACACAACGAAGTTTGTTTTATGTCAATTGTAGTTAGCATGAATTAATTAAAAATGTGTGAAGTTAGGGGAAAAAATGAAGATGATTATTAATGCAGAAATGAATGCTAATTTATCCAAATTAATTACAAGTGCATGAAAGTTAATTTTATTATTTTACATGTAAATGATCCTAAATTCTCGAGACGAAGCTCTATTTTATGTTAGTTAGAGCGATGAAACAGAGATTCATTTGTTACACAATCCAAAGGGCATCTGCTTAAAGGCATAGGTACCAAACGAACAAGTAAAATTTGTCTTCTCTTGATCATCGGGGGCGATTGCCACTTGGTTGTACACAAAATGCCTATCCAAGAAGCAAAAGAACTCTTTCCCTGTCAAAGTTTCAATCACTTGATCAATAAAAGGCAAAGGAAAGTGATCCTTCTTTGTAGCAGATTTCAGGCACCGGTAATATACACAGACATGCCATGATGTAGGCACTTTGGTTGAGATCGTCTCTCCTTGGTCATTAGTAATCACCGTAATTTCATATTTCTTCGGAACTACGTGAATTGGGATCACTCATTTTGAGTCATAAATGGGATAAGTAATGGCAACCTTACACTACTTTGTTATGTCTTTCATGGCAACTTCCGGAAGATTAGGGTTTAGGCTGCATTGAAACTCATTGGAAGGCTTTCTCTCATCATCAAAGTAGATATGGTGTGAACACATGGTCATATTTATCCCTATAAGATCTGAAACATGCCATCCAAAAGCATTATCGTTTTACTGTAGAATCTTTAGCAAGAGAGATTCTTGATCCACGATCAATCACAGACTGATGATAATCGGATACTGATTCGACTCACCCGCAAGGAAGGCATACTTTAGTTTTACTAGAAGAGGCTTCAATTCTAGTGGAGTCTAAGTTAGTTAATTAATGACTTCTGAAATTGTACCGGTTGCTGGTGCATGTTTTTTAACAAGAAGGGGTTGTCCAACTCTATCACTCTTAGCTAAAATAATAAAATGCCGAGCATATCTTAAATTGTTTCATCTTGTTCAGTTTGGGAGGAATTTTCCTGAAATTACTCGATTAGCACATCATTAACCTCCCTATTGGCATCGGAACATAAGTTGAATATGATCTCCAGGTCTTCCTTCAAGAAGAGTAATTCCTGTGTCAAAATGTTATTTAATGATATCCATGGTGAACTTGTTGCTGCAGGAATGAAAGGTAATCTTTCCTGACATAAAGCCAACTAACACCCTGGTTGTATGAAGGAAGGGACAATCAAATATGATAGTCATTTGGAGTTATGGTGCGACGGATTCCTTGTCTAGGAAAATGAAGTCCACTAAAAATTGCATTCCACGAACTGTTATGATAACATCCTCTAACACACCTTGTGGTCGCTGAATGCATCAATCAGCAAACTAAAGGATCATTCCAGTTGGTTTGAGCAGACCCAATCTGAATTCCTTAAGTAGAGATGTGGGCATGATGTTGATAAAAGCGTCACTACCATAAAGAGTATGATCAAAACTTGATTAAGGATTTCACAACTTATTAAATGTGCCCCAAATCATTTTTCTTGGATGGGAGACTATTGATCGCATTCACAATAGCCATGGTGAGAATATTCCTTTTTGAGTGGTTGCGTCTGTTTTTGTGGGGCTGACACTTCAAGGTACATGTCTCTTTCATTCCTTTTAAACTATAGGAATGTATTCCATGCAATAGTGGCATTTAAAGAAAGATATTATATAATATTTCCACAATGACAAGATCAAAGAATGCTGCTTTTAGTTTTCAGATTTTTTGGAAAACTTCATTGCATCAGGAAAAGGAATATTTACGTTACCAAATACATGAGAATCATATTTTACAAATGACTGACTAGAAGGGGTATAGTCATTCAACATGGAGGAAGGACCAAAAACAAGAAATTCAGCCTCGTTGGCAGGCATGAAATCTGTTGTAGGTGATATCTTCTCCTTGACATGCATAACTCAATCTTGGTTGTTATTCTAATTTTGTTCTTTCTGATTTTCTTCATTTTTGGTTTGCTTCTGGTGTTGCTCCTCCTCCTTCTTCACTTGGAACTGATGTGGGATTGGCTGATGTATAAGATGATGATTCATCCTTTGAAGCTATATTCTTTCCCTACGTTATAACAGACGACTGCATGGTACTACTGCTCCTAAGAGTCACAACGTTAGATAACAGAAATGAATTATTTGTACCCGACACTGTGGGAATCGAGGACACATCACACACTACCCACTCCTTACGATAGAAATTATTCGAATTGGCCCAGGCATGTGCGGGAATGATGGTTTTCGTTGTAATGTAGTTATAAAGTTTCTGTCTCATCTTAGTTAGGTTCTTCACTAACTAAGCCAAGCAGTGTAGTGCATGGTTCGTAGGCATGACCTCTATCTCTTCAGTGTGTTGACCACACTGAAACATGTAATGCTACAGAGGATGCGGCTGATAACTCTGAGAATAGAAATGAGGAGAAATCTATTGACAATATGGAGGAGGGGATATTGGTTGTTATAGTGAGTAGCCGACTGATAGTGATGGTACCACTAGTGGCAGTAAGATGGCTTCTAATAGTTTTATCTCTGTGTATGTGCGTTCTACAGAGACTAGTGTTGCTGAGGTTGATTACGATTAGGTCTCTTGCCATGAGTTGGTGGTACGACCTGATGATTGATGATTGACATTGTTGATGTCTGCCAGGACGAGTCAATTACATTTCATTGCACCAAAAGTCGTTCACCTCCTTAATCTGGGGTGGAGGTGTGAAAAACGAGTTGACAAAAGATGGTAGGGGCTCCAGATGGTAGACAACCATTTGTGTCCATTGTGGTTGCTGTGATGGTCCATGGTCGAACTCCTGTACGTGATGAATCTGCATTTTATCACCTTTATTCTATCATTTTTGCCTTAAAACCCTAGCTAATGCATGTAAACAACATTATTTTTTTACAAATTAACACTCATTAGTTATTCCATTTATTGTGTATAAAATACTATTTTTAATGCCAAAACTATAAAATAAAGAAAAGAAAAAGAATAAAATGCCAAAGGTATTTTATGACCTAAACCCCGATACCTAGGCAGCTTGATGATCAGGTCAACAAGGAATATAGTTGGGGGGTAAGGGCCAAAACTCACCAATAAATCCCATTTATTTAGTCATTAATAATCCACTTTCGATACCTATTTTATATTTATTCATCAATATTTTTATACCTCAAATCAATAAACTTTATACATGAAATTGTATATAATAGTATATAGAAAAATATGAAATTGATTTCACACAAAAAATATATTGTGTACTTTTTATGCTCTAAATAAAAGCCAGAATCCCAACTTCCCATACCCATATATCCTAAATAAAAACTCAAATTATATCAAAATCACTTTAATTGTATATAACTTTTATTAAGCTATTTAATGAAAGCCGTTTCATATTTTTGGGAGTTAAGTTGTGAAATCTAGGTTTTGGACTCCTAATGTACTTTGTACTTGAATAACTTATTCATTCTATTTGTTCTTTATTATTTTTATAATTTTATATTTTTATAATTTTGTAAATATTATTTATAGTATATGTACAAATTTAAACTAAAACAAACCATAAATAAAATATAATAAGTATACAAAATATATAAATGAAATACTTATACTTATAGCTATATAATATACACTTATATTTATTTCAGTGTACAAACTACATCAGGAAAATATAACAAAAATATACCTATATATAAGAAAGTTAGAAATATATAAAATAGGAGAATAAATTAATAAAATCAAAAATATAAAATAAAAATAAAATACCTAAAACATATGTAAATATACATATGAAAAAACCCTAAAAACTAACTTGTAATAAATAAGATAAAAACATAAATAAAAATCATATTAAAATACTACAGAAAATAATAAACATTTTTTATTTTAGAACTTTTTTTAATAAAATCATTTGCTATTTATTATATATTTTATAATAATTTCAGATAAAGATTTTTCCTAATTGAGCCACGTGGACCAACCAGGTGGAGTCATCAGTTGAACTCGGTAAACTGCATGATTAGCTATGTATCCTCTAACACACCTCATTTTGATCCGACTTCATCGAATTTTCCCCCACCAACTCCTTCTTCTATATGGCTTGATCTCTTCAGCAATTTTTATCTATGATCTTATGACTATCACCGACATTTATTCGTTGAGGGTTGAAGATCTGAATCGATCATGCCTCCTCGATTCTTCCCCCTATTCAACCATCCTGTACATAAGCTCACCCTTCCCCATTTTCAAAATTCAAATCCCTCTTGGACTTGTTTTGGCTCCCTATCCCATGCTTTGGATCGAACCTTGTGACAGGAGAGTTCTCCAACTAAGAGGTTCCGACCGATTGAGGTATCTTTTCCCTACTTTTTAGATTAGTTTTATATCTAGGTTTAATTCAATCCATTTAATTTATTATTTAATTATTTGTTTTAGTGTTTAATCCATGATTCATCCCAGTGAACCCTTGTCTCACCGTGATCGCATGTTTCGACTCCCTCAGACCAACTCATCTCCTCTCCCTTTGCTTCCTCATCGTGTTCCATCATTCATTCAATCAGATTAGTCCATGTCTGGCTTATCGGACTTCATCTCCATCACCACTCCCGAGGTCCACCTCCCTGCCTCATTTTGCATCCACTTCCCCCTAATCGGGTCGAGGAAGTTTGACCTCAACCTCTTTTTGCTTCGCACAGGTCATCGCTTGTAGGAGCCCATCTTGACCGAAGATCAGACCTAGCGAAGGCTTCCAGATTGCTAGAGTACCATAGACCTCCAGGGATCTTCCAAGGGTCCTTAGAGCCATCTGAGCCACCTTGAGGGTTTGCAGGAGCTGCATGAGTAAAAAAGCGAGCTTCGGATGAGCTCCAAGGTGTCAGAGGAGCATGAGAAAGCAGACTGAAGCTCTCCAATGGTGAGTTCATCCTCCGTTCCTACCCCAATATCTAGAGTCGTTGGATCATGATTCGTTCTACCTGAGCAGCAGCTTGCGTTGGATGGAAGAGTTCTCCATCGTTGGATCTCCACGCAGGATCTAATCATGTCCTTAGATTACCTAAGCGTCATCTTCCCTCCCTGTGTGAATGCGTGGTAAATGACAACTCAGGAGCCGTTCGATCGTGTGCTAGGCGGGAGTATTTTGCATACCTTCCCCACAATTTTTGTATTTAAATATTAGTACTAAGTCATTCATTGTAGTTTAATTAGTTTTGTAATATTTGTATAAAAACCCTCGTAGTTTTATTATTTGCAATTTGGTTCATGCCACGTCACCTCACGCGCCGTCCCATGTGAGGTGACTTTTTGCATCAGACCCTTGCGGGTATTTTTATTTTCGTTTAGTCCGGGATGTTTTTATTCTAGTTATTTATTTTTCTTAAAATTGTAGAAAGGTCCTTGCATTTATTTTAAATTGCATATATGCTCCTGCTAGTTCATTGATTTTTTGTGTGCTATTTCTATTTATTAAATATAGTGTTTGTGCTCCAAAAAATTCCCAAAAATAGGATTAGGTGCTTGTTAATGTGAATATTCACGCTATAATGTTGGACTCCATTTTTAGGCATTTAATATCTTATAAAAATAAAAAACAACACAAATATTTCCTGTTTGACTTATAAAATAAAAAAAAATATAAAAGTGTTTTGAAAAATTCCCAAAAAATATTATGTTTATCTAAGTATTTTGAGCCTTCAAACAAAAATCATTAAAAATAGAAAAAGAAAAACCTTAAAATGAAAAAAAACACCAAAATCCTTTATAAAAATCTAAAAAATTCTTAAACCCCCCCAAAATATCATTTCTATATTATAATTTTCTTTATATTATTATCTGTATTATAAAATTGATTTGAAGAATTTTTAACATCATTTCTTATTTTTAATCTAAATTTCAATTCAGTCTATTTCTTAAATTTCTTGGGATATTGTTTACTTCAAAAATACATAAAAATTGGAAACAAATCGTTAAAAATAACAAAAATAGTTAAAATTACTTAAAACCCAAAAATATATATATTTCTACAGCTATTATTTTTTTTGGTTGTATTTATATCTATATTATCCTATATTGTATATATAGACTTATATATCATTATATTATATATTTATAAGATAAAGAAACTAAAAATCAGAAAATATAAAAAGAAAATAAAATTATAAAATTAAAAATAAATAAAAATATAAAAACAAAAGTTTAAAAATATATATAATAAAAAACCCACAAAAAGTTACATAGACAACAAGAAGCACACAATTTTGCATTTATTTGTACCATTCTCCCATTTTCTCCCTATGTTCGACCTCTAAATATTTGTAGTTATACACATGTTTTGTAGAGTTATAATAGATTTTATTGCTTTTCATTGCTTTTTACATATTGTGGGTTAATTGTTGATTTAGTCTGAGGTTCTCGTCGATCACTTTGACGACTATGTTCCCACCTAGTGTGGATGACATGACTGATAGAATTTCCGGCTTTTCAAATGGTGTAGTTGTTGGGGAGTAACGCCGTGTAGATTGGATTTTTATCAGTGTCTTCTTGCTTTCCTATATTTTCTTTATTTTATTTTTATTTGATATTATTTGTTGAATTGTCAAGTCACTTCTTCTTTGTTGACTTTGTTGTGAGGTACCACCGATCGAGGGAGGAGCTCTTATAGGAGCGCCTGTGCACCCACATGAGGCGGTGTCACTTTTTTGACCTAACTGCTAAAAAGAAGCGACAAAGGAGACCTTGGAGGAAATTTTGAAGATAAGAACCTTATTTTTATTTTCATTTTTATTTGTAATTTAAAGTGAGAGAAATACTATTTAATTGTAATATTCATGACTCTAAGGATAGTCTTCACACTTCACAAGGTCCACTACCCGAGGGATCATTCCCTTAGGGGCATCATCGTTTTTTTCGTGTTTTGTTTCTTTTCTTTTCAATTGTTTCACAATTTTATTTTCATTCATTTTGTGTGATTGAGCTCTAGCTTAGGATATGCTTGAAGAGATATTAAGGCCAAACACCTAATTACCATTACATGCACCTATAGTACCTGTTGGAACTTCGACAAATTTTGAATTGCTATTTATTTAGACTTGAGACCGCATGTCGAGAGAGGTCGCATATAGTGCTTGCAAGACCCATTGTGGTAGGCACCAAGTGGCATCAAAGACCAAACCTTGGTCTCATTTCTATGTGTTAGCATATTGTTCATCACGCTAATAGCAGTTACTATTCTAGGGTGATTTCATCAGATTTGCATTTGCATGTAGATAGATTTCTATTCTGCTTACCAATCTTGCATGAAGAGAGCTGGAGGCAAGGTGAGCATTTCTACTTAGCATTCATCATCATTTTTGCCTTGCATTACTTCTCCGACTCTAAAACTCTGATTTTGATCACCTAGGAACTAAAGGAAATGATCCCTCATTAGGCTCGTGTATTTTCATTAAAAATACAAAAAAGTGATAACCACTAAAATTCGGACTGCTAAGCTTACTCGGCCCAAAAAAAATAAACAAAATCCTTGTCTTGGGGAGAGTAACCGCCTTATTGTATTCGTTTTAATTTGCTCACGTGCAAACTATGGTTAGTGCCCCAATCCCATGCCTCCTAAGTGTTTGTACAAATTTTAGTATTCTCACCTAACTCTAAAATAAACAAGATAAGAAAGGCTAAACTTTTACATTCTTCACATGTGTTGAGTAGGTGAATTGAGGGGTTTGTTTTGTGTATAGTTGTTTGTGATTGCGTGTATGAATACTCGATCTTTACTGCGCATTTGGACCTTTTTCTCACATCTCTGTATTTGACTCCGTGTTCTCTTGGTCATTTTTCCTTTTGTTTCAGAGATGGCCGACTGGAGCGAATTGTATCTTGACTTTGCAAATTCCTCGTATCCTCCAACTGATCCAACTCCATTTTCCAGGAAGACCTTGATCCTGATTCTTATTTTTATACATATCCATCTAACCGACTGTTCAGGACTTGAACTTTTACCCACCACCGCCATCACATTTTTCACCACCTCACCCACCTGAGTCTGAGCTTTGGGAGTCACCACTTATGTTGTCCACACTTGAGACCTTGACCCAGATCATCGATCATATGAATTCGAGGATTCATGACCTCATTAACCTAAATAAGAGCCACATTGATGATTCAACCTATGGATTTATGGATTCATTTGAGGACATCCAAGAGAGCTTGCAATCACCAAAATACAAAAAAAATGAGAAAATTTTAAAAATACAAATTTTGGGAGACACTTAGTCATTTCAGTTTGTGAGGAGAGGGCACACCGACCGGATTCTTTGACCACACACACACACATAGCCAGTTCCCACCTATGACCCCAAGGATGACACTGTACATACTGATCTTGTTCATCCTTGTGTAGATGACGATTCTGATCTCCTCCCATGTATATAGGAGATCCAAAATTTCAAAAAAATGTTATATGAACTAGAAGTGGTGGCTTCTATTCATGAGATCATTGATGCCCCCATTTTGCCAGGCCATGACCCATTTATCTACTCCTCAAACTAAGAAGAGAATGTGAAGGAGCGGATCTAAGCGTCATATTTTGACCTTGGCCACTGCCCATGCGATCACCCACTGACCTTCTTCCAGGAAAGGGAACACTGCTACATCATTCATTAGATGCACCATCTCTGACTATTCATGTGATTACACTCTCTTAGACGACAGTGCTTCAATTAGCACAATACCCTTCTCATTGGTACAGTCTCTTCACTTAGGGCCTCACAAGAAAATCATGATGGTTTGTCAATACGTTGATGTATCAATAAAGAGGCTGAAGGGTATTTTAGAGAACGTTGTTCATCTGGATTCATGGCATGATCTACACTACTGACTTTGTTGTATTGCCCATGGAGACCCCTACCACTGGGGAGCACTTCCCAATCCTCCGGGGACGATCCTTTCTTGCCTCTGCAAGAGTCATTATTGATTATGGATCAGGATAGATTCGCTTACATCGTGATGACGGGAGCAATGTGGTCATCACTACGCCTACTGTCAACTAGAGACATGCACCTGATGTGACTACACCTGTTATAGCCAACCCTGATGCCTATGACCTATCTGTTGATATAAGAGAATATTTCTTTATGATCGATGATGAGACCCGAGAATTCCTCTGTATGGAGGAAGACTCGGAAAGCATAGACCTTGGAGTTCCCTCTTCTTATGATTGGCATTGTGTTGATGACATACGCAAGATTTTTATAATTGATACCTTTGAGCAGAGGACAGACTTAGTAGACTAAGGAGGTCGAATTTGATCATATTGCTTTCATTAATGAATTCAGGCCTTTTAATGACAATGATCTAGTTGAGACCTTACAGGATGAACTTGAACTTAGTAATTCCATAAATGAGTTCGTTCCCTCTAGTTTTGATGGAGTTGAGACTCGCCAGGATGGACTTGACCTTACTACTTCAACTAATGAGTTTGAGTCTTTTTACTTTGACATCTGCGAGACTTCACAGGACGGACTTGACATGACTACTTCCATATATGAGTTTGTCCCATTTTATTTTGATGATGACCTAGCGGAGACTTCTTATGATGGACATGACCACACTTCTTCCACATACAAGTTTATGTCTTTCATCTTTGATATTGCTGAGGATCTTCACCAGCTTGATCCTGATCGGGTTGTGTCCCCTAATGACCCCAATATCAACCTACACCTTATCATATCCATTCCTCAGCGATCACGGAAGAAGGTTCGTTTTCTACCTTCTTGATCCTTTGTACATATATATCTTTGTACATTCTCTTTTGTTTGCTTCTTTCCATCTACCGTTTTTCTCATCTACCTCAGTCCTCATGTTTTGCATTTCTTAGGACATACTCTGTCCGAAGTATACGGGAGGTAGATGAGCTGAGTGACCTTTTTCTTCTTCTTTTCTTCTTTCATTTACATTTTTCTTTTTCTACCAAAAAGGTGTAGCCACTTTTTGACTGATGTTATACTTAGGATGTACTTTGTCCTAAGTACAAGGGGTGTGCATCCCAAGTTCTTTCATTCTTTGATCTCCTCCACTATCTCATAGTCTTGTCTAAACTTAGGGATATCTCAACCTAATTATAGGGGGAGACAGTCTGAGTACAATCTGTTCATTACCACCCTTGACCCTCCTTGCGTTGTGTCCAGTCTGGTATACTTAGGATTTGTTGATCCTTAGTATATGGGGGCAGTTGGCTTCTTATTTGTTAATATCATTCTTTCATTCATTTTTCTTTAGGATTTTCTATATTCAGTACGAGTTATCTCTTCTCTTTTTGTCTCCGATCTATGAGTACATAGCTCAAACTAAGTATAGGGGGATCGTATATACTATGTATATACTTTAAGCTATAATTGGTACTTTCGCATTTTCAATAATTATGGCTAAAATATTGTATAAAACACTATATATATATATAATTCATTAAATCAACTAGTAAAAAGATGTTTATTATTCCTAAAATTCTTTTTGTATATACTGATTAATAAATTGGGTAAAAATATTTCTTGCAAAATGTAAAATAGTTTGTAATTTTTTTTAAAAAAATCTTTTAAAAACTATTTGGAAAATATTTTGTTAAATATTTCCAACTTTGTAAAATTATTTTGTTTGGAAAAATCTCTTTTCTTTGTGTAAAATAAAAATGCATGAAAAACTATTTGCAAATGGTTTTGAAATGGTTGCCAAAATATTTGAAAAATCATTTGAAAAACCTTTGTAAAATGATTTTGAAATGTTTGTAAATGTTTTGCAAAAAATATTTTGGACTATAGTTTTCAGAATTATTTATAAAAATCATTTTCAAATAATATTTAGGAATATATACATCATATTAATAAATAAACAATTTTAACCAACAATATATATTTATAAAAATAATAACATATGCCTTGTGTAAATTATTAAAAACCCTAATTCTTGTAAATAATTGATGCATCCCTGATGAATCCACGATTCATCATCTCAATATCTCGATCTTAGCAAAATCCACGAGTAAATTCCCTAATAAATGTATATAAAATCCATAAATTAATAAAATGACTCTTGTAAATAAAATGCATTAATTATTGTATATTATATTGTACAAAATAAATTAATAATAAAAAGCCACAAAAAAATAAAGGAGTTTTTCACCTGTAAATAGCCCAAAACTTTATGGATTTTTAATAATTTTATTTCAACTCCTTTTTGACTAATTCTTTCTTTAACTTGTTTATAAAAATGTATATAAAAATCCAAAAATACAAAACAAATTTCGCCTCAAATAAATGCTCCTAGATCCCAAAGACAAAAAGTCGTAAAGTCCAACTTCCAAGCCAAATTCCCGCTCCGTATGAACTCTGAATTCACCAAACTCACTTTTAAAGTTCAAGTTAGAAAATTATCTATCCAAAAAGAAGTAGTTTTATTAAAATCGGAGCTCGTTTGCAAAAGTTGGGTTTTGGGACCTAGATGTACATTGTATATTATGTATATATTCTTTCTTTCTTCATTTTTTATTTTATCTTTTTTAATTACATAAAAATCCAAAAAAATCATTGTTGTGTTGTATTTTAATTATATTATTTTATTTTATTTTTTCCGTTGTAAATATCTCTTATTAAAAAGATAAAAAAAATTACATATTAAAAAAACAAATAAAAAAATACAAAACCAACTTCTATTCAAAGTATTTTTCCTTCTTTATATTTTTTATTGTATTCAAAGTAGCCTCCTTTATTTCATTTTATTTTCCTTTATTTAATCACATTCTCTATAATAACTTCTCTACCACCAACTTCTATTCAACTCCACCATTTTTAATAACTCCCATTCCACTCCATATTCTTCCACCAACCTCCGATTCAACTCCACCAATAATACAACTTCCCATTAAACACCACCACCATTCTAACCTCCCTTTATCTTCTCTTTATATTCATTTGTACATCCTCATTTTTTCGCATCCGCCATTTTAATTGAAAAAGGAGAGAGCTTGGAGTGTTTTGTTGGTGATAGCGGCGAGGCATCTTCCTCAAGTGACGACCTCCTTCAGGCGAGATTCGCGGAGTTCTTCTTCGCGTCACGAGTTCCCCATCGAGCTCGCGTAGCTTCTCCGATTTTGACTTCACCAATCGGATCAAAGCGACGATAGGAGTCCAGCGTAGCTGCTCCATAAATCCGGCAAACACCAGGTAAGTTGTTTCTATACTTTTCCTTGTTATTTATTTTATCTCACATTTTGTTTTCTGGTTGTCTCGGTCACCACCATCAATTTTTTTATTACCACCATATCATCACTTATCATTTCCTACACCACCTTCCCCATCATTTTTTTATCTTTTGCATTTCAACACCATCATATCATTTTTATCACCACTACCATCATCATCATAGCATCCACAAATCCATATATCCATTGTCTACCTTCATTTTCATCCACCTTTGTTTCCTATTTTAAAGAAAATTTAAAAAAATAAAAATTAAAAAAATATTACAGCAGCAAAACAAAAAAATAATAAAAAAACAGAAAAAAACACACAGGAGGGAAGCAACGGGCACCACCGCCGCCCCCCTCCCCTTGCCGCCGCCCCCCTCCCATTTCCCCCAGCCACCGTCGCCCACCGCCGCGGCCTCCGCGTGCCACCGACGCCGTGCGCGCTCCGCCTAGCGGCATCCTCCGCTGTTCTCACCGCCAACAGCTGCGCCCTCGCCGCGGTCGACCTCCGCCTCTCCCCCCGCACCACCGCCCACAGCGGCCCTCTCCGCACTGTCCTCCGCCGTCCAAGCGTCGCCTTCCGCGGTTCAAGCCGCCGCCCTCCTCCACCGCGGTGCACAATCGTGATCGGCGCCACCGCCACCGTTCAAGTCCCCCTTCTTTTGGTTTCATCCCTAGCATCTGTGAAGAAGGTCTATTTTTTAGTAATTTTTTTATTTTGTAAAAAATGCATTTTTATCTTTCTATGTTTTTAATATTTCATAATAGTTTCTGTACATAACTTGCACTGTAATCTTGGTTTCTGTATTTGCATAGACACCCCTGTGTTCGTAACTTAATTTGGACATAAATTTTGCGTCTTTTTATTCAAAGGAAAATGCCATTATGTTGAGAAACTAATTGTATACATTCAAAATATTTGCTTATATTTTTGTGAATTGTGGGTAATTAAATAAAATTGTCTAACTGAAAAATTGGATATTTTACCCATTATGAGCACTTCAATTTATATCTCACACACGGTTGCTCTAAAAATTTCATAAAAATTATATATGATGCCTTGAAGAGTGTTTAACTTACTGTCCAAATTTCATTTCAAGTGGAGTTGTCTTGTGCTTGAGATAAATCATAGAGTGGTTGTAGTATTTGATTTTAATTAAATCCACGTACATCATTTTTGCGAAAATTTAAGTCTCCTGTATGCCACATGAAAATACCTACTTGAGATAATTTGCACTCTGATTAATTTAACATTGTGGATTTATTAGGAATTATTTACTCACTGTTACTCTGATTTTACTAAAAAATCCATGAAAAATTCATAATATACCAAAAAATTCCAAAAATATTACTGTAGCTTCCTTGCATCATGTTTCATTCCAGTAAATTTTTCATAATTTTTGGTTATTGTTTGTATGAGAAATTGTGAAAAAACCCATAAAAAGTGTGTATTTTCATTTGTTGCATTTTAACCCATAACATTCCAAAAAAATGTGTTTTGCATTCAGCACTGGATTAAGATTCTAGGAAAAATACGAATTGGCTAAATTGGACTTTTTTTCCATTAGAATTAATTTAGCCTTGTTTGTGTGATTACTTAGTGTCTTGATTCACCCGCATTTGCCTTTCACCTTTGTTTTTGCATTAAAAAAATACAAAAAAATCCTATTGAAAATCTAAAACTTAATTTTCAAATTAACTTCAAAGTTGTTCCTTTGCCTCTCTGTGTTCGATCCCGGACTTGCCCGGGATATCAATTAAGCCGAGACACTCTTCACGGAGATCCTTCTCTCGGTTCTGACTGATTCGCTAAGTACACGTATTACAACGAACCCAAATTAAATATCGTATTTAGCGACTCGTCAATCCCCATGTAAATATTTTTACCCAGTGTTCTTTTACAAAGTTTTTTGTTTTGAAAATCACAAAAACATTTGCAAAATCTTTTGAAAATTTCATAAAAGTTTGCAAAATCTTTTCAATAACCCATAAAAAGTTTAAAACTTTGAAAATTGCATCACAAAAATATTTTTCATCGAATTATACATAGCTTGTGCATAACATTTACATTTTTTGGATTGATTTTGATGATCGAACTAGTCTGATTAAAGTCGTTGATTGGAGCTTGGTTGGACCATAATGCACCTAACTTGACTGGAACCTTATAGAAACTTTATTTGAAGTACTTCATATCTATTCATACTTAATTCTTTAAGACTCATGGCAAGGTTCAAGACACCTCAGCTGCATAACTAGAACTTTTCGATATGCACGCATGACTCTTGTCAGTCGTGACCTAACTTGGAAATTTGCACCTTTCTTTTGTCTCAACTCAGTTGGACTGGTGAGGGGATTGGATTTGCTGGTATGAGACGCACACGAGTGGAAACAATTGTCCTCATCTAGGGAGGGAAGTGTGCCCCAACCCGTCCAGTGGCGTCAACATCTAAATACAGGAGAGTGTGGGTTGCAATAATGCTTCAAAGAGGAATAATCTTCTAGCTGAAGAGGAAAAACTCCTTATATAAATATTGCTGTATATAGTATTTTAAAAAAAATGAAAAAAATAAAAAACTCCAAAACATGGACATGCCTGATTGAAAACAAATGCATGCAGATGTGTACATATTTGTATAGTCAATAAGCAAGTCTGAGCTTCAAAGTCATTTCTTGTGAGCCTACATCTAGATGACTTGACTACACTGGTCATGCATCCCCAAATAGGTAGCTACACTGGAAACCATCCTTTCTTATCTTCACCTCCTCCTCTTGAGTAGGATGCACTTGAACTTAGAAGGGAATACTACACTCCTCGAGGACACAATTGGTGGATTGGGGAATCAATGGGTTGTCATGCTGGATAAGTCAGTTCTTTTGTCATTTCAGTTGGGGACAACCACTATCACTTACACTGTACAGGACATCTTCATAATCACAAGGGTTTGCGTATGATGTAGATTGGTTCTAACATGGCTATTGGGGTGGTTTAAACTGAGTTCTGCGACTCTCGAAGGCTATTGTGTTTCAAATCTTATTCCTGGTCAGGTTCCACACACATTCTCACACCAACGTCTTTCCCGGGTTCCAAACTTTGATTTTATGAAGACAAGTTTGAAAATTAAATTCAATTCACTTTCTTTCTTTTTCTTTTCCTTATTTTATTTTATGCACTTATTTCATAAGTGTTTGCTAGGGACTAGTAAAGGCAAGTATAGGGTGTGATGAATCTCCATTTCATCACCTTTATTCTATCATTTTGGCCTTAAAACCCTAGCTAATGCATGTAAATTGCATTATTTTGTACAAATTAACACTCATTATTTATTCTATTTATTGTGTATAAAGTATTTTTTAATACCAGAATTTTAGAATATATAAAAAAAAAGAATAAAATTCCAAAGGTATTTTACGACCCTAAACCCCGAGACATAAGTATCTTGATGACTGGATCAACAAGGAATAAAGTCGGGGGAGATAGGGCAAAAAATCACCAATAAATCCCATCTATTTATTCATCAATAATCAAATATCGAAACCTATTTTATTTATTTTTTATACCTCAAAGCAATAAACTTTATATATAAAATTGTAGATAATAATATATAGAAAATTACAAAATTGATTTCATACAAAAATAATATACTATGTACTTTTTAGGCTCTAAATAAAAAGCCAAAATCTTAACATTCCAGACCAATATCTCCTAAATAAAAACTCAAATTATATAAAAACTTTAATTGCATATAACTTGTAATAGGCTATATAATGAAGGGGTTTCATATTTTTTGGAGTTAAGGTGTGAAAGTTAGGTTTTAGACCCCTATTGTACATTATACATGAATAAAATATTCATTTTATTTATTCTTATTATTTTTATAATTTAATATTTTTATAATTTTGTAAATATTATTAATAGTATATTTACATATTTGAACTAAAACAAAACCATAAATAAAACATAAAAATAAAATAAGTAATATAGATGAAATACATGTACTTATGCCTATATAATATACACCTATAATTACTTAAGTGTACAAACTACATCAGAAAAATATAACAAAAATATACCTAAAAATATAAATAAGTTATAAATACATAAAATATAAGAATAAATTAATAAAATCAAAAATAAAAAAGAAAAAAACCCAAAACATAGGTAAATATACCTATAAAATAACCCTACAAACTAACTTGTTATAAATAAGTTAAATAAATAAATAAAAATCATATTAAATTACTACAAAAAATAATAAACATTTTTAATTTTAGAACTTTTTTTAATAAAATCATTTATTATTTAATATATGTTTTACAATAATTTCAGAGCAAGTTTTTTCCTTGTTAGTCCATATGGACCAACCAGGTGGAGTCGTCAATTGACCTCAGTCAACTACCTAGCTAGCCTTGTAGCCTCTGACACAACAAGTTTTGACCCGAATTCATCGAATTTTACCATGTAGATTCCTTCTTCTATATGTCATGATCTCTTCAGCATTTCTTTTTCTTGATCATAGGGTTGTCATGCCCGATTGATTCCTCAACAGTTGAAGCTCTGAATTGATCACGCCTCCTTGATTCTTCCCCATGTTCAGCCATCCTCTACATGAGCTTGCCCTTCTTCATTTTCAAAATTCAAATAGCTTTAGGCCCTGTTGTGGCTCCCTATCTCGTGCTCCAGATCGAACCTTGTGACAGGAGAGTTCTCCAACCGAGAGGAGTGAAGTCAGGCGAAGTCTTGGGTTGATTCCACCATCTCCAGCCACCTTGGTCGTGACGTCTCCACTTCCTTGGCTCTGGTCGATTGAGGTATCTTTTCCTTGCTTTTTATATTAGTTTTAATTCCAGGTTTAATTCAGTGCATTTATTTTATGAATTAATTAGTTATTTTAGTCTTTAATCCTTGATTCGTAAGTCGTCATAGCTCTGCTCCGGCGAACCCTTATTTCACCGTGACCACCTATTTTGACACCCTCATACCATCTCATCTCCTCACCCTTCACTTCCTCATTGCATTCCACCATTCATTCAACCAGATTAGTCCCTGGTCTTGCCTATCGGACTTCAACTCCATCACCACGCTGAAGGTCCTCCGCCCCGCCTCGCTCCGCATCCACTTCCCCCTAATCGGGTCGATGCAGTTTGCCCCCGACTCTCTTTTTTTTTGCACAGGTCATCGCTTAGAGTAGCCAATCTAGTCCGAAGATCAAACTTCGCAAAGGCTTGTTTGCCCTCGACTCTCTTTTTTTGCACAGGTCATCGCTTATAGTAGCCAATCTAGTCCGAAGATCAAACTTGGTGAAGGATTCCATGTTCATCGGAATACCATAGACCTCCAGGGATCTTCCATCAGAGCCATTTGAGCCCCCTAGAGAGTTTACGGGAGCTGCATGTGTAAGAAGCAACCTTTGGCTTTGCTCCAAGACATCAGAGGAGCGCGGGAGACCCGATTGAAGCTCACTAAGGGTGATTTCATCGTCTGTTCCTCCACCATCATCCGGAGCTGTTGGATCAAGATCCGTACTTCCTAAGAAACAACTAGCATTAGATTGAAGAGTTCTCCACCGTTGGATCTCCATGTGGGATCTAATCATGTCCTTAGATCGCTAAAGCGTCATCGACCCTCCCTGTGCGGACGTAAGGTGACATCCTTGGAGCCATCCGATCCCGCGCTAAGCAGGGGTATTTTGCATCCCTTTCCATGCAATTTTTGTATTTAATTATTAGTTCTAAATCATTCATTTGTGGTTTAATTAGTTCTGTAATATTCGCATAAAAACCCTTAAAGTTTTATTATTTGCAATTTGGTCCATGCCACGTCACCTCACGTGTCGTCCCACGTGTGGTGACATTTTGCATGTATACCCCTGCGGGTTTTTTTTATTTCTGATTAGCCTGAGAAGTTTTTATTACAATTTTTTATTTTTGTGAAAATCGTAGAAAGTCCCCTGCATTTATTCTAAATTACATATATGCTCCTACTAATTCATTGATTTTTTGTTTGTTATTTCTACTTATTAAATATAGTGTTTGTGCTCCAAAAAATATCCAAAAATAGGATTAGGTGCATGTTAGTGTGTAGATTCACGCTATAAATTTGGACTCTATTTTTAGGCACTTTAATATTTTATAAAAATTAAAAAGAGCACAAATATTCCTCGTTTGACTTATAAAATACCAAAAAATATAAAAACATTTTGAAAAATTCCCTAAAAATATATTATACTTATCTAAGTATTTTGAGCCATTAGAAACAAAAATATTTAAAAATAGAAAAAGAAAACATTAAAAATTTAAAACTCCAAAATACTTTTCTACTTTATGGCTTTCTTTGTATTATCATTTATATATTAAAATCGATTTAAAGAATTTTGATATCATTTGGTATTTCTAATCTTCATTTCAATTTAGTCTATTCATTAAATCCCTGATTTGGGATATTTTTGAAATCAATAAAATTAGCAACATTCCTTAAAAATCAAAAAAATAAAAAATATTTAAATCCCAAAAAATGAATAATTATTCTTTCTTTCTTTATTTATTTTTAGTTTTAATTAGGTCTATATTATCCTATATTGTATATATATCCTTATATATCTTTATATTATATATATAACA
This sequence comes from Ottelia alismoides, assembly GCA_037367405.1. Taxonomy (NCBI): domain Eukaryota; kingdom Viridiplantae; phylum Streptophyta; class Magnoliopsida; order Alismatales; family Hydrocharitaceae; genus Ottelia; species Ottelia alismoides. Next base: position 165,985 of record JAZKJV010004098.1, read on the forward strand.
AAAAGAAATTAAAAATTAAAAAATTTAAAAAGAAAATTTAAATTTTAAAATTAAAAGTAATAAAAAATGAAAAAACGAAAATTAATTATATATATAATCAGAAACACACGAGAAGACACATAGACAATAAGAAGCACACAATTTTACATTTATTTGCGCCATTCTCCTTTTTGCTCCCTGTGTTCGACCTCTACATACTTGCAGTTATACACATCTTGTGTAGAGTTATAATAAATTTCAACTCCACATATTTTGATTTTCATTACTTTATACATATTGTGGGTTAATTGTTGATTTACTCTGAGGTTCTCATCGATCGCTTCGACGATTGTGTTCCCACCTTGTGTGGAGCACACGACTGATAGGATTTCAGGCTTTTCAGTACATCACACACATGCTAGACTGATGATGGCTACCCTAGACTCTACTATTGTAGTTGTTGTAATTCTGCGACAGACATCTCGGCTGGTGGACTCGCAGTCTGACATGAGTTGATTGAGCTCACCAAGAGCTCCAACTACTTTGTAATTTGGTCAAGCATGTTAAGATTCTATATCCTTTGTTCAATTACATAGAGCTTCTCAAGGTCTTGTGATGATTTCTCAATTATGTCCAATTTGGATAGGTGGTTATCGATAATGCTGAGGTTAGAACTCTCATTCTTGTCCTCTTTATGCGCAGCCTCCATGTTGACATTCTTGTAGAGGATCGAGGGAGCCTTCTGGTAGGCTTGAGATGAAGATACGACAACCTCTCCTTCGACCATTTCCTCGAATATCTGCTAGACAATATCTTCATCCTTATTGAAATATGATCAACCACATGTGGCATTGATCAGCCTTTGACTCTCTTGAGTCTAGCCCCAATAGAAATGTTGGACCATGCTGGTTTTCGGTATGTCAAGTTGGGGGCATTTCTCCAATAAATCCTTAACTTCTCCAACGATTCATGAATAGATTTGTGGGGTGACTGGGAGAAGTTTGCAATGCAGGCATACATCTTGTTGAGATGAACTAGGGGATAATATTTGTGGAAAAAAGTTGATTTCTGATCCTCCTAGGTTGTTACCACTTTCCCTAAATGATTGATCCAGTAAATAGTCTTGTTTTAAAGGATAAACATCAAAATGTTCATCTTAACAACCCCCAATGGATTGTTAGGATAATGAGTAGTTCCACAGATGAAGCCGAATTATTGTAGATGATTATATGGTTCTTCATTGGTGTTCCCATGAAATGAGGGAAGAAAGGACAAGAGCTACGGCTTTAGCTCAATGTGTATATGGATCGGTGGAATTTGGATCCACTCTATCATCTGGCCATTGCTAAGATTGTATGTCTCTTTAAGTGTTGTCTTTGTTGACTCTCTTCTCTCTTCCTCCCCTCCATAGGGTCCATCTGCCTATGCTTCTTCTCCTCCTCCTCTTTATTCTCTGTCTCTCCTCATCTCCATTTGCATTTCTTGGAAGGCGACCTGTGCCTCGGCCTGTGTAGTTAGTTGTTGTTAAATCTCCTGTAAGGAGGCAAACATCCGTGTATTGACCTAGTTCTGATCTATATATCGTGCATCTCTTGTCAAGAACAATGTTGGTGTCTGAATCGGATAAGAATTCCAGATCGTGTTCTTTGGTTGCAAGTGGAAATAAACCCGATCAAACTGAAAATAGGCACCAGATGATGAGTAATGTCAAAATCAGGGCCGATCCCGATCTTTATTGGCATAGGAGATGTGAATGAAGATTGGTCTATCTCCACTCTAAAGGAAGAGGATTCAGAAAGAGAGTTGTCCCGAATCCTACGTGAAAGAAGAAGGGAGTCTCAAGAGTGGTTCACAAAATCCGAATCGATCTCTTTGGAATTGTGATGAATTATCTGAGATGTCAAAATCATGGAATCAATGTGGGTGTTCATGAAGTTTGGACAAAACTATCTCTGATCTGTCATCTTGAGAAACAAAAGGATGTAAGATGATGAATTATGAACACGTATATAAACAAGAAATAAAGTGAAGAGAAAATGAGTGAAAGCTTAAAGTGAGCAAAGTGGAAAAAGAAGTGATAAAAAGAAGTGTGAAGAAAAGGCGCAAGTGCGCAATTTGTTTATATCTTTGACCTAACAAAAATAAATCAAACACAAAACATGGGTGTATTCACCAACACAACGGATGAAGCAATGAGAGTTTGGCATTTTATCTTGGTAGTTTTTATTGTTGTTTTCAGGTAGTCTTTTCATACTTAGCTTAGCGCTACCCATATTGGAGAGTGAGTACTATCAAACAAGCATCATATACTTTCCATTTCCTTTGTAACTAGTAGCCTATACTTTTTAAGGTCCTTGTTATTGGATATGGCCATGCTAGTTAGTCAACGAAATAGAGAGTAAGCCGATGTAGTGGATCACATACTTAACCTGAAGGGTACTCAGATGTGGCATGATAAGACAGGGTCCCACCCTCATAGTACCCCTATACCTAGGTAATTCAGACCAAACCAGCAAGCGGATATAACTCTATACTTCATAAGCCCAAGCGGTAAAAAAGGTAGTAAAGAGGAGGTTGGGTTTTTTGCTCTGATCCTTATGGGTCGTGCCTCACTGTGTATAGAAAGTACCTGAATACAATATGGACTTTATGTTCCCAAAATAATGAAGTCTAATAATTGATTTTAATTTGGTGAAAGTTTCTAAGAAAATTCATTTTTTAAGTTTTCCGATATTCACTTTTTTGGATATCTTTCAGATATGAATACCCAACAAATTTTCATATTTCCATTTTATTTTAAGTTCAAGAAAATTTGGTAAGGAAGATGGAAAAGCTGATGCTCGTGAAATATATGAATGCATGCAGAGCAAGACATGTGTACCTTTATCCAACACTCTACATATGATTTGTGCATAAACTAAACTAATCTATATGTACATGCAATCAATAAAATCAACCTAAGAACAAGAATTTTTTTTATTGTGAAGAACTTGATTAATTTGACTAATTCCAAGTGCAATAGTCTATAGATACATGCACTCAATTAGGGTTTTGGACCAACTTTACCGTTCAAGCTATCTTAGAATCTAATGGCAATGAAGACATAAAATTAAAATAAAGTGAAAAACTCAAAACACGAGAAATAAAATAAATTAAAAGGAAAATGGAGAGAATAAAAATAGCAAGCGATAAAAACCATGAGAGCATCTGAATTATTACAAATATTGATAAATTACTCTCTTACAGAAAGAAAAGAAAAACCTAAATTAAACTACATAAGGATGCTCCTCTCTGTTCTTGCTCTTCTTTGCTGCTCTCTCCTACTAGTGGGTTAAGAACCACCGGCCTCTGCCTTGCTCAAGTGCTTCGGGTCTCCTAGGAAATCTACCCTCGCTCCACAAGGACTCACAATAAATTCAGACAAAGAAGTCATTAGAAGAGTTAACATAATATATATAAAAAGAAATAAAAGAGAGAATAAAATAAGGTAGATAATCTATGTACAATCTACCCTAAACTACCAGCATTTCTGATAACGGTGCCATTTGATTATTCGAAAGACCAGTCTGCTATGGTTAATATGATAGCCAATCATTCGCTATGTGCCCAATCAATGAATACTCAACAATCAACCCACAATTAGATTTAGCGATCAAAATGTGTGTGAGTAAAAATTGTTTATAACTCTATATGAATGAATGTGCATAAGTGTAAGCACACATAGTGTCAAACACTGGGAACACAAGGAAGGCACCATATTATTGTTATTAACTGCTTATTTATAATATTTTTTTAGAATTTAGAATTTTTTTGTTTTTATGTGGGCTTTCAATTATATTTAATTTTTATGTATTTTTACTTGTGTTATTTTCATTTTTTATTTTAAATGTCTATATTTTATTTTTATTTTATTTTACATATTTTTAATTTCTTTTTGATTTTTAAAAAAGATAATAATTTGTATTTAATAATAAGTATAATATATATTATATAAATAATATATATACATAATATAAATTTTAGATTTTTATCTAAGTCAAAATAAAGTCAAAATATAGAAAATAAAATGTATTTATGGTTGTTATATTCTCTCTATTTTAGGTAACTTTTATGTAATTTTTCTTATTTTTAAGGAATTTTAAAGTAGAAAATATAACAAAGCAGGGAATATATTAAATATCCAAACTTGTTTAATTAAATATTTATAAGTCTAAAATTAACCTAAAATAATTTTAATATAAATAGATATAATAAGAAAATTCACAAATAGAAAGTATTTTTTTTATTTTTGTAGTATTTTTGCTAATTTTTATAAGTTTTTTAGCATTTTCTAATATTTATGTTTTATATTTTGTAATTTTTAGTGCTTTTTAGATATGTGGTAAGATATACTATAATCTAACTAATATATGTTTTTGGAATTTTTGGAGTTATATTTTAATATTTATGGATTTTTAATATATAAACAAGAGAAAATGCTTGATTTTGTATTTTTAAAAAAATAGGAAAATAAGGTTAAATGCCAAATAAAATTTATGCACCATCAAGCATTATTCCAGGCATCTATCTTATTTTCACATATTTTTTGCATAGATGAAATAACTGATACACACAATATACATAAAAATAAAATATAAATTAGCATAGGGACCTAAATGCAATTTTTAATTTTAATCTTTTATGTAATAATAGGTCATCAAAGTTAAGGGTTAAACATGTAGATAACCCAGTGCCTCACATGGGACTACATATGTGGTGAGCTCGACAGGGACCTAAATGTAATATCCACAAAGTCTATGGTCCAACTTGTAAGTTATCCTATTTATTTTACACTTGATATTTAATTTACAATACTAAATGAAAATACAAAATGGCAGGAGGGTTTACTTGTAATATACCTTTAACGAGCGCGTGCGTGGCACATGGCTTCTTATCGGTGGTTGGGATGCATTCACGTGGCGTCACTTAAGATTTGACAGTTGAGGAAGGGAAAATGTTCATTTTAACTGCACGGTCCAGGTTAGATCTAGATGTGCTCTTGATCTAACGATGTTGAGGCCATTTCTAAGAAAAAAGTAGAACTCTTCTTCCACGTTCTTCGATTAGTGATTACTCCTCCGCCCAGCCGTCTCTCTCTATGTTGATCAGCTCAATGCCTTCCCGGGACACCTCTTCAACTGCAGGTTAGCTTCAAAGGTTCCATGCCTCATCAGAGGAGGCTTGAATCTCTTCTCCTGTTCAGGAACCTGAGGCTTCTATTCCTTAGTTGTTTCATCCTCTAGGTGAGTCCGCTTGAGCTCAAACCTTCACAAAACTTTTTATGGCTCGAGGGTGAATGACTTGAGCGGTTCTATTGATGCATGGGCAAGTAGGGTTGAGTCCGTTTGCACACTTAATCTGAATTACTTGAGCATAGGGAAGCAACGATGATGGTTGATGAATCTATGATTCGTCACTCTAAAAGATGAGAATATATCTATATTCCAAAGTAATTCAATGCATTTATTCATCTATATTGCATTTTTATCATTCATGCATATGTAAATAAGATTCATATTTTAGCATGCATAATTATATTATAGAAGAAGCCCAAAAACCTTATAAACTATCACATGTATATTACCCTATTTCCTGTGATTTTTGTTTATTTGTCCCTAACTCAAAATAAAATAAATCAACTCTATAATGTATATATCACTAACATTAACAAAAGAAAAATACCAAAAAGTACTAACTTGTATATTTACCAAATAAAACAACCCTGGTTTTGAGATAAAAGACGTAAAAGTGACTATCTCTCTCATTTAGTCTCCTATGAGCCCATATTCACTTTTGAATTAATATACATTCAGTTATCTATAAAACAAGATCAAATTCAAAAGAATCAGAGTTCATGTGTGAAGCTTGGGTTTTGGGACCTCACTGTATATTGTACAGATTGACTAATTTGACCATATGATTTTATGCATAAAAATAACTCTTTTTATTTATTTCTTTGCATTTATTTTCTTTTATTTATGTGTTGATAAGCATGCAAAAATCCAAAAAATGAAGTAGAAATCAAAGAAAATAAATCTTTCTGAGTTTATATATAGAGTTTGTGTATAAGTGTCATTTATTTTATTTCTTTATTTTCTTAATTATTAAAAATCCAAAAAAAAGATTATTTTTTATATATTTACTTAAATTTTATATGATTTTATTTTGATTTTTTTCTTATTTTAAAATTACAAAAAAATTTGCAAAATATAAACATATTAGTATTTTAAATCTATAGAGAACCATTAAAAATACTTTTTGTACAGACGATCTCTTTTTATTTTGGATACTACACGAAAGTTGTAGATATCATTGAGACGAGCAACATTGATGTAGACAAGTTTTTAGTTTGACTCATTTTCTATTTCGTTTTTGTTTTTTGTTTGATTTAATTTTTGAATTTTCTCGAAGCGACACGTTGTAGCTCCTGGAGATGCCATATTTCACCCCCTTTATAATTCATTTTATTATTATTATTTATTTAATATTATTATTTCATTCAATTTAGTTTTATTTTTACTCTCCATGTGGTTCCTTCTAAGCATGCCACATGGCGCCCTCCTCTCCCCCTTCTCCCACGTCGCTCTGCCTCCCACGATGGTCTGCTTCATGGGACGTCCCACAATTCCTCTGCCTCCACCTCTCCCTTATCCGCTTTTGATGTGTTGGGTAGCTGCAACGCTAGACTCCTTCTCGATGACAACATTGTTGAACGGCTTTTCCTAGGTTTTATTTAGATGAATTTTTCGCAAATGTCATTGCAACCCAAAGAATTGTCAAACAAAAATTCTATTTACTTCTCAAGCAAAAATAAATACAAAAATGTAGCTACATAATTTGCTATTTAGTTTACCTGTATAGCAAACATGATCGAAGTCAGGGAGGCTACAAAATCCCAATTGTTATTTAATCAATAAATAAATAAGGAAATTCTATGAACACTACTCTTTGCTTTTTATATTATTTTTTTGATTTTGGAACTTTTATTAGTTATTTTTAATTTTGCAAATTTTTAATTTTCAATAATATAATTTTTAAAGAAAGTTTATACACAAAAGAAATGTAGTTTTTTGGAATTTTTCAAATATAGTAAAAATGATCAAAAAGGTCAAAAAAATTGTTTTTGTGTTTTATACTTTTTATAATGTTTTTGGTGATTTTTCATAGATTTTCATTGTTTTATGGATTTTATAAAAATGAGAAACTCAAAATAATGCTAAAAAATGAACAAGCAGGAGTATTTTGCAATTTAAAATATCTAATAAATTCAAAAATTACTAACTTTATTGTCCTGAAAACTATATGAAATTATCTACAAGAGGAAATGAAATTAAAATTTTAGAATTTTCTACAATTTTCAATGACTTTTATATAAGATTTTTAGGTTTAAATAATTTTTAGGGTTTTAAAAATATTTAGTGCACGCAATTTGCTTAGAAAATAAAATAAACAAAAAGAAAACTATTCTAAATTTTTTGGAACTATTGATAGAATATTCAAATTTTTTATAAATTTTCTAATTTCAAACAGTGAAAAATGCAAGGTTTTTTTAATAATATGAAAAGACAATAAAATGCAATGAGAAAATTATACTATGAAGGAACATAAAAAAGGAGCATAACTTGATTTTTCTATAATTTATTGAGCATGAAAAACAATAATTTTAATGATAAGAACAAGCAAATATTGGACTAGAATACATGGATATAAATCCACTATTTTTATTATTATTGCATAAAAAAGTAAGAAGAAAGAAACCGTGGGAAGAAATGTGCAATTTACCTAGTTTGTGCGTGCAAAGCACATGCTCAAGAATGGTAGGTCTCTTCCTGCAATATCAAGAATGTAGGGGGGATGAAATGTAATTTACCCAAAAAAATTGAGGGCGCACGTGCACTTAGGATAAACGGTGGGTCTTGAATTCATTCTTGCCCCAATCAAATGATGACAATGGGTGTGGATCAACGTCGTTCCTTGAGCAGAGGAGCGATGGAGGTCCGGACGGTGGTGATGGCAGTTTGTGGGGCTCGACGAAGAAGGAGGTGTGATGACAGATGGTGCTTCTTTGAGGCGAAGAAATGCGATGACTACATGGTGAGATTCAGTGATGGGGCTCCTTCGCACAATGAGGCAGAGCACAAGATCGGCGGTGGAGCTCCACTCCAGATTGCAGCCCGATATTCGACTAGTGTATGGATCTTCATCAACGGCGAGGTGGTGGGCCTCACACGATATTACGATGCCATAGGAGAAGTGGTGCGTTGCACGAGATTGGTGGTGGGTAAGGGCAGTGGCGGTGGAGTTCCTCTTCATGAATAGTAGAGGTGATGGTGGTGTGACGGTGCGATCTCGAGCGACGGTTGGCGGTGGATCTAGTGGTGCTCAGGATCTTCGTCAGTGGTGCGACCATTATCGGCTTGAGCTCAGGAATGCCGATGGGTCTCGTGCTCCTTCTCAGTGGCGATGGCGGATCTTAGAGGGTATGGTAGTGATGGTGTTCTCCAATATGCGAAGGCAGTCAGTGCTTCAGCATTCCTGCGGTGATCAACGGAGGTCCTTGAGCGAAAGGGTGGTGATGGAGCTGGGTGGCGATGGTATTGATCGGTGTCGCTGATCCAGACGGCGGAGGGGCTTCAATGTCGGCGGTGGTTGTACGATGCTCGATGACGATGCCAAATCATCGAGGGTATGGCAGTGTGATGCTTCATGAGAGGCGGTGTAGCTGAGCCGCTGCGGCAGCAATGGTGGCGACGTTGCTGCCGGCCAAAAACTTTTCTTTTTTTGTAATATTTTTTTGAAGAACAATAGATTATTTTTTTCTATACCTGCAATAGAATAAATATAAAAACCGACTCTAGCACGACGACTCTGCCAAAAAAATCAAATAAAAGTCAGGTGAATGGATGGTTCTATTGTTCGGTGAGAGATTGGAAATGTTTCTCCGACCACCGTGCACGTCCGGAGTTGATAGATTGTAAGAGATAGAACATGAATGTGTAGGGATTAAGAGGTGGACGTGAAATTAGATTGGATCAAATCGATGAAGAACAATGATTAACCATGAGAAACTATGATATAAAATTGAAAATTGACAACAAAATCAAAACAAAAATTAATCCTAAAATTACCTAATTAAAAGACGAGAAATGGATGTGGATCTCACCAATGGGAATCAGATTAATGCCATGATGGCCTCGACGAAGACAGACTAGCTGTCATAGGACGGCTCGGAAGCAGTGCTCCTTTCCACCAAAGATTGCTCTTAGAGAATAGGCTCCTTTCCAAAGGATTGATCAAATTGGAATGTGAGATAAGGAGCCAAATAAATAGAAAAAATGAATTTTAAAAAATGAATTAATGAGGAGAGAGTAAAGAGAAAGATGTTAATGATGGAATTAATTAATAAATTAATAAATTAATAATTTTTGAAGTTATATTAATTGAAAATAATAATAAATGTCCATAGCTTAACGAGCCATTTTAATGGTGGGTTAATTGAGGAATTAAGTAAATTATATACATATGGTGTATTATTTACATAAATATATAAAAAATTAAATAAATCATTTTCTTCATTTTATTTATTTAAATAATAAACGATAGTTATTTAATTTTTTAGTGGTGGTTTTTAAGAAAATTAATTATGTACATATAATATATACATATGGTACATTATACATATAGTAAAATAAGGAAATTATTTTATGTTTTTTTTAGTTTTTTTATTTTTATTTTTATTTGAGATAATTACTAAAAATATTTATAATTTTTTAAAAATACATTATATATAAAAATAAATATGAATAAATAAATACAATAAATAAATGGTAAAATTGCAAAAACCACCCCTAAAATAATCATTCAAATTATAACTCCAAAAATTATGAAACCACTGCCATTTTAAATATAATTTAATTTAGAATACAGTGGATGTGTGTTTGATTAAATTCGAGTTCATAGCGAGAAGATAATTGTCTAGAAAATTTGTATTTTTGTGGCCTCTAGAGAGTGCGATTATTTACACTATATACACAGCTTTATTATTTTGCAATTATTTTTGTTGTTTAGAAGACATTTTTATAATGTTTATTTACAAAGGGTTAAGTGATAAAATAATTAAGGAATTTGTATTATAGACAGTATTATATAAGTAAGGAACATATCAAATATATTTTTGGTGTTTTTGGCCTTATCTCCCCTAATTAATTCCTTGCCGATTAGGTAAAGCCTTGACCTTCTCTCGGGGGTTTGATTTAGCATGTATCTATTACATATATCCAGTCTTTGATTTTCTTTATTTTTTCTTATATTTCATTATTTATTTATTTTAGGTTAAAATAGTAATAAATGTATAATATTTTCACACAAATGCAAGTTACTAAGAATATGAATTTATTGATATACACATGTGTTTTATAAGGGATTTCAACTAAAATAATTGAATAAAAATGATGAAATGCATATTCATCATCCCCCTATGCTTCACCTTTGCTAGTCCCTTATCAAACACATATTTGAAAGAATAAGTGAATAAAAGAAATAAAAGGAAAAAAGGAAATTAGCATAATATTGAGTATTAAACTTGTCTTAATAAAGTTGTAGTATGGAGCTCTGTCAGACCATTGGATTATTAGTGTGGCAGAATCTTAATGGGAAATGGATTTTTAAACCTATCAGCCTTTAAGTTCCACAAGACTCCTATTCAGGTCACCTCAACAGTCAGGTCAGAACAAGTCTACATACACAAATTATTATGAATATGAATCATTACTTCTACAATGTAAGTGAAATATAGCTCAGCATCTCAAAAGTAACAAAGAAACAACCTCTCTCAACAAGGTAACTCTAGTCCCCCTATCTAGCAACTCTTTCCATGAGAAGCGGGGATATTCCCTTCTATGTTCAAGTACAACCAGCTCAAGAAGTGGAGATGGAGAAAGGAATGGACATTAACCATTGCAACTACCTATCCTTGGATGCATGACCAGTGTAGCCAAGTCATCCAACTGCAAGCTTACGAAAATTCTACTTTGAAACTCTTCTCATTTTTCTATACTTGTATAAACACTCCTGCACACATTTTACTTTTCAATCAGGCTTGTCCACTTTTGGAGATTCTATATTTTTTTTTGTTTTTTAAAATATATACAAGGTGCAACATGTACATAAGAATTTTTTCCTCTTGAGATAGTAGATTGTCCCTTTTTTGAAGCATTATTACAACCCCACAACATCCTGTCTTTAGACCTCAATGCTACTAGATTAGGTTGAGATGCACTACCCTCCCTAGAGGAAGACAGATATTCACTAGTTGTTACATACCCGTGTGATACCCCAAGCCAAGAGATTCTGCCTCTTTACTACCTCCTCCGTGAAGAGCTACATGTAGAGTTCTTGTCAAAGATAAGCCATGGTCTAGAAGAATCATGCGTGTGTTGTTAAATATTCTACTTAAACTACTTAAGATGACAGGTGAACATAGTCTCATAGACTCAAAAAATGAAGTCACTAGGGACCTGAAAAGTCTTAACTCCAGTACTTATAAGGTTCCTCTGAAATTAAGTGGATTAAGGTCCACCTAAGCTCCATTCTGTAAATTTATTCTAGACTCAGTTTAAATTTCAAAACTTTCTGAAAAACACACATGCAAATGCAAGAAATATATACAGATAAATTTTTGTTTTACAAGAAAAAGGATTAGTAAAATACACAGATTATACAATATTTTTATAATATGATACAAATTTTAAATTATTTTTTTCATTTTTGTCGTATATTTTTTTTACAAGTTAGAAGGTGAACAAAGTTTATATACACACACATGGATTTTACGCATTTATTTACATATCCCAATAATATAAAAAAAATAATCTCATTTTAATAGCCGTTTAAAAGTACGAGTTATGGCTAAAGTATTATATACAATACATATGGCACCCCCTATACTTAGCTCGAACTATGTCCTCATAGGGATCAAAGAGCTGCAAAGGAATACATAATTCATGCTAGGTATAGAAAAGTGAAAAGAACACTATACAACAACGACTTAAAGAATGAATAGTAGTCGGTGAACCTTCCTATATTTTGGGTAGAATAGCCCTAAGTATAAAATATCAACAAGCTGGGGGACAAGCAAGAGATTGGAAGAATAAAAACACAAAAGAGACGATTTGAACTACATCACTCCCCCAATACCTAGGGTAGAGTATCCCTAAGAATAAGCAACAATAGGAGTGATGAACATGATGAATATGAACAACACAAATCATTCACACCCCTATACTTAGTATAAAGTACATCCTAAGTATAACACAAACACATATATACACTGTAAAGAGGTGAATGATAAAAATTGAAGACGGAAGGAACAAGTCAATACAAAACTCATATATACAAAGTATACATTGTTGAGGTGCCTCTCAACAAGCACAAGAGTTTATGCCCCTAGTTGGGCGCAAAGGTTAGGTCAACACAGTGTCGTGGTTCATGACGTCATTTGTAATGTGGATGCCATACTGTCGTTGTAGTCTCGATGTGAGAAGAATAAGAAACTCACCAGAATCAAAAGAGACACCCGAATACTCACTCAAATGGGTGTCAACTACCGGGAAAAGAGAAGAAAACATAAAATCGACTCTGGTAACACAAATGAAATAATCAGGACATGCTCAGAATGGAGTGAACTTGTGGAGCCGAAAAAATCAAACATGGAGAAAGAAGGATCAGTCATGGAATCCTCCACGTCAATCAACATCTCAAATGGGTATGCATGGTTAATAATAGTAGACTCTCTAGGGAAATAGATATCCGATGTACGTAATGTAGAAAATACAGAAACAACATCGAACATCTAAAAGATCATCTCATAATCGCAAGGGTCGTCAAGGAGAGACAACTCAGACTCAGAAGAAAAATCAGAAGACTCGGTCCCGTGATCTGATAGATCGGATGCACATCCTGGAAATGAAACCGAGTACAAAGAACATATCACCCGTAGATAACCCTCAGGGAGATGGGAAAAATAGAAAGACTCGAGGAAGAGAACGAACGCTCAAACTCAAAATAATGAGTTCTCTCTTGAAGTCAGAGAAAAGTCATCCACTCTATAAAAAAATAAGGATTAAAGAAATCTTGATCAAGATCAAAGAGATCATTGAACTGCTAGAGTGAAGGGATCTGAGCTTGGGAAATGTTAGACAATATTTGGCCCTCAGAGTAAAGGGTGGGAAGGAGGGAAAACATGAGTGATGATGATTTTTTTTGTGTGATTGCTAATGATTGTGAGAAAATGAAAGTAAGAAACTCAATACCAAGCACATACATACAACCCCAAATTCACCTACTCAACTCAATGTTGACCGTTAAAGATCGGTTGTTAATCTTGTCAAATTTAGAGTCAGGTGTCCAAAGATGAAGTTATACAAACACGTAGGAAGGCCAAAGATTGGGGCATTAATTCTTAGTGTGCACGTGACAAATAAAATGTGAATATAATGAGTGTGTTGCTCTCCCCAAAACAATGATAAGAATCAATTATGTTTAATTTTAAGGGTCCAAGTGATATTAGCAGTCTCATTTTTTTATTTTTCAATTTTCACTTTTTTGATATTTTTGAATAAAAACATGTCAAACAAATTTTATGATTTCATTTATTCCTATATCCACAAAACATAGAGAGGAAAATGAAAAAGATGATGCACGAGAAAACATGATAAGTAAATTCTATAGATAGAGATGCATACCTGACTTCAGCACTCTACATATAATATGATCTGCGCATAAAAATAAAACTAAAATACATGCAAATGTAAGCGAGAACCGTCCTAAGCAGCAACTTCTATCCAGGAAGAACCAAGTTATTATTTGCCTAAGTCCAAATGATCTATAGGAATAAATATTCGTTAGGTGTTTGGACCTAATAACTACCTGGCTCAACCAAATAAATCTGAGGCTAGGGTCTTCACTTATAGAAAAACAAAAAAATTCAAAAAAACAAATACACGAGAAATAAATAAAAATAAAAGTGATAAAAACTGCGAGAAAACAACGATGAGGTCCCCCAAGTGACCAACACTTAGCGAAACAAACCTCGAATAATAGTGTCCAAGTGTCTCTAAGAAAATAGAAAAAGGGCAAGTGCCGAAATTATTATACAGAGTAATTACAATAACTTTTTTTGGAAAAATAAATTCTATGATAAAAGTGTCTGCTCTTCAACAAGCTCACGCCCTCCTCATTCATCTCTCCTACCGGCCGGTGAAGAACGTATGGCATCCGCTTCGCTCAGGTACTTCGGCTCTCCTTGGTTCACCTCCTTCCTTCTGCGAGCTCTCGAAAGAAAGAAGAAAGAAAGAATGTGTAAGAGACACACGTATAAAAATATGAGCAAGAAAAATGAATTTGAATAAACACAATGAATATGAATAATGAAAGAATATAGAAAGATATCAACATAAATATACAACTAAGAATAGTAGGTCAATGAAAAACATTACTACCCTCGCCGTGCCTACCCGACAACGGCGCCATTTTGTTGAGCTTGATTTCCCTGGGTTTTATTTAGACGAATTATTCACAAAGATCGTTGCCACCCAAAGAATCGTCAAACAAAAAAAATTATTCTCAAGCTAAAATAATTACAAAAATGTAGCAAGAGAATTTGCTATTTATTTTACATGTATAGCAAACAGGATCAAACGCAAGGAGGCTACAAAAACCCAGGTGTTATTAAATTAATAAAAGGATCAATGAAATAAAGAAGGAAATTCTATGAACACTACTCTTGGTTTTTTTATATTTTATTAATTTTTTTATTTTGTATTTTTTATATTTTCTGAATTTTTTAGTGGTTTTTAATTTTGCATTTTTTTATTTTTAAGAATATAATTTTTAAAGAATGTTTATACACAAAAGAAATGCAAATTTTTGGATTTTTCAAATATAGTAAAATGATTAGAAAGGTTAAAAAATGTTTTTTTCTGTTTTATACATTTTATAATGTTTTTGGTGTTTTTCAATGATTTTTCAAGTTTTTATGGATTTTATAAAAATCAAAAACTCAAAATAATGCTAAACAATGAACAAGCATGAATATTTTGTAATTTAGAAATATTAAATAAACCCGAAAATTACTAGATCTATTTTTCCTAAAACTATTAAAAATTATCTACAAACAAGAGGTGAAATAACAATTGTAGAATGTTCTACAATATTCAATGATTTTTATAAGATTTTTAGTCTTTTGCAAATTTTTAGTTTTAAAAATATTTAATGCATGAAATTTACATAGGAAATAAAATAAACAAAAGGAAAACTATTCTTTTTTTTGAATTTTTGACGCAATATTCGAATTTTTATGAAATTTCTAATTTCAAATAGTGAAAAATTCAACGTTTCTTTTTTTAATAATAGGAAAAGATAATAAAACCAATGAGAAAATTACATTACGAATGAAAACAAATCAAGAGCATAACATGGTTTTTCTGGAATTTATTGATCTTGAAAACTTTTTATTTTAATTATTAGAACAAGCAAATATAAGTATGGAATACATGGATATAAATGCACTATTTTTATTTTTTTGCATGAAAAAGTAATAAGAAAGAAACTGTGGGAAAAAATTTGCAATTTACCGAGTGTGTGCGTGCAAAGCACATGATCTAGAATGGTGGGGGTCTTATTGCAATATCAGGAAAGTTGGGGGGATGAAATGTAATTTGTCCAAACATTTTGAGGGCGCACGTGCCCTTTGGTTAAATGGTGCATGGCGAATTCGTTCTCGTCCCCAATCGAACGACGGCGGTAGGTGCGGATCAACAGTGTTCCTCGAGTGGAGGAGCGATGGAGGTCCGGGTGGTGGTGATGGCGGTTTGCGGAGCTCGCCGGTGCTCAACGAAGAAGGAGGTGCGGTGGTAGATGTGCTTCTTCGAGGCGATGGAAAGTGGCGGCTGCATGGCGAGATTTTGTGATGGAGATCCTTCGTGTGGCGAGGCAGTCTGCGAGATTCGCATTGGAGCTCTGCTCCATCTGGCGGTCCAGCATTCTAGTGGTGCATGGATATTCATCAACAATGAGGTAGTTGGCCTCGCGTGGCGGTGTGATGATATAGGAGCGGTGATGCGGTGCACGAGATCGGTGGTGGAGAAGGGCAGTGGCGATGGTGCTACTCTTCGGGTGCAGTGGAGGTGACAGTGGCACGGTAGTGCGATCTTGAGTGGTGACGGACGGTGGATCTGGTGGTGCTCGGGATCTTTGCCAGCAGCGGTTGGTCAGCTCGAGCTCAGGAACTGTGGTGGGTCTTGTGCTTGTTCTCAGTGGAGATGGCAGATCTTCAAGGGTAGGTGGCGATGGTGTTCTTCAATGCGCGAAGGCAGTCGGTGTGTCGCCGTTCCCGCAGTGGTTGGCATAGGTCCTTGAACGAAGGCGATGATGGAGCAGGGCAGTGGCGGTGTCAATCAGTGTTGCTACTCTAGGCTGCAGAGGGGATGTGCGATGCTCGATGATGATGTCAGATCTTCACGGCACGGTGATGTAATGCTATAGGAGCGACGTTGGATCTCCTCTCAGCGAGCGGTGGAGCTGAGCCGCGGCGGGGGCAATGGCGTCGGCAGTGCTGCCGCCAAATTTTTTCCTTTTTTATAATAATTTTTTGAAGAAAAACAAATGATTTTATTATTTTTTGTGTACCCGCAATAGAATAAAAATAAAAACTGACTCGAGCACGACAACTCGGTCCAAAAAATCAAACAAAGGTTAAGTGAATGGATGGTTTCGTTGTTATGTCTGAGATTGGAACCGTTTCTCCGACCACTGCGTTCGGCCTAAGGAGATAGATCCTGAGATATGGAACATGAACATGTACGGATTAAGAGGTGGATGTGAAACTGGATCGGATCAAATCGATGAAGAACGATGATTATCCATGAGAAACTATGGTCCAAAATTGAAAATTGATAACAAAATCAAAAGAAAATTAATCCTAAAATTGCCTAATCAAATGAATAGAAATGGATGTGGATCTCACCGATGAGAATCGGATTAATGCCGTGATGGCCTCGACGAAGGCCGACTCCCTTTTACTGGAAGGCTAGGAAGTTGGGCTCCTTTCCACCAATGATTGCTCGTAGAGATAGGCTCCTCTCCAAAGGATTGATCAAAATGGAATGAGGGAGGAGGAGTCAAAAAATAGAAAAAAATGAATTTCAAAAAATGAATTAACGGAGAGGGAATAAAGGGAAAGATGTTAATGGTGGATATGATTAATTAAATTAATGAAATAATAATTTTTTAAATTATATCGTTAAAAAAAAATAATATCCATAGATTAATAGGCTACTTTAGTGGTGCGTTAATTAAGGAATTAAGTAAATTATATACACATGGAATATTACTTACATTATTAAATAATTAAATAAATCATTTTCATCATTTTATTAATATAGATAATAAGTGTTGGTCATTTAATTTTTTATGCATATAATATATACATATGGTACACTATACATATAGATTAATAAGGAACTTATTTTATTTTATGTTTTATATATTTTTTATTTTTATTTTTATTTGAAATAATTATTAAAATTATTTACAATTATTTAAAAATACATTATATAAAAAATATCAATAAATAAGCATAAGAAATAAGTGGTAAAATTGCAAAAACCACCCTAGAAAACCGTATTTCAAACTATAACTCCAAAAATTATTAAACCACTGCCATTTTTAAGACAATTTAATTTAGAATACGATGTAAGTGAGTTTGATTCAATTCGATTCATATGGAGAAGATATTGGTTTGGAAAGTTAGTATTTTTATGACCTCTGGAGAGAGTGATTATTTGCAATATATACACAAATTTATTTTGCAATTATTTTTGTTATTTACAAGAGATTTTTGTCATGATTATTTACAAAGGGTTATGTGATAAAATAATTAAGGAATTTGTATTATAGACAATATTATACAAGTGAGGAACATATCAAGCATATTTTAGGTGTTTTCGGCCTTATTTGCCCCTACTTAATTCCTTTTCGATAAGGTCAAGTCTTGACCTTCTTTGGGGGTTTGATTCGTCCTTTATCTATTACATATATACAATCCTTTATTTTATTTAATTTTCTTTTATTTCTTTCTTTATTTATTTAGGTTAAAATAGTATAAAATGTACAATATTTACATACAAATTTAGTTTAGTAAGAATATGGACTTATTGATATATACATGTGTTTTATAAGGAATTTTAAGCTAAAATAAATGAATAAAGATTCTGCAATGCATATTCATCATGGATGAAGGAGCACCGATTGAGCGATGACCCACCATCCTTTCCTAAGGTGAGATCCAGCGGGAATAGTACCAGTTGTTGCAAGTTTTCCATGGAGCTTGCCGAGCTTCAGAGCCACCTTGTCGCGACTCTTTGAGGCCACAATGGGAGGTGCCCTTCGTCCCTCCATCAACTCCCACGAGATTCTAGGTAAAGTACCCTCTTTCTCATGTAGCTCATCTTCATCTTCTTCTATTATTTCCTTTTCGTCTTTAATTCCTACTGTCTTCTACCTCTATTATTCCCAACTTCCTTCTTTTGAATCAATCTACAACCTAACCCGACCATCAAGAATGACATCGTCTTTATTCGTCCCCTCTTCTCTCGTTCGATTCCACCACTATTGGAGTCCCTTTACCTTCCCCAACCAACTCCGAAGCTCTGCCTTGTATCGACGCTTTGACTCGTCCGCCCATCTTAGCCACAAGCTCTTCCACCTTGGGGCTCCCTGACGATCGCTACCACCTCGCATCTCCTCATTATTCAGTGCATTGCCCTATAGCCCACACTGAGCTCTGATCATGTGTAGACATCCTTCGCCCTTCATCCGCCATTGGTGAGGAGATAATGAGAGCTCCCTCAAGCATTTATTGTGACAACAGAGAGCTTCCCCAGGTCAAGCAACAACTGTTCCATTTCAACCGTGATCTGAAGGTTTATCCCCCTTCGTTTCTACAGTAGCTCTATCATAGCTAAGCTCTGAATCCCTCGTCAACTTCATCGAGCGAAGACCAAGGGCCTTCCAGGTTGTTCACCAGGCTAACCATCACCTTCCAGGTAAAATTTTCTCCTCCTCCTCCTCCTCCTCCTTTTCTTCTTCTTCTTCTTCTTCTTCTTCTTCTTCCGTTTCTCCTCCTTTTCTTGACCGCCCCTTGAGCTTCCCTCCAACCATCGTACTCTCATCATCACAAGCATCTTCATCTACGAACCCTCACATCCGCTGCAGTCATTCACCACGTTGCTGCTCCACCACCCCCATGAGCATGCCGTCCTCAACCACCACACCAACTACTTGACACACCTTGCAGCTGTATGCATTCTCACATTTCTACGGAGATCTAAACCCTTCATTGATGCAATAGCCTCCCTTCGCAACACATCCTTCACTCCACATGGAGGAGTAGATGCCATCCCAGCCCGCTGTTGCACTCTCTTCAGTGTCACACTCCTCAGCGGCTTCCGCCGCTCTGCCCACCCACGTAGCAATAATCCACTAGATGCTACCTACCTCGCCTCACATGCCCAACCGCACGTGGCCGTGAGGCGTTCCTTATACACCTTAGCTGTGTTGTGGTCGTGTCACCCTTTCCCTAACCCTCCTATGCACGATCTCTGCAAAAAGTCTCCTAGAATTCGTCACCAACCACCAACCACAATGGAGAGTCCACACTCCGGCCTCCTCAAACTACTCATACAGGGTCAGCCATCGCGCCTCCTACATGGGTTCTCCGCTCCTTCCACTCCATCTACCACTTCACGGGAGAACTCCAGCCTAGCACCCTCCGCCTTCCAGCGATAGAAGAAGGCCCTCATGTCATGCGATGATGCCCCGAGTCCTAGGCGATATCCGGTGATCTCATGACCATAGCAACCCTACTCTCATGGTTTCCTTGCTTCCACGAGTTGAGCCATTGAACGACAACACCTCGGCCAACCCCTCGCACATCGGCCATGCTACCAGCATTCCTTCCAGGTGAATTCTTGGGTAATCTCTCTTTCTCTCTCTGATCCTATCTACTTCTTTCTTCTTCTTCTTATCTTCATTCCCCAATTATCTACGCTATCCTTGATTCCTCCCCAAAATCACAACTCAAAAATCTCCCCTCCGATCATCGTCCACAACTCCCATCACTGCTCGTTGATCAACTCCTCACTAATGACCGCCAGCCGCCACCACCTCTTCCCTCCACACGTCACCAACCCCTTGGGCCTTTGGCCATCGCACTTTCCGTCGACCTGATCTCCTCCACCATCACCTTTAAGACCCTTGGGGCTAAAGCCTCCAATCTGTAGCTGTCCAACTCTGCACCCTCGACCGATGCACCAACTGGCCTTTGCCCTTTGAAGGAGCTGCTGTAACTCGACCACCTAGACCTCGAGCTTGTGTCGCTTGAGGTTTGAGTGCCATCTTGAACATCCTCGTACTCCACCACCACCTTCACCGTCGATAGCAGCCACGGTCTCGACAATCGAGCCAGCCACCTTGCCCTATACTGAGTGCATCAACCTCGATGTCGGTTCATGCCTCTTGGCTCGGGCGAGCCAAGCCTCTGTAGCAAGCCACATGGAGGATGGGTGCCAGAACTTTAACTCCATCACCTCGAAGTCTGAGCCTCATGTGCATGTGCTATGTACATGCGTGGGAAGATAAATTGCACCGACACCCCTGAACTTCTTGAATTCACCATTTGATCCCCGCTTCAGTCTACATGTGCAACGCACATGCACCCCTAGGAACTTTGCACATACACCCCTGGTCTTAATAATTTTACTCAAGCCATTGTCCCTTGTATTCTCTTTTATTTTATTTCTTTATGATATTACACTAAGAACCCTCACTTAGTGTCTTATTTTGAACTATCATTTTGCTTCAATTTTTAATTTCAAAAAGTACACTTTTTAAAACAATACATTCTCTATCTTGTGCATTAATGGAATTTTTGCTAGCTATGGTTGATTTAATGTAATTAATTTGGTTAAAATTACCATATTTTACCCACTACGTGCTCTGAATTTTGTAATAAATCATTTATTGCTCCAAAAATTCCCAAAAATACATAGTAGGCAGAATTAAGTGTTCTTGTTGTTCCTAAAGGTCATTTCATTTTCTTGAATATCAAGGCTAGAATAAACTGAGAAGTAATTTTGGTAATTAAGTTTTAATAGTTTGTAGAGCCAATGTTTTTAGGTACTATTATTTTTCCTAGATACATCATTATTAGTTTCATCTAAGATAATTTTAATTATGAGAAATAATTAGGATGGTTATTTATTAAAATTTATTTACTAAAAATTTCCCTGCCTGCATTTTTAATTCATAATGAATTCTTTCTACATCAAAAAATTCCAAAAAAATCACAATAACTTACTTAAGCATATTATCACATTTTGGCCAAGTTTTAGGATTTTAACTTCATTTGATTGAAAATTACATTTTAGCTCATAAACATGGCAAAATTGCATTTCTTTATTAATGGTATAAAAAATAAAAAAACTTCTCTAGAAATCTAGCATCTAGATCATCTAATAATTGGCCTAAGGAGATAGTGGCCTCCCTAAGTTCGACCTTGGGCTTGCCCAAGTAAAAATAAATTCTGACTGCATGCTTTAATTGAATATTAAATTAATTGGACTTTTCGATTAATCTGAATTTCCTACCTACAACGAACATTCAACACTAATTCACGAGATTAGTGAGGGGTAATTCTGGGTTCATCAGATGGCACCATTATTGGGGAGGCACAACTTAGGTTGACTTTTAGACAATTTTGAAATTAGGTTTTCCATCCCCCAAGTAGTCTGACCATTGGTCTTTTTTGTAATTATTACTCCTTTTATTTTTCAACATTTTATTTCTTTATTCATTTTATTTTGTGTATCTCTCTCTAACCATCATATTATTTTTGTGGGAGGGACCCGACGAGACGGTACGACTTCTTAGGTGGCTGAGCAACTCAGGAGCATTGGAGGCCAACTTTTTCAGGAAGCGAGCTGATTGAAAGGACACTTAAAATTAATATCGATTCGAGTTGTGAGATAGTGTAGAGTCCTCAAGATTTT
The DNA here is from genome assembly GCA_037367405.1 of Ottelia alismoides. NCBI lineage: Eukaryota > Viridiplantae > Streptophyta > Magnoliopsida > Alismatales > Hydrocharitaceae > Ottelia > Ottelia alismoides. The sequence goes on from JAZKJV010004098.1 coordinate 188,109, forward strand.
ATTTCGGTATTTATTGGATTTTTGTAATAATTTAGGTAATTGCATTTTTATAGTGATTCCAGATTGGGATCTCGTGTGTGTACCTGGATTTTGGACAGTTATTTTTGTTGTGTGTCGAGGCATGTTTCACTCTCGTGTTGAGGGTGTGGCTCGACTTTAGTGGCTCATAGGTTAGATCTGCACTTGCGGCTCTTAGATCTTTACAAGGCCAAATATCATATGCTTGTTCTCATGTAATCTAGGACCACACTTTCTCACATTTAATAACATGCACCATAGAACATTCTACTAAGTCAAATTAAATTTGCAATACTCCCGACTAATAGATGTTCCTGCTAGGTGTGGTTTCATTGCTTGCATTTTCATTTAGCATAAAAAGTTCAATTCTGTATTGCATTCCGCATGTAGAGTGCGAGGATCACTGTAAGTCTTCTGAACTAGGCATGCATCATTGATTTTATCGGTAGCATCAGTTTTTCTCGCCTTCCTCCCCCTTGGTTTTACAACTTAGGATAAAAGGAAATCAAGATTGATCGTTAGGCATGTCGTATTTGGTGGACTTAATCAAGTGATAATCTAACTTAATCCTGCAAAAACAAACTCATCTCAACAGAGGTGGATGTCACATCTCTCACTGCTACATCCTTAGTCTACTACTTCCTGGAACTAGACACAATAGAAGCCAATGCAAGATGAACAACTAAGTTCAAATCTTTGCTGCAACTAGAATTTAGAATCCAACAGAGCTGATTAGTCTGTGGAATGTGATGTTGTACCTGGTTGTTCAAATCACTGCTACAACTACAATTAATCACCCAGCCGCGGAAGTACTAATACATATTTGACAAAAAAATTTACTAAAACTAACCATTATTTTAGGAAGAGCAACCCTGTCCTTGGATGCTGGTACATTCCTCTAGACATATGGGTGAGGATGCACACATTAAGGTTAGAACCTAAATCCTTGGACTTGCGCCCTAAGTCTCCAGGTCTGACTCTTACAGGCTTGGGAGCTGCAAGCGCTTGCTTTCAACCTTAGAGACATTTTGGTGTACATCTCTTCACCATATTCCTAAGGGGCGTGATATAACCCGACAACCCACGCAGATCGTCTCGTTGGTTGTGATATAGTTGGACATACACAGGGCGTCCAGAGACTTACCTTGTGTACCTGTATAACAAGATTGTTTATCTCTTAACTAAAATAAAAAAGATAGCTATCATACCTTAGCGACCATCACATTGTTAAGTTGGTGAGACCAGGGTTTTCTCTTGCGTTTGTTTTTGTGTATGTCCGTGTCTGTGTTATCCTATTGTGTAATTGCACATTTTCTCCTCAATCCACTTTCATTTCTTCTCAAAGATGTCGCCTTATCAGTTTCCGTAACGAACATCGTCCCCATCACACTCCTCCATAAACCCTATCTTTGAGATGATTCATCCTCAGTCACTTTTCTTCTCTCCACTCTAGTCCAACTACGAAGTCATATCTCCAACCAACTTCCTAGCATCCTTTTCATTCCGGCCAAACCCTCTCTTTTGCAATGGTTTCTCTATAGCCATCTTTCTTCACCCCACCGCACACTGAATATGACGTCAGAGCTTCGACCGTCTTCCACATTCCTTCAAATTTATCACCTACTCCACATTCTAACACTCTGGATCCACTTCTGTTTTGGGATGACTCACCATATTCACATGCGCTTGTCAGAATCAAAGAACCATTCGAAGAGCAAGCCGATGTTGAGAGAGATCATTCTCAGAGCTATTTTCACCAACAGAATTCATTCTTTCCTCATATGAATGTTGAGATATTCACCAAATTACATATACACATCCTGATATTACCTAGGGATATAACATGGTCTAAAGAGCAAATAGAATGAAGAGACCCGTACCTTATGAATTTCCAGACTTGATTGACTTTAGTGATCAAGTACACATTGACCAGCGCTTAAACCACCCATTCGGAGAACCTATAGGGGATTGGACTCATGAGACAAATTTACAGGACCCAAATATTTTGAATCCCATATACAAGGCTCTGACTAATATATGCCGTAAGGATGGTCTATACTCAACCCATCATTACATGCTAGAGTCTAGGTATGTTTATTATAAGACTCCAAGTTCTTAGCATTATGATCCAATTGAGCAGAATTCTCCCATGATTTGTCATGAGAACTTCTTGGAGGATGACAACATGACTTGTTGAGAGAAAGAAATCATTTGGTGACAAGTTAAAAAACATCATTGATATATTCAACTCAATTACTACTGACCTTGGCATGAAACTAGAAAAGGAAATAAGCGGATTTGATGCTGAAAAACCTTGTTGACATGAGGGAACCCAAACACTCTGTACAACTAGAGTCTATTCTATCTCCCTTTCTACTGACCACTTACATTCCAATATAGAGGATGACTATTCTCCTATCAAAAACAATAAATTTTGAAAATATAGAAAGGAAAAAAAATGAAAAACTAGAAAATCTCATAATAATTGAAAATGAAAAAGATTTAAAAACATTGGATCCTGTCTTTAGGGAAGCCATTGCTAAGTAATTAATTCTTATGCTTCCCTTAATAAAGGCCATAGAACACTTTCTCGACCTTAAAAGATTTGTAATGAGTAAATTGATGCCTTGGAGGTCAGGAAATAAGAAAATAAGGACCGAGAGACACCTAGTGTCTATGGCTACCTTTATGGTGATGGGAAGAAAGATAAAACTACAGAGTGAAGTTGTTGCCTATGATTGAATGTGCAATCAAAGACACCATCTATACCCATGCTAAAATAGATGATGACTCTTCTCTAAACATCCTTCTGACCTCCGTATTTAACAAGCTCAAACTCAAACCACTTAGGAAATCGAGAATGATCGTTTAGCTGGGTTATCGATCCATAAAATGGTCGAGAGGGATTATTCCAATCATCATTACTTTCCACAATGCTCCACTCAGAGTAGACTTAACGGTCATTGATATTGAGCACCAAGGAGAGTTCACCTAGTCTCATATCATTTTTGGGAAGTTGTTCTTAGCCTTGGATAAGGTGACTATAGATTGTAAGACAAGGGAGATTGATTTCCCCGCATTACGTATACACCGATAGCACATGACCTTTGACAACACACCCCCATCCCAATGTGACCAACATAGCTGCTGGCAGTCGTGACCATCGAGAGATAGATGAGTACTACCTCTCTTTTACACTTGAGATACTGACAGTCGAGCTGACCCTAGGTTGTGAGACTTCCCACACATCCACAATTCTCATTGCTTGCATTATCACAATGGTGATACCTTCTATAGAGGACTCATAAATAGAAGCTATCGCCAAGCTAGACACCATCTTTTCTGATTGTATTGACAATTTTAGTGATCTGATTCCCATTCCTTCATTATCTCAACCACCAACAAGAGAGATGACAAACACCTCACAAAATCACTCAAAAAAGGAAGCTGTTTCTTCTAGTCGACTTTCTTGTGAGATGAAGAATACCGATTCCACAAGGAGTTGCCATAAACCCCTCAAGGCACATCACTCTCATTGTCCTCTACATACTTCAAGTTCCAAAAAATTGACTTTGGTGGTCTCCTATGGGGATTCCTATTATGATTACAACAATGTGATCATCATAAATGGGTATGGTAAGGCTGTCATTCAATCATACTCGAGCAAGCAGCCCTGTGTTAATCATAGTTGGATATTTCATCCTCCTCAATACTATTCTTCTGGGGATGAATCTCACAACAACATAGGTGCCGACTTCATCTTCCCTCTTCTTTCCTGCAAGAAGGTTTGTCGCAAACCTTCTTGATTGTTGTATATTTTTATTCCATCTTGTATTGTTTTCTTCTTGATCACTTCCTCTCCCACGATTCTCTCTTGCCCCAGTTCCATATCATTCTCATTTTGTGGCTATACCTAGGATGTCTAGATCCTAAGTATGGGAGGGGGGTGAGTAACCTGAGTTTCTTCTTCTTTTCTTTATCATTTCTGTGGACATCCCCCAATCCCATCGGTTCTCATACATACTCCTTTTCTATACTTAGGTTGACTAGATCCAAAGTATAGGGGTTATCGATGTTCACCCTGTATATTAATCCATATCTTTTCTTCTTGATCTCGACCACCCCTTATTTTCTCTTCTTCTTTACTCAAGCTGACCAGAGCCTAAGTATAGGGGGTGTGTCAGCTTCTATACATCTATTCTTTTCACTCTCTTATGCTTAGCATGAGCTATGTATTTTCCTCACTTTTTGTGCTCTGAGGACATAACACATGCTAGGTACAGGGGATTTATTATTACATATATACTTTGCCCATAGCTCGTACCTTCCCGTATTTTATGTGTTTATTATTTAATAGTTGCGAGATGAGTAAAATTGATTGTAAAAAAATGTGTTCTATATGTAAATTATATGTAAAATACTTGTATATTGTGTATATTGTATATAAGATGTAAAATATTTGTATAACGTGTAAATCATACTCTCTTTGTAAATTTTTTATAATCTTATAAAATCCTTGAAAAAAATTCCCTTTTTTAAAATTGCTGTAAAATCATTGTAAACAATACATATGTAAAATTGTTGTAAATATAATGAATAAAAAATTCTAATAAAAAGTTATTCTTATTCTTTCTTGCAAAAAATGCACTTCATATGAATTTTATTTTATCTGCATTATATTTGCATATCATGTTTATACAAAGTGGAAAGTCAATGGGTTCCGAACCGAGTTATGAATAAAAATCGAGGTTGTACTTGACCAGACCTTAATCTACTTAAGTTTGAGAGGAACTTTATTGAGAAGTAGGATTTTAGGAACTTCAGGTCCTAGACTTAATTCTCCAAGATCACAGGAATGTGTCTAGACTTGACTCTTAGTGTCTAACCTGGTCCCCTTATTATGAGTAGACTCTTGTATAAGGAATTATTATGTACTCTACACCATACACTTAACTCAACTCAGACGAGGTATTGGAAGACTGTTTCCCCTTTTGTAGCGTGTACATATAAATATCGGAGTATTGAGCTGAAATAAAGCTTCAGATGAAGGTTGGACTACTAGCGTAATTTTTTTAAGATCCCAAAACATAGGCAGACCAAAAATTTCTATATCCGTTGAAGCACAAAAGATCCATAAAGATAAACCACAATTCCTACCAAAAAGAAGCTAGGGTCTAATAATTTGACCACAATTCTCCAAGCTTCAGATCGCCTAAACATCTAGTAGAGACTTGGCTACACTGGCTAATCTCCACAGGAGAGTTGACTACACTGATCACTCTCTAATTCTTTTCCCGTTCTTCTAGATTTCTCCCCTACACGTTGTGAAGTAGCATGTTCCTGAACCTAGAAGGAAATATCTGACTCCCGAGGATGAGTTATTGGAGGAGGATATTGCATGGTAGTTTGACATATTTGATGGGAAGAGCTAACACCCTTTCAATATAGAAGACAGTTATTCAATGTTCATGTGGGATTCTTTTGGAGGGGTTGATCTAAAATGTCTTCTGAGTCGGGTGTGGACAATGACTTGTACATGTTGGAGGTTACTGTTATAAAAACCCTAATTCTGATAAGGAGTTCTGCCAAATTATTAATCCAAAGGTCGAGTTGAACTCCATTTTCGCCTTTTATTCATGACCTTGGTATGGAACCCAATATCAATTCACTTTTGGATTCCATTTTAGTTGCTCGAGGACGAGCAAGGTTTAAATATAAGAGGTTGTTGAATTATGTGATTTGTCACTCTAATATGAAAAAAAAACTATGTTCTCAAGTAATTCAATGCATTTATTCATCTAGATTGCATTTTATCATTCGTGCATATGTAAACAAGATTCACATTTAGCACGCATAATTGAATTAAAGAAGAAGCCTAAAAACCTTATAAATTATCACCTGTATAATAGCCTATTACACTTGATTTTTATTTATTTTCACTAACACGAAATAAAATAAGATCAACTTTATAGTGTATATATCACTAACTCCAACAAGAGAAAAATACCAAAAAATACTAGCTTTTATATTTGCACTATAAAACCCAACCCCTAATTTTGAGACTAAAAGCCATAAATGTGAATATCTCTCTCATACAGTCTCCTATGAACCCGTACTCACTTTTGAATTAATATACATTCATTTATCTACAAAACAAGACAAAATCAAAACAATCGAAGTTCGTATGTGAAACTTTGGTTTTGGGACCTCATTGTATATTGTAGAAATTGAGTAATTTGACCTTATTATTTTATATCTAAAAACAAATCCTTTTGATTTATCTTTTTTGCATTTATTTTCTTTGATTTATGTCTTAATAAAACATGTAAAAACCAAAATAAAAATTGAAGCAAAAATCAAAGAAAATAAATATTTCTGAGTCTGTATATATAGAGTCAGTGGATAAGTCCTGTTTATTTTATTTCTTTATTTTCTTAATTCTTAAAAATAAAAAATATTATGTTTTAGATATTTATTTTATATTTTCTCTGATTTTAATTTTATTTTTTCTTTTTTAAAAATTAAAAAAATGTTAAATACAAAAATTTAGTGTCTTATATCTATAGAGTACCATCAAAAGTACTTTTTGTACAGATGTTCTCTTTTGATTTTGGGCCCTTCACAAAAGTTGTAGATCTCATCAAGAATTCATGTAGGCATTTTTTATTTGATCTTGTTTGCTATTTCTTTTTTATTTTTCTTTTGATTCAATTTTTGAATTTTTTACGAGCAACCCATGGCAGCTTCTGGACTGCCATGTATCACCCATTTTGTATTTTTTTCTTTAATTATTAATTAGTTATTAATTAATTATTATATTATTTACTATTTATATTTATTCTTTTAATTTTTTTATTTTTATCCACCACGTGGTTCCTTAGTGCGCCACATGGTGCCCTCCTCTTCCCCCTTCTCCCACGCCACGTCGCCTCCTGTGGTGGCCCGCTTCGTGCGGCCCTCCTGCAACCACTGCACCTCCTGCTCTCTCGAGTACTCCCCCTGCACCTCACCCTCATCCTCCACTGACAAGATAGGTAGCTGCAACCCTCAACTCCTTCCATGTGACAACACGAAGGTGCTCCGATTGAGCGATGACCACCTATCCTTTCCTAAGGTGAGATCCAATGGAAATAGTACCCGCTATTGTAAGATCTCCATGTAGCTTGTTGATCTTCAGAGCCACCTCATTGTGACTCTTTGAGGTCACAACTGGAGGTGGCCTTTGTCTCTCCATCAACTCTTGCTAGATTCAAGGTAAAGTACCCTCTTTCTCCTACAACCCGTCTTCATCTTCTTCTATGTTTTCCTTTTCATCTTCAGTTTCTTCTGTCTGCGACCTCTGTTTTTCCCAATTGCCCACTTTCAAATCAATCTGCAACCCAATCCGACCATCGAGAATCACATCATCTCCATTCGTCTCCTCTTTGTGTTTTTCCATTCCGTCGCCATCGGAGCTCCACCTCGTATCGACGCTTCGACTCCTTTATCGGTCTCAGCCAGGATCTCCTCCAACTTGGGGCTCCCCACCACCTTACCTCAGTCTGCCCACACAAACACTCACCACTGCTATTCATCTCCACCTCGGTTAACGCATCACCTTGTAGCCCGTACCAATCTCCAGCCGTGTGTAGACTGACCTTCGTCCATCATCTGCCAATGATGAGTTGATAACGAGAGCTCCCTCTGGCATTTTTGGTGATAGTAGAGAGCCACCCTAGGTCGAGCGATGATTGTTCTATTCCCGATGAGATTGGAAAGTTCATCCCCTTCATTGTTGCAATCCCTCCACTACAACCAATCTTTGAAACCCTCGTTAGCTTCATCAAGCGAAGACATGTGTGTTCTCCTTCATGGCTGACTCAGCAATGCATCTTTCTTTATTCTCTTTTTGGCTATTCTGAATAATGTTGCTAAAGGTGGTGGTGATGAAAGAAGTAGAAGGCGATCGTGATCGTCCATGCTCTGGCTCTACTACACAAGACCGATCCTTAACTGGTAAAGAAGATGAAGTTGATGTAGCTCTCTCAGTGGCTAAATAACTCAATCCCATCAATTGCATTGGCGACAACAATCTCCTACCACTCCTAAGATGAATGGCGTCAGATAAACAAGTACAATCAAGGCCATACCTATCTCGAGGGTCGGTGGGTCATCAGCTACCTGCTCCATTCGTCTGAAGTTGTTGATATTGGCTTTGACCTGGGCTGGTATCAATGTCTTCATGGTGGTCAGGTCATTAGGCCTCTGAGTAAAATCATTCATATTCTTCATCAAGAGTGCAGGCTAATTTAGTTTGGGATTCACCGAAGGTGCCTCTAGATGCTCAACTATGGGCCATCACTGAGACTAGTAGTGTGAAGGTTGTTGGTACCCAGAATACCGTGACTAATAGTAAGGAGGAGGAGGGTGTAAAAACTATGCAGAGTGCTGTTGATAGTAAGGTTGATAAGGATATGTAGACTACTTCTATTGTTGTCCATTTCTCTAGTTATGGAAGTGTGGTGGAGACAGATAATGAGACTGTAGCTGCTGGTGATGTGGTCTCCCTCCCTAAAAATGGTGGACAAGACTCTAACTAGGATGCGATCCCAACTGCTCTGACGGACGGAGCTAGTTGAGCTCTTGGTTGAAACAAATGCCGTTCACCTCCTGAATGAGAGATGGAGATGGAGACTGCTGCTCAAGAATGTAAAGAGACTCATGGTGGTACAACACAATGCATGATGAAGGTGACTGATGCGGCACCTGATCTGAGGTCTACATGTAGTAAATGTGTTGAATAGTGGACGGTGCTCTGGTACTCTGCTACGTTGAAGTCATAGTAGAAGTCATCTCATAACTAGGTTTTTTTCAAGGGTTCTACGGTCTCACAAGGCAAGACCGCAGTCAATGCAATGACCGCTCAAGAAACCCTAATTAATAAACAATTAACCCAGAATATATACATAAATGAAAAGAAAAAAATGTGGACTTAAAAGCTATTATAACTCTACAATAAAGGTGTATAAGGTGTAAGCATGAGTAGAGGTCGAACTCACGGAGCAAACGGTAGATTGGGAAATGATGCTCAAAACTTTCCTTTTCTCTTATCCATATTATCTTTTTGTGTGGATTTTTAATTTTTATTTTTTTGTATTTTGATTTTTATATTTTTTATTGTTTTAATTTTATAGGTTTATTTTCTTTTTTTATTATCTGATTTTTAATATCCTTTAATAATTAATATACGAATATATTTATATATACAATATAGAGTAAAAAATTATAAATACTACTACAAGTAATCAAAATACAAGAAACAAAATTTTTTGGGTTTTACATATTTTTCTAATGTTTATTGATTTTTCTAGAATTTTTGCATATTTTTATGTATTTTTAAATAAAAAATATTCGTTATTGAAGATTAAAAATAAAAAAATCCGAAATTCTTCAAATCAATTTTAATATATAGATATTAATAAAAGAAAATTCAGAGACGAAAATATATTTTTTAGATATTTTGATATATTTTGTTGGATTTTTGAGCTTTTTAATATTTTTCCTCTTTCTTTTTCTATTTTTAGGGGTTTATTATGTCAGTTATAAACTATAATAACAAGCAACATATAAAGTATTGGGAAATTTTCAAAACATTTTTCTATTTTTTGTTATATACTAAAAAATGTGCCGATTTGATTTTTAATAAATAGTTAAAATGCCAAAAATGCAAAAACAAAAATAATGCTTTAATTAACATGTTATCAAGCATTTAACCCTATTTTTAGATAATTTTTAAAGCACATGTGCTATTTTTAATAAATGAAATAAAAACACAAAAATACATATATTGGCGAGGGCATATTTGCAAATAAAATTAAAATTAGGGGTTCATCTGTAAATGTGCCAAAAATATACAATTAATATTTAAATTTATTGGACTAAACATAATATAAAAATCCTCTAGGGCATACATGCAATTTGCTCAGCTCACGTGGGGCGACACGCGAGCTGAGTTGGACTGGACCCATTTGTAATTCCAATAATTATAGGGGTTCATCTACAAAATGTCCAATTTTATTTACAGTACACATTTTATTTACATGATTAATTAATAAATTAAAAATGGGGGTGCAGGTTCAGTTCCCCAACTAGGATTAGCAGATAATGGTTTGTGGTTGAACGTCATGGGATTAGATCCCCAAATAGGATCGAACGGTGGCTAGCTTTCCAGATCGGACGTCAACTGCTGTGTGCGATGAACATGGGATGATCGGATGGCTGTGAAGGTGCTTGGAAGAACACCTGAAGAACACACCTCTAATGAACTTCGATCAGCCAATTCTATCTCCTCCAGCCTCCAATCTTGTTGCTGATGAGCTCATGATAATCCTGGGACTGATCTGCGGATGCTGGAAGGCTCAAATGCGTTTGGGCCTCATCAGTGGAGGCCTGTAGCTCCCTTCTACCAGGAGGTGGTTCAAGGGCTTCGAGGGGGGCTCTGACGCCCCCTTCTGTTCCTGCAAAAGACCTGAAAAGTAAGGTGATACACATGCGAAGGGATTCGGGTCTTTATTGGGTGGAATGGAAGTGGGATGGACGATGGAGATGAGGTCTTCGATGAAGCGGCAGAGGGAGACATGAATTCACACATCTAGAGTAGATCTAGTTGAATGGCGAGGTGGAAAGCATGGAGAAATGGATAGGGAAGATAGTGGTGTGGAAAGGATGGTTGGAACGGGTGTAGGTTAAAGTGAAAACATTAACGGAGCTCAAGCAATCTGACGAGGAAACCAACCTAATATAAGCTAAATCATTAGCTCAAAGACAAAGTAAAATGCAAAAAATAAAAGAGACGAACTAAATCTATCTAGTGGAATTAAATGCGTAACTCTTATACCTAACCGGAGGATCAGGGAGGAGGGCGGTCGGGGGTCCGCCGTGGGTGCACCTCCCTCCTCCCTCAACCACTCCAGAAGCTCCAGAGGTACGCCAGCTGTCACCTTGTGACACACTTGATAAGATATAGGGGCTTTAGGGCTTGGAACACGACCAAAGAATGGAAGGAGGACTGAGGTTATTATTTATGAACATATTGAGCATCCTTATTAACCTAGGACTAGCTACTAATCAGGGCTATGTACAAGCGATCTAATGAGTCTGCGATAATCATAGAGGATCAAGGAGTAGAAATGGTGAAGGGTTCGAGGGTGAAGGAGGTCAAATGGAAATGGGAAAAATGGAGGAAATCAGGGGACTTGAGACATTTGACATATTCAGAGAGAAGACTGGGCAGTTGACTTGGGTCAACTATCCATGTGATATGATTGGTCCACGTGGGACAATACTTGAGAAAATAGCTAAATTTATTTGAAATGCATCAATTAAAAATAGTAAACGATTTTATTAATTTTTGGGTGTAAAGAAAGAAATTTTTACTATTTAATGTAGTATTTTTATATGATTTTGATTTATTTTTTGGATATTTTATTACAAGTTAATTTTTAAGGGTATATTTATAGGTATCTTCATCTATTTTTTGTATATTTTATTTTTATTTTTTATTTTTTATTTTATTATTTTATTTTCTTATTGAATATATTTACAACTTATTTTGTACATATTAATATATTGTTATTGTATTTTTCTGATGTTATTATGTAGACTTAAATAAAGAGGGGTATTAAATATATCGGTATAATTATAGGTATTTCATCTATGTATTTATATAGGCTTATTTTATTTTGTGTTTTCTTTACGGTTTCTTCTATTCTAAATATGTATATATAATATAAATAATATTTACAAAATTATAAAAATATAAAATTATAGAAATAATAAAGAATAATTAATGATTATTTTATTCAGGTATATGGTACAATAGTATTCCAAAACCTAACTTCCACATCGTAACTCCAAAAAATATGAAACTACCTTCATAAAATAGCTTATTAAACGTTATATACAAATAAAAGTGATTTGATACATTTTTAGTTTTTATTTAAGAGATATGGGTCTGGGATGCTTGGATTTTGGCTTTTTATTTTGTGTATAAAAGGTAACGTTGTATATTATTTTTATGCAAACTCAATTTTGTATTTTTATTTGAGTTTTTATCAACAACATTCATGATAAAGTTTCTTTATTTGATATATAAATAATAAAGAATAAAATGGATCCCAAAAATGCTTTATTGAAGAATAAATAAATATGTTTTTATTGAATTTTTGGCCCCAATATACCACTACTTTATTTCCTTTCAACCAAACCAATTCTTGACTTGGTCTCAGGGTTTAGGGTCATAAAATACCTTTAGTATTTTATTCTTTTCCTTTCTTTAATTTATTTTATAATTTTGGCATTAAAAGTTGTATTTTATACACAATAAATGGAATAAATGATGAATGTTAACTTGTACAAAATAATGTTATATGCCTGCATTACCTAGTGTTTTTAAGGCCAAAATGATAGAATAAAGGTGATGAAATGGAGACTCATCACCCCCTATACTTTCCTTTGTTAGTCTCTAACAAACACTTATGCAATGAGCATAAAAAAATAAAAACAATGAAAAGAAAACGAAAGAAAACGGATTGATTTTAATTTTCAAACTTGTCTTCACAAAATCAAAGTTTGGAGATCATGTCAGACCTTGGTGTGAGAATGTGTATGGAACGTAGTAGGGAACCAGATCTAAAATACCTCTTTCGAGAGTCACAGAACTAGTTTCAAACCACCTCAATAGCCTTGTCAGAACTAGTCTACATTATATACAAACCATTATGACTATGATGGTGACTTGTACCATGTATATGATAGTGGCTCTTCCCAACTGAAATGACAAAAGAACTGACTTCTCCAGTATGACAACCCAATGATTCCTCAATCCAACAACTCTTTCCTTGAGGAGCAGGGTATTCCCTTCTAAGTTCAAGTTCATCCGACTCAATAGGAGGGGATGAAGAGAAGAATGGATGGTAACCAATGTAGCTTCTTATCCGAGGATGCATGGCCAGTGTAGTCAAGTCATCCAGCTGCATGCTTACATGATTTCAGACTTTTGATGCTCGAGCTTGCTTAATTAAAATATATACATACTCCAGCATGCATTTTTTTCAATCAAGCCTGTCCACTTTTTTGACACTTTATTTCAATATTTTTTTAAATACTATATACAATAACATTTACATAAGGAGTGTTTCCTCTTGAGCTAGAAAACTATCCCTCTTTTGAGGCATTATTGCAAAATACACTCTCCTATCTTTAGAACTCGACGCCACTGGAGCGGTTGGGGTGCACTTCTCTCCCTAGATGAGGATAAATGTTTGCACTCATGTGTGTCTCGTACTAGCAAATCCAATCCCCTCACCACTCCAACTGAGTTAAGCAAAGTGAAAGGTGAAAATGTCCAAGTTAGGTCACGACCAACAAGAGTCATGTGTGTGTCTCGAAAAGTTATGGTTAAGCAGTTGAGGTTTCTTGAACCCAGCCTTGAGTCTCAAAGAATTAAGTCTAAATAGACATGAAGTACCTCAAATCTAGTTACTATAAGGTTCCAATGAAGTTAGGTGTATTAAGGTCCAACCAAGGTCCAATCTTCGACTATACTCATACTAGTTCAATTATCAAACTCAATCCGAAAATGTGAATGCTATGAAAATGCTATGTACAATGCAATGAGAATCTTTTTATGATGCGATTTTCAATTTTTTAACTTCTTATGGTTTTTTGAAACAGTTTTGCAATTTTTATGGAATTGTTCATAATGTTTTTGCTATTGTTTTTGGGATTTTTCAAAATAAAAGATTTTTAAAACAGTAAGGGAAGAATGTGCAAATATTTACACTGGCATGCATCTATTATTTACACGAATTAGGGTTTTTAAGGATTTACACAAGGGATATGTTCTTATATATATATAATTAGTGAAGAATGTTGATTAATTTGTATGATGAATATATTCCTCAAACTTATTTGAAAATCATTTTACATACAATTTTGAAAACTATAGTACAAAATAATTTCTACTAATAATTTTACCAAACATTTACAAACATTTGAAAATCATTATGCAAAGGTTTTTTGAACAATATATATAGATTTTCAAATAATTTTGCGACCATTTTCAAAACCATTTACAAATAGGTTTCCAAAACATTTTATTTCACACAAAGAAAAGAAATATTATAAATCAAATAATTTTACAAAGGTTGAAAACATTTTACAAACTATTTTTCAAACATCTTTCATAAGATTTTTCAAATAGATTTTCAAACTATTTTTCACACATTTTGCAAAATATTTTTACCTGATTTATGAAACAATATATACAAAAAGAATTTGAGGAATAATATGCATCTTTTTATTATTGATTTAATGAATTGTATATGTACATAAATAGTAATTTAGCCATATTATTCAAAAAATACAAAAGTACAAGTTATGGCTCGAGTGTATGCAGAGTATATACGACTCCCTATACTTAGCTTGAGCTATGTTCTCATAGATCAAAAAGAAAAGAGAAGACAACTCGTACTATGTATAGAAAAGCCTATATTACAATGATGAATAATGATGGAAAGAATGAAAAAATAAATGAATGAGAAGTCGACCGGTCCCCTTATACTTAGGATGAAATAATCCCAAGTATAACAGGATGTATCTACATGTGGGGAGTGTCGGGGGTGGGAATAAACAAATCATAGTTCGATCTGTCTCCCCATATACTTAGGGTAAAATATCCCTAAGTATATCAGAGCAAATAAACAAGAGGGGAGACAAATGAGGGGATCAATAAAAATAAACTAATAACAAAAGAGAAAATACATTGGATGATTATACAATCACTCCTCGTATACTTTGGGTAAGATAGCCCTAAGTATAGGCAACAACAGAAGTGATGGAACATAACAAAGAAATAACAAAATAGGTGCACCCCCTATACTTATGACAAAGTACATCCTAAGCATAGACACACAGATATAGTGATGATATGGGTCAAGGTCTATACACCAGCGCGTTGGTGTGCATACAAGGGCATATGAGTAATACGATCTCTCAAAGGGATCATACAGGTTCGGTTACTGGACCTGAAGACATGAGCTCACTCATGAGATATTGGGAAGAATCAAATTACGTGCACGGTCATCTCGCTTTGAAAGCTTGACTGAATTTCTAGGTTTGATATATACTTTTGGAAAGTATGTGATAAACATCTGGGTATGATATATACTTTTGGAAAGCATATGATCGATACCGACTCCCAATGATCGATTGAGAAACTTAATGATAAATCTCTGAGGTAGATAGTATAAAATTGGTCTTATACTTCAGGTTTATTCTGAGTCTTCCAGTATGCAGGATGCACATGTATTGGGAATACCTGAGGATGATGTGATCATAAACGGTTGTATAACCATGACGCTTCCATTCCTAGGTAGTGATGAAACGGGTATGGATTTTAGTGACTCCTCTCAGTAGAGAAGTAATCTGATCTTAGCCCAAATGTTGGACATTGATCTGAATGTGATTCAGATGCAATGAGAAGATTATATTTACGATCTTGATTTAATCAAGCATCTATGGGAGGCTCGAGATCTAGATTTGAGATGTAATCTCAATATCCAAGTCAGTATACGTGGAACAATACAATCGCCATGTTCTTATCTCCAAGTATCCGCGAAGAAAGCGCATTATCCTTGAAGGAGTTCAGGATAATTTCATTGTTGATATAAGTATCCGAGCATTGAGAAAAAGGATAATTAAATGTCATTTAATATCATGGATAATATGAATTTGATTCATATTATATAGAGAGTTATCTAAGATAATTAAATGTGATTTAGTTATCAATGATGTGAATAATGTGAATGCGAGTCATATTATTTGGGCACATGAGAATAAGAGATCCAAGATGATTGTGAATAATGTGGATAACACTATCCATATTAATCATATATACTATGAATGTGATTATAATAAATAAGAGGAAGAGATATTTGCAATTTACATTTGTTATTACATGTTGATGTGAATTGAATTCACATTGGACAATTAATTGAAAATGTAATTCACATTTTATTTTGGGTTGTGAATATGATTCACAAATTTTCAATGGCATGATTGCAGTGTTCACAAAATAAATTGGATTTAATTTTGAGAAATAATTTGCAACAAAAGTTGTTGCAAATATTGGAGAGAATCATGAGATAATGTAATCTCATGTAATAAGGAAAGGAAAGCCACCTTCCTCATATAGAGGGTGGGCGGCTACAAATCCATTATGGAATATGGTGGTCGTCCACTCCTCTTGTGTAAGGAGGCTTGCCTGCTTCCTAATTATCCAATGGAGATTGATTTAATATAAATCAAATTATATTCAATATATATTTGATTTTATTAAATTAATTGTTGTTTGTTTTTACCAACACAAATCTTGGCCATTAAAAGAAACACAAATCAATGTGAACCATTGGATTTGTGTTGCCCATGGATTGAGATCCATGGATCCCAAAATATTATAAATAGAAGGGCACCCCTTGCTCTTCATAAGCTAATGAGAACATAAGTCTCTCTCTCTCTACACACCCTCTCTCTTTCTCTCATGTGACCGTCCACCATGGATGCGCTAGTGAGATTCTCCATTGCCGCAGCATCGTCGTTATGTCGCCCGATCGTTTGCTCGTGGATTTCCGTCTCCTTTGGTGTGCCTCGCTCGTGAAGAAGATGTTGGATCTCGTGTGTCAAGATCAGGAGATTCGCTGCTGGATCATCAACATGGATTGCGAGAAGCACGCGTCTCATCCACGCACTGCATGCGTCTCCTACGTCGGGTCGGACTTGAGACAGGAGGTCTTTTCATTTAGAGACTCGATCACAACCATGCTTCAAGAGGTAATCCTATTACTTGTTTGTGGTTTAGATGAAACGATCCGAGAAGTGTTCTTGGATCATGCGGTTTCGTCGCATGAAAATTTTTAATTTCCGCTGCATCATGCAACTAGTGCGACTAGTTGCTCCCGATCGCATACTATGTGATCCTCACGCATCCGTGATGCGCTAAAGGATCTCACTATATCCTTCAAGTGGTATTAGAGCCTTAGGTCGGTGGTTTCGGATATGATCCATAAACCTAGGACGACTTGGGTTCTGTTTACGAAAATTTTCTCGCATTTCATTTTTGCTCCTTTTTTGTGATTATTTTAGGCCCTGATTAAATTGTTTAAACATGAAAATAAAACTTGGATTTTGTCTCTAATTAAATAAGGAAACTGTAGGATCTAAGTTTGCGTGATTTAGAATCCGTTTGCTCAAGTTTTGATCATTTTAGTTAACATGTATCCACTGTTTCAGGGACTGCGGATCTTAACGTAATTAAGGAGTTAATTACTGTTTAGAAATGCTTTCAAATGCGTGAAAATCACTTAGATTCTGTTTTAAACCAAAATAGAAAACTTTGGAAACTTACTTTGCTTAATTTGGATTTAAATTGATTGAGATATGCTAATTTTATTAGGTGGGGGTCACTGTTGGAAATTACTTTCCTAATCAAGAACCTTGTGATTGTCATTTTATAAAATAGTGAAATTAAATAGTTTAATTTCCTGGAATAATTATGGATAAATATTTACAAAATATTTGATGATAATTATTTCCTTAAATGATATTGCCTTAACCAATAATTGATTAGGTGTGATCTAGATCATAGTTGGTTACACAATCTACTTTCCAACAAACAAAGTTGCTTGAATAGGATTTGGTATTTGTTTAGAAAATCTCATTATAATGTTAATCAAAATTATTTTGATTATTATTATTATATGGTATAACTTCGGTTGAAGAACCGATTATAATGTCAAGTATACAATGATCAATTTGGCATTATCTTTTCCCAAGGTGGATATGGTGTCTAGTCGGGGAGCGTTGGGGTAGCAGGTTGCACCGTGTACGGTCTGTCCCACTCCCATCGGTATTGGCCATGACAGCGGGTAGGGACTTGATAATGCAGGAGAGATCACGATGTATTTTTCTAAGTATTAAAATTCAGAATAATACGTATTTGAGATAATACCATGATTCAAGTAACAATAAAGATTGTTTGTTGGATATTAAATGGATCATTAATTTAATATGATTAGATTAATTAGAATCCAATTAAAATTAAGACACTCTATTATGAATAGAGATGTTATTTCCCTCGGAAGAATTAATCATAATGAATATGATTCATGATGATTAATTAGAATTTTAATATGATATGGAGGATCACATAAGTGACATCCATGGTCTCCCGTCAAGGCGGAGGGTTCCGTCGCCAGGGATTGTATGTAAGAGACGCATGTCCGAAGTGACAACTCCTGTATGCAAGCGCATCTAGATCGGGCTCTTCGCTTCTCGAAAGAGTAGGGTCGTATACGTAGTGACCTCAATATCAGGTCCTCATATTATTGGGGCGATATTGGATTGCGTTTAGCGAGTTCTAATCCTGTTTACGGTTGGTTCAATTAATGACAGGTCAACATCACCTTAGGGATGGTGGGCCCGGGTGTTAAAAACCAAATTGGGAAATGCAAGTTAGACGTGAATGGCGGAATGTGTCCCCGCTTCTTTTTATCGGAGTTACAGGTTCACATACTATTGCGATGTAACAAAGATAAGGAAGGAGATCTCAGATCTTGTTGAGTTATTATGGTAAGTATATCTCTTACATAGAAAGTGATTAAGGGAATGAACCTTCAGTGTTGACAAGGAAAGACAACTTTGATATAAAAATTCCTAAATCAAAGTAATATATATATATATATATATGTTTATGCAAATTTCTTATTTCAGATAATCCTTCATTAAACCCACTCAATTTTATACTCAATAGTAACCAGTAAATTATCATGGATTGGATCCATGATCATGATATTGTACTTGCAGTTTGACACATAATGTATGTGGTTGCAATGTGCATGTCTTCCTCATAATAATGAGGAATGACAATTAAATAGACAATAGGACTACAACCCTTGGGTTTGTACGTCTCTATAATCTTGATCTCTCATTGAATGTACTTTGGAAGTGACATGTCAATGATGATCGTAATTGTCAAATAATGCTTATAAAAATCTAAGAAGATATTCTGGCATACATATGTGCTCTCAACATTTAATCATGAATGACATGATTCTCTACATCATGCAGAATGGTGGCTCTATAAGAGATGATGTACTCAAAATATTTGAGTACCTACCTGGACCATTGTTTTAAGAGTTTAGATGGATGTAGATACAATGAGTGTCATCATTCAACTGTCTATACTCTTGTCATTCATGAAGCTTCACAATATTCATATTGTATGAATTGAATGAAGCATGTATAAATGTTGAAATACTCTTATATTGAAATCTTTTGAATTCAACATAAGATATCCTTCGTCTCAAGCAATGGTTGTTTATAGATAAAGGGAGCACAGTGGAAGAATGGGTTGGACCCAAGTAAGAATGAAAGTAAAAGAGTTGACCATACTTCTGTGACTTCCATATGATATCCAAATAGTTGGATGAATGCCAATACTACAATAAGCCGATGTATTGATAGTGTGACTATCTAGTCTATCTAGGATCCTTAAAGAAGGACCCGGATAGTGCATCGGAATAATCTACATCTACATTTAATCATTGAAATTGACTTTCTTATTGGATAAGATTAGAAGTTTAATAATTGTATCTCATTCTTCTAATAACACTTGCAATTGGTTGCATATCTATTAGAAGACTATAAAATTTGATTTTAAGGTTTAATAGTCATCCACATGGATATTGATGCAATTGTTGCAACAATCTCTATTGGATAGATGGAATTATTATTTTCAGTGGGAGAGCCCATAGTCTTAGAGAATGTCTCTATGACCTAGATATTAGAATATATTCATTTTTTATTTCTAAATGTTGGAAATAAACATGAATTCTGTAATAGACATATCATAAAGAGTTATGACGGAGATATTTCAGATAGTAATCTAAAATCTAGTGGACTCTACTAAATTAGAAAAATTAATGAATGGTTCATTAACATTTATAATACTGAAATTAAACCTTAAAAGATCAATAGGATAATGAAGATCATTTGAAAATGATCTGGCATCAAGCCTTGGATATTTGTCTATTGATGAGATCAATGGACCAGTAAGATATGAAATTTTAGAATGTCTGAAATTTCAAAACTTACATACTTATGAATATTGTATTCAATGTAGAAAATGTCAAAAGCACCCTTCTCTAGGAATGGTGTAAGATGTCGAGGTATTCAAGATCTCATACATATTGATGTATGTGGATCATCTATATCATAATAAACATTATGGATATGTGATATCCATTGATGATTATTTGTGACATGAGATTTCTTCCCTTCACCTTAGAAAGCTTTGAAATGTTCAAAGATTTTACAATTTTGGTTTAGAACCAAAGTTTGAAGGAAGATGAAATGAATTTGATCTAATCTAGGTAGTCCGTATCTATTAGATGAATTCATAGAATACCTTATAAAGATATGAATGCCATTTCTATCTCACTCCTCCTAATAAACCTAAACTCAATGGAGTTGTAGGGAGATACAATTGGATCATGTGTGACATGATTTGATCAATGATGATTGTTAGCATAATTAACTCTTAGTTTCCAAGGTATATATGTAGTAGAAACTACAATATATATCCTTAACAAGGTTCCAGGCAAGCAAGCTGGAATTTAACACGTAAGAGTGCTACTTCATTAGGAAAATAAAGGATGGTATTGGATACCTACTTTATGACCTTGAGATTCTTAAAAGATCTCATCTTTGAGAATGTGATTCGTAGAGGATGAGACTCTTGAGAATTAATATGAAAATGAAGTGAAGGAACTCATTTAATCTTGAGAAGATAATGAGGTACTAAAATTGGAAACTAAAAAGACAATTAAAGATGAAACACTAATACCTCTTCAAATAAGTTTGAAGATGGATTCCATGTGTCAGTTGAATTTAACAATGATCTAACATCATATGATGATGCTTCTAAAGATCATGACATGGAAAGATGGATGTTAGCAATAAAGTCTAAAGTAGACTTCATATACAAGTGTTGTATATGGACCCTCGATGATCCACCTATATGGATAAGACCCATTAAGGTGTAAATAGATCTTTAAGAGGGAACCTGATGAGAAGGTAGAGACCTTCAAAGCACTGTTCGTAGCCATGAGTTGTACACCGAAGAGAAGACATCGCTTGCGATGAGACTTGCTCTCCAGTGACCTTGCTTTAACCATCACAATATTGCTAACCATTGCTACGCAACTTGACTTTGACATCTTCAAGATGAAAGTCAATATTGTGTTCCTACATGATTACTTTTCGTAGATATTCACATGAAGTAGCCCCAGGGCTTCATGTTTGAGGAAAGAAAGGTGTGCAAGCTAAAGAACTCCATCTATGGACTCAAATAAGCTTCTTGTAGTTGGAACATTGGATTTGATGAAATCATAAATGTTATGCTTAGTGGGAGTGTCATTGTGTTCATCGTGCTAAAATGTAGATGATATCCTAATAATTGGGAATGATATCCTAATTATTTGGAATGATAAAAGGATAATAATAAGTGTTTTGTAGTCTAGCTATTCCATAACTTGAGATATGATCTCAAAGATGCCTCTTAAACTTAGTTCTGAAGTTGTTCAGAAGCAAAGAAAAGAGGGTACTTAGACTGTCAGATTAGTAGTACACCTTGGACATTTTCATTTTCTAGAAAATTCCAAGAAATGTTTCTTTCCCTTAAGATATGGTACTAAGCTATCTAAAGGGATAACACCTCAAAGAGTTGAGGAAGTGAATGCTAATACTGCTTGCCCTTGTGCATCAGTTTCGAGAAGTCAGGTGCATGCTAGATGTGTACAAAAGCCAGATGTCTGCCATGCAGTGCGAGTAGTAAACTGTTACTAATCCTACTATGGTGATAAAACACTTGATTGTAGTAATAACAATATCTTCATAGAGGATAAGACTTTTGATCTCAAAGTCCTATCTTCAAGAAATTAAGACTTCATAGATAGTGAGCTAAAAGGTCTTAACTATGGATACCTTAGGAGATAGAGATCTTAAGGAATAAGGGTATTCTGATCAGGATAATAGAAATTACATACTAGTTTTTAATAATTATTGAGGTGTAGTGTCAAGGACACTATGACTGATATGATTGAGTACCAGTTGCATAAGATGCAACATTCGCATTGGATGCGAACATTGTTATTCGGAGATATGCAAGTGCCGTAAAAAGAATTGGCATAGTCTCTTGGAAAGAGAGTGACTGATCATCTTACCTAGATATTTTCTTAAATAGCCTATGATTGTCACATGAGTGGGGGTTTAAATGATTAGTCCATAAATGGCTCTTTGGGCTAGTGGGAGATTGTTGGGCATGCGAGCCCATGGCGAGCCATTATGCAATAAATGTTATTGCAAATATCATTCCCTGATCTGAAATGAAGAATAACCAATTTGCATAATAGGTCCCTTAGTACAATTAGGTTTATGTAACATGGCCATCTTGATGATCATACAACTTTTGATCCAGTTATTGAATCATAGAGGCAGGTGCTTGGATGAATATCTAAAGAGTATCCAACCTGAGTAGGAGATGGAAATCCTTTCTCATTTAGGCTGATATCTGACCGACCTCTTGATGCAGGTCCTCTGCATGGGAATAGAGATTTAGAGACGTCAGATTATTTAGGTCAAAGAGTTGACTTAACAAGATCGAGATAATCAAAGTCCTTTAACGTATATTGTCACGATATAGGCACACATCCTCTGACCAGAGACAGATGTGTTACTATATGTCTGAGTATGTACATTTGGCATACCAATAGGTTGATGACCTAATCAAGGTCTATACACCGACACGCTGGTGTACATACAAGAGCATATGACTAATACTATCTCTCAAAGGGATCATACAGGTTCGGTTACTGGACCGGAAGACATGAGCTCAGTCATGAGATATTGGGAAGAATCAAATTTCGTACACGGTCGTCTCGCTTTGGAAGCTTGACTGAATTTGTAGGTTTGATATATACTTTTGGAAAGTATGTGATTAATACCTGGGTATGATATATACTTTTGGAAAGCATATGATCGATACCGACTCCCAATGATCGAATGAGAAACTTAATGATAAAACTCTAAAGTAGACAATACAAAATTTATCTTATACTTCAGGTTTATTCTGAGTCTTCCAGTGTGTAGGATGCACAAGTATTGGGAATACCTGAGGGTGATGTGATCATAAACGGTTGTATAACCATGACAGTTCCATTCTTAGGGAGTGATGAATCGGGTCTGGATTCTAGTGACTCTTCTTAGTACAGAAGTAATCTGATCTTAGTCCAAATGTTGGACATTGATCTGAATGTGATTCAGATGCAATGAGAAGATTAGATTTACGGTCTTGATATAATCAAGCATCTATGCGAGGCTCGAAATCTGGATTTGAGATTTAATCTCAATATGCAAGTCACTATACGTGGAACAATACAATCGCCCTGTCCTTATCTCCAAGTATCCGGGGAGAAAGCGCATTATCCTTGAAGGAGTTCAGGATAATTTCATTGTTGATATAAGTATCTGAGCATTGAGAAAATGGATATAAATGTGATTCAATTATCATGGATAATATGAATTTGATTAATATTATAAACAGAGTTATGTAAGATAATTAAATGTGATTTAATTATCATTGGTGTGAATAATGTGAATGTGATTCATATTATTTGGGCAAATGAGAATAAGAGATCCAAGATGATTAAATGTGATTTAATTATCATGGATATGAATAATGTGGATAAAACTATCCATATTAATCATATATATTAGGAATGTGATCTATAATATGTAAGACAAAGAGCTATTTGTAATCTACATTTGTTAATTAAATGTTGATGTGAATTGTATTCACATTAGACAATTAATTGAAAATATAATTCACATTTTATTTTGGGTTGTGAATATGATTCACAAATTTTCAATGGCATGATTGAAATGTTCACAAAATAAACTGGATTTATTTTTGTGAAATAATTTGCAACAAAAGTTGTTGCAAAAATTGGAGAGAATCACGAGATAATGTAATCTCATGTAATAAGGAAAGGAAAGCCACATTCCTCGTATAGAGGGAGGACGACTACAATTCTATTATGGAATATGGTGGCCGTCCACTCCCCTTGTGGAAGGAGGCTTGCCTCCTTCCTAATTCTCCAATGGAGATTGATTTAATATAACACAAATTAATTGTTGTTGGTTTTTACCAACACAAATCTTGGCCATTAAAAGAAACACAAATCAATGTGAGCCATTGGATTTGTGTTGCCCATGGATTGAGATCCATGGATCCCAAAAAATTATAAATAGAAGGGCACCCCTTGTTCTTCATAGGCTAATGAGAACATAAGGCTCTCTCTCTCTCCCCCCTCTCTCTCTTTCTCTCTACACGCCCTCTCTCTTTCTCTCATGTGGCTGTCCACCATGGATGCCATGGAGAGATTCTCCATTGCCGCAGCGTCGTCATTATGTTGCCCGATCGTTTGCTCGTGGATCTCCGTCTCATTTGGTGCGCCTCTCTCTTGAAGAAGACGTCATATCGCGTGTGTCGAGATAAGGAGATTTGCCGCTTGGATCATCAACATAGATTGCGAGAAGCACGTGTCTCATCCACATGCTCGCAAGCATCTCCTCCATCGGATCGGACTTGAGATAGGAGGTCTCTTCATTTAGAGACTCGATCGCAACCACACTTCAAGAGGTAATCCTATTACTTGTTTGTGGTTTAGATGAAAGGATCCAATAAGTGTTCTTGGATCATGTGGTTTCATCGCATGAAAATTTTTAATTTCCACTACATCGAGCAACTAGTGCGACTAGTCGCTCCCGATCGCATACTATGCGATCCTCATGCTTCCGTGATGCGCTTAAGGATCTCACCATATCCTTCAGAATTCTCCATGTCAATCATAGTCTTAGGAAGATACGAAAATTGAAGAACATGAAACTCTCTACATAGCACGATATTCAGTGGACCTAAGGTCGAAAGATCAAAACACACGGAATATCACAAGACATAGCTCAACCTTGCGAGGGTCATCAAGGTGAGCAAACTCAGATGGATCAGAGATCTCAGAAAAATCAGAAGACTTGCTCTTGTGATCCACCAAATAGGATACACAACTAGAAAGGAGGGGCTGAGTACACAAATCAGAAGACTCAGCTTCATGCGCCACATGATTAGAGACACCAGAAGTGAAGCCGAGTACCCACAACACGATGTATCCACCCATAGATAACCCTCGGGGAGTGATACATGCTATGTAATGAATAATCTAAATATAAGTTGTCCTTGTGAGGGTCGTCATGGAAAGAAGACTCAAAGGAGTCAGATACATCAGACTGATCAATAGAAGTGGTATTGGTAGGCGACAAATCGACTACCCAGGAGAAGAGATCAAAATATCTAGAAAATGTCACAGTTTCCCGCAAATAATCGTGGGTAGTACTATGAACTAGGCAATGAATAGTCATAAGAAAGTGACTTATCCTTGCGAGGACCGTCAAGGAGACAAGAATCAAATGAGTATATACAAAAGGTCTCATTTTTGACATATTAGACAAACAATCAGATAGTGAGACCGATATCTCATATTAGACGACTCAGTTTTGTGCTCCACCAAGATGGACACACAAGCAGTGACTGAAACCGATCGTAAAGAAATTGTGTATTCTCCGGTATATAGTCCTCGAGGAGTAATGCAAACTAAGTCAATCAAATACGAGAAATATTGTCATCAAGTCTTAGGTCCTAAATAAATAACCAATCAATCACTAATTAGTAGGAGGGCAGAAGGCTATGGGAGGGATAAGGATTCATCAGGGCAATCACAATACAATCCCTCAAATCAACCAAATCAACTTAGATGGATCAAGATGTCAGAAGGAGATCCTGTAGGTGCTAAATGGGGATAGGAGAGTCAGGAGTTGGAGGATGGATCAGACAAGAAGATGAATGAAAACATGTAATCTCCAAGTACCATTGCTATGATGAACATATAAAGATAGTATATCATACGTTTGAATCAAGATGGGCGGAACCAACTAGAATAAATCATTGGAAATATCGTAAGAAATCATCGTCAAGAATCAATGACATCCTTAATCTGGTGTGCAAGATCAAATTCCTTAAGAAAGAATCACACATGTAAGATTTCCAAAATCAGAGTCCTTAATAAAGAATCTATGCACATATCAATGTCAGATTCACCAAAAAAAGCACACCAATCTCAGTATCCTCGAATCTGCCCGGCACACTCTAATAATTCCTGAAATCAAAACCTTGATGCGGGCCTCATCTAGTGTCACATCAATCCCGGGTGAAAGAATGGATGATACAAATGAGTGGGGGGGGGGGGGAAATAATGGTGAAAGGAAGACAAAATTGTGGTCCAAGAAGAGACTATTCTTGAACCAGACCAAGGATATGGTGATATGGTCAAAGAGAGAGAAACACAAGCCTGCTACTAAAGTGAAAATTAAGACCCGATATCATGACTCAATGAATAAGATAAATAATATGGATAAATAAAGGGAGAAGGACTCAATAAAAAGAAGAACTCAAAAACTCACGGATCTACCAACTCAAAGAATGATGAACGTGAATGGACCAAAGTCGCAATCAATGTACAAAGCAAACCCCCAGTTCACCTACTCAACACAGTGAAGACCAAAGATAGTGGTCATTTATCTTTTCTATTTTATAGTTATGTATGTTTCAAAAAGTTGCACTAACATGTAGGTATGCATGGGATTTGGGCACTAATTCTTAGTGTGTGTGAGAATAAAATGCACATACATTGATGGAGTTCCTCTCCCCAAAGCAATGAATACATTACATTTATTCTAAGAGTTTAGTAGAGTTAGTAGTCACACTTTTATTTTTGGTTATCACTTTTTTGTCATTTTTCAATGCAATCGCCTAACGAGCTTCCAATTTCCATTAACATCCTAGGTGATCGAAATCAGAGGGAGAAAGGTCGAATAAGTAATGCAAGTCAGAAATCGAGGATGCATGCATAGTCAGAAAACTTACAGTATTCCCAGATCTCTCCATGCGGGATGCGTAACAGTATTGAAAGCTACACTACATGAGATTCAAGCCGATGAAATCGCCCTAAAATAGTAATTGCTATTATCGTGAAGCACCAGATGCTCACTATCTTGAAATGAGACCTAAGTCTGGTCTTCGACGCCATTCATTGCCAGCCACAACGGGTCCTTCAAGTGTTGTATCTGACCTCTCCCGGCATACGATCTCAAGTCTAAATAGCTAACAATTACGATTTGGCTAAGTCCAAAAGCGAATCTATAGGTACATGCAAGTATGTTCAGGCTTTGGACCTTAATCTATCGAGAAAGAAACTCCCAAGATAAGGCTAAATCACTAAAAACAAATAAAAATAACGTTGAAAAACAAAGAAAAATAACCGATGAAAACACGACAAAATCAATGAGGCCCCCAATGGAACAATTCCTCGAACACTGGATCTTGTGAAGTAGCAGTGTCCATGAAAGTCTTAACTACTACAAATTAAGTGTTGTCTCTTTCTCACTTTAATTAATAAAAAAAATAAAAATAAAAATAAAATAAAATACAAGTGAAGGGGATATCTTCCAAAATTCCTCCAAGTCTTCATCTCATGCTCTCTCCTTCTAGCTAAGTCAGAAAGTAGGCTCCGCCTTGCTTAGGTGCACATGTCCTCCTAGGAAGTCCTCCATCGTGTAGCGGTCCCCTGCAACAAAGTCAAAAAAGGAGCAATGTTAGACAGTTCATAACTAATATCAATTAATCATGAAAATAAATAAACAAAGAAGCATATATAAACAAGTGTAAAGAAACAAATAAAAGAATCCAATCTATGTGGCGTTGTTCCCCGACAACGACGCCATTTAATAACTAGCATTTTTAAGGATCGTACAGTCTCATAAGGTGAGACCGTAGTCGATGCAATGACCACTCAAGAAATCCTAATTAATCAACAATTAACCCATATTATGTATGAAGCACTAAAAAGTAAAAACGCGGAGTTAAAATTTGTTATAACTCTACCACAAAGGTGTATAGTGTGTAAGCATGTCTAGAGGTTGAGCTCAGGGAGCAAATGGTAGATTGGGCAATAATGGTCAAAACTTGTCCTTTTCTATTGTCTATTTATTATATTTTTTGTGGGTTTTTAATTTTTACCTTTTTAGATGTTAAAATTTCTTATTTTATTATTTTTAATTTATATTTTTTATTTTTCTGATTTTTAATTTCCATTTTCTTTTAAATGAATAATATAAGAATATATAAGGTTATCTATACAATATAGAGTAATAGAAATATAAATACTACTAAAAATAATAAAAAATACAAGAAACAAAATGTTTTTGTGTTTTTTTATAATTTTATAATGTTTTGTGATTAGAATTTTTGCATATTTTATGTATTTTTAAAATAAAAAATATCCAAAATCAGGGATTATCTAAATAGCCTGAATTGAATTGAAGATTAAAAATAACAAATAAAATACAAATATTTTCAAATCAATTTTAATTTATAGATATTAATAGAAAGAAAATTCATAAACAAAAATAAATATTTTTGGATTTTTGATGATTTTTAAAAATTTTGTTGGATTTTATATTTTATATTTTTTTGTTTTTTCTTTTTCTATTTTTGGGTTTTTTCTATGTAGTTATAAATTATAATAATAAGCAACATACAATTTTGGGGGATTTTTCAAAATAATTTTCTATTTTTTTATTTTTCAAGTCAATCTTGAACAAAAATATGCTCACTTGATTTTAAATAAATAGTTAAAATGCTAAAAATGCAAAAATAAAAATATAACGTTAAAATACATGTTAACATGCACTTAACCTTATTTTTGCACAATTTTTGAAGAATGGGTGCTATTTTTAATAAATGAAAGAAAAGCACAAAAACATCTACTAGCTAGGGAATATTTGCAATTACAGTTAATGATAGGGGTTTGTCTAAAAATGTGCCAAAAATATACAACTAATATTAAAATTTATTGAACTAAATATAAATACAAAAATCTTCCAGGTCATACACACAATTTGCCCAGCTCACGTGGGACGACACCTGAGCTGAGCTAGACCAGACCCATATGCAATTTCATTAAATATAGGGGTTCATCTACAAATTATCCAATTTGATTTACACTACACATTGTATCTACAAGACTAATTAATAAATTAAAAATGTGAGGGGTTTAGTTTGCAATTTACCCCCAACGGCATGTAGATGGACAATGGAGATGGTCTCACTTATATATGTGTCATCATCTGAGCCACTGATAATGGTTTGTGACTGAACATCTGGGATTAGATCCCCAACTGGGATTGAACGGTGGCAATGAGTGTATTCTAATATCTAGGTCATAGAGACATTCTCTAAGAGTAAGGGATCTCCCACTAAAAATATGAAGTTTATTTATCCAATAGAGGATGTTTCAACAATTGCATCAACATCCATGTAGATCACTACCAACTCTAGTCTTCTAAAACATATGCAACCAATTGCAAGTGTTATTGGAAGAATGAGATACAATTATTAGACTTTGATCTTATCTAATAAGAAAGTCAATTTCAATGATTATATGTAGATTATACAGATGCACTATCCGAGTCCTTCTCTAAGGATCTGAGATAGTCTAGATAGTCACACTATCATTACATCAGCTTATTGCAATATTGGCATTTATCCAACTCTTTGGATGTAATATATGTGGAAATGATAGAATTACAGTCAACTCTTTAACTCTCCTTCTAACCTAGGTCTGACCCATGCTTCCACTGCGCTCCTTTCATTTATAAACAACCATTGCTTAAGACAAAGGATCTCTTATATTGATTTCAAAATATTTCAATATAGGAGTATTTCAACATTTATACATGCTTCATTTAATTCATACAATATGAATATTATGAGGCTTCATGAATGACTTAAGTATAGATAATATAATGATGACACTCATCATTTCCACATAAATCTTAAATCTTAAAGACTTAGGTTAAGGTAGTACTCAAATATTTTGAGTACATCATCTCTTATAGAGCCACCATTCTGCATGATGCAGTGAACCATGCCATTCATGATAAAATGTCGAGAGCACATATGTTTATCAGAACATCTACTTAGATTTTATAAGTATTATTTGACAATTATGATCATCATCGACATTATACTTCCAAAACACACTTGATGAGTGATCAAGATTACAGAGGCACACAAACCCTAGGTTGTTGTCTTATGGTCTATTTAATTGTCATTCCTCATTATTATGAGGAAACTTGTACATTGCAACCACATACATTATGTATCTAATTGCAAGTACAATATCTTGATTATGGATCCAATCCATGGTATTTTAGTAGATATTTTTTAGTATATTATTGAGTGGATTTAATGAAGGATTATCTGAAAAAAGAAATTTGCATAAATATATATAAATATATAAATATACATATTTTACTTTGATTTTAGAAATTTTATATCAAAGTTTTCTTGCCTTGCCTTATCAACACTGAAAGTTCATTCCCTTAATTACTTTAAATCTATGAGATAGACTTACTGTTATATCTCATGCAAGATCTGGGATCTACTTTCTTTTCTTTGTCACATCCCAATAATATGAGAAAAAAGAAGCAGGAACACATTACACTTTGCAAGTCCAACTTGCATTCCCAAATTTGGTTTTTAACACCTAGGCCCACCACCCTAAGTTGATGTTGACCTGTCATTAATTGAACCAATCGTCAACAAGATTAGAACTCACTATACACAATCCAATATCGCCGCAAAAATATGAGGATCCAATATTGGGATCACTACGCATATGGCCTTACTCTTTCGAGAAGAAAAGAGCCCGATTAAGATGTGCTTGTATGAATGAGTTGTCAATTCGAACATGCATCTCATACATATAATCCCTAGTGAGGGAACCCTTCGCCTTGACGAGAGACCATGGATGTCACTTATGTGATCCTTCATATCATGTTCAAATTTTAATTAATCATTATGAATCATATTAGTTACGATTAATTCTTTCAAGTGAAATACAAATCTATTCATAATAGAGTATTTCAATTTGATATAATTTATTGAATCATATTAAATCAATTATCAATCCAATTCAATCAATAAACAAACTTAATTGTTACTTGAAAGGATGATATTATCTAAAAAATCTGTATTACTCGAATTTTAATAATTAGAAAAATACATCATGATCCCTTAAAGAATTATCCCTTACCAACTCTCTTTCATAGCCAGTACTGACGGGAGTGGGACAAACCGCTCACGGAGCAACCTGGTACTCCAACGCTCCCGACTAGACACCATATCCTCTTCATGTTAGGATAATGCCAATTGATCACTTCGTACATGAGATGATAATCGGTTTTTCAACCGAAGATATATCATATAATAATAATCAAAACCATTTTGGTTTATATTATAAGGAAATTTGCTAAAAAATCCCCAATCATATTCAAGCAACATTGTTTGTTGGAATGAAAATCAAGTATACTACTTGTAATATATATCATATCTAATCAATTTTTGTTATAGAAATGTCATTTAAGGAAATAATCATCATCAAGCATTTCACAAAATATTCATCAATAATTATTTCAGGAAATTAACCATTAATTTCACTAATGGATTAAATGACAATCACAAGGTTCTCGATTAGGGAAGTTATTTTTAGTAGTGACCCTTGCTAAAATTAGAATATCTCAATTAATTTAAATCTAAAACCTGCAAAACAACTTTCGAAAGTTTTATGATTTGATTTACAACAGAACCCAAGTGATTTCATGCATTTCCAGGCTTTTAAAACTGTAATTAACTCTTCAATTACGTCAAGGTTCTCCATCCCCAAAAAAGTGGATATATGTTCATTAAAATGATCATAAGTTGAGCAATCAGATTCCAAATCACGCAAACTTAATTCCCACGATTTTCTTATTTAATGGGGAACATATTCTAAATGAATAATTTCATGTTTAAAAAATTTAAAATGGGTGAAAAAATCTCAAAAAATAGGGCTGTGTGAAGAAAATGCGGTAAATTTTCACAAATCCAAATGAACCCATGTTGTCCTAAGTTTATGGATCGTATCCAAGACCTCCGACCTGTGGCTCTAATACCATTTGAAGAATATGAGACAATCCTTAAGAGAATCACGGAAGCATGAGGATCACATCATATATGATCGATAGCGACTAGTCGCACTAGTTGCTTCGTGTGGTGGAATTTAAAAAATTTAATCGATGAAACCACATGATCCAAGAACACTTCTTGGAATGTTTCATCTAACCACATAGTAGATAAATGAATACCTCTTGTAGCGTCATTGTGATCGAGCCTATATGAGAAGAGACATCCCGTCTCAAGTCCGATGCATCGGAGGAGACGCTTGGGAGCGCGGAGATGAGTCGGGTGCTTCTCGCAATCCAAGTCGTTGATCCAAGCAATGGATCTCCTGATCTCATATCAAGAGATCAAATGTCTTATTCACGACTGAGGCACATCGAAGAAGATGTAGATCTAAGAGTTGTCAAAGTGGCAACACAACGACGATTCGACAACGGTGGCGATCTTCTCTCTAAGGATGTAGTGGACGACCACTCAAGGAGAGAGAGAGAGGTTGGCATGAGAATGCGAGAGAGAGAGAAGTTGTTGTTGTAACTTTCAATAGCAAGGGGTGCCTCTTCATATATATGGTTTTGGGAGTCCATGGACAACACAAAATCAATGGATGAGATTGATTTGTGTGTCTTATAATAGCCTTGATTTTGTTGTAAAAATACAACATTAATTAATTTAATTTAAATTAGTATATATTGATAAATCACTATAATTAATTCTAAATTAAATCAACTAACCTTGTAGATAAAGGAGGGGGAGATCACCCTCATTCCAAAAAGGGAGGGGACAACCACCAAGACGGCCACCCACTCATAATGGATGGTGGTGGCCATGCACCCTCTTAGGCTGGAAGGTGACAATGTCCTTATTATATCATG
This sequence comes from Ottelia alismoides, assembly GCA_037367405.1. NCBI lineage: Eukaryota > Viridiplantae > Streptophyta > Magnoliopsida > Alismatales > Hydrocharitaceae > Ottelia > Ottelia alismoides. Next base: position 221,265 of record JAZKJV010004098.1, read on the forward strand.
ATATTACATTATCTTATGAGATCTCCAAAATTTACAACACTTGTTGTAAATTATCTCACAAAAAAAAATCATAATTATCTTGTGAATATTGCAATCAATCCATTGGAAATATGTGAATCACATTCATACTCCACAACAAAATGTAAATTATATTTTCAATTAATCATCCAATGTGAATCCAATTCAAATTAATAATTAATCAACAAATATAAATCACAATTGTCTCTCTCTAATACATTATAAATCTCATTTATAATATATATGAATGATTGGATATTGCTATCCATATTATTCATATCCATAATAATTACATCACATTTAATTATATTAGATCATCATTCTCATGCATTCAAATAACATGAATCAAATTCACATTATTCATGACTATTAAATAACACTTATTATCCTTTTTTCAATCCTTAGTTATAATTCAACAATGGAATTATTCTTGAATTCTTTCAAGAATAATGCACTTTCTCCCCAGAACTTGGAGATATGGACATGGCGATTGTACGTTCCATGTATAGTGACTTAGATATTGAGATAACATCTCAAATCCATATCTCATGGACCTCTCAAAGATGCTTGATTTAAATCAAGGCCATAAATCTAATATTCTCATTGCATCTGAATCTCATTCAGATGAATGTCCAACACTTGGACCGAGATCAGATTACTTCTCTACTGAGAGGAGTCATAAAATCCAGACCTGTTTCATCACTGCCTCAGAATGGAAGCATCACCGTTATACAATTATTTATGATTACATCACCCTCAGGTATTCCTAATACATGTACATCCTGCATACTGGAAGACCTATGATAAACCCGAAGACATAGGTCAATTTTACACTGTCATCTTTAGGGTTTCATCATCGAGTTTCTCATTCTTGGTCACTGGGAGTTGGTATCAATTATATGCTTTCCAAAAGCATATATCAAACCAACAAATTCTTGTCGTGCTTCCAAAGCACGACGACCATGCATGGAATTTTATTGGTCGCAATACCTCATGAGTGAGCGCATGTCTTCCAGTTCACAAGTGAACCTGTATGATCCCTTTGAGAGATCGTATTACTCATATGCCCTCATATGCACACTAGCTCGCTGGTGTATAGACCATGGTTAGGTCATCAACCTATTAGTCTGCCAAATGTACATACTTGGACATATAGTAACATCTGTCTCTAGTCAGAGGATGTGTGCCTGTATCATGATAGTATATGACAAAGGACTTTGGTTATCTCGATCTCGTTAAGTCAACTCTTTGACCTAACTAATTTGACACCTCTAAATATCTATTCCTATTTACTGGACCTGCATCAAGAGGGCGGTCAGATATCGTCCTAATTGAAGGATTGCCATCTCCTACTTAGGATGGAGATCCTCTCATAACAATCATTTGAGAGTGCTTGATGAGTCCTCAATCTAACTCCTTTTAAATATTCTTCTAAGCATCGGCCTCCATGATTCCACAATTGAATCAATAGATGTATGATCATTAAGATGGCCATGGTACATAACCCTAATTGTACTAAGGGACCTATTACGCAAATTAATTATTCTTCATTTCTGATTAGGGAATGATATTCGTAATAACATTTATTGCATAATGGCTCACTGTGGGTTCGCATGTCCGACATTTAACTCTTAAGCTTGTCTTTGTAAACTCAAAGTTTGGAGCTCAGTTAGAACTTTGGAGATTTAGGCTTGGTCGGAACCTTGCGTGTGAACCACACTTGAAACACAACTACCTCTGAGAGTCACAAAACTCTATTTAAGTCTCCTCAATAGACATGTCAGAATAAAGTAACTCATAAACAAACCCTTATGACTATGAAGCTATCTTGTATAGTGTGTGTGTGATATGTATCTCTCCTCAGCTAAAGCGGTAAAAGTCAGTCTTCTCCAATATGGTGACCCTAATTCCCCAATCCAACATCCCTTTACTCGAGAAGTGGGTTATTCCCTTCTAAGTTGAAGTAAAACTGGCTCAAGAAGAGGAGGTGAAAAGAAGAATGGACGGTAGCTAGTTTAGCTACCTATACTAGGATGCTTGACCAGTGTAGCCAACTCATCTGACTGCAGGCTTACATGAATATGACTTTGAAGCTCAATCTTGCTTATTGGACTATATAAATGTATACATACACCGGCAAGCATTTTATTTTGATTCAGGACTGTCCACTTTTTGGAGATTTTATTACACTTTTTTTAATACTATATACAACAACATTACATATTGAGTTTTCTTCTTGATCCAGTAAACTATCCCTCTTTTGAAGCATTATTGCAACCCACAACTTTTCTCATTATACCTCATGGCTATTGGATCGGGTTGGGGTATAATGGTCACAAATATGTGACTTCCGATGTTTCCATTAACTTCTTTCGCATGTCGGCAAATCCAGGCTTCCACTACTTTAACTGAGGTGAGCAAAGTGCAAGGTGCAAGTGTGCAAGCTAGGTCATTATCAACAAGAGTCGAGCGTGTGCTCTGAAATATTCTACTTAGGAATTGAAGATGACATTAAACCAAGTCTCGCGTTCTCAAAGAATTTAGTCTAGAAGATCTGAAGTGCCTCAACTCCAATTCCTATAAGGTTCCAGTGATTAAGTAGAATTATAGTCCAACCAAGCTCCAATCATGGATTTTACTTGGACTAATTCAATTATTAACATCAATCTTAAAAATGCGCTATGTAAAATGCAGAGAAAATATTTTTGTGATGCACTTTTCTAATTTTAAATTTTTATGGATTTTTGAATACTTTTGCAAATTTTTATGCAGTATGAAAAGATTTTGCAAATGTTTTTGGGATTTTTGATTTTACAAATTTTAGGGAGTTTTCAAAACAACAAGTTTTTAAGAAAATAAATGTGCAAGTATTTATACGGGAGTGTTTCTTTGGTATTTACGTGATATGGGATTTCAAGATTTACAGGCTTGTATACAAAATTTATATATAAGGTATGCAAAGAATTTCTATAGTTCTCAAAATAGTTTGAAAATATTTTTTCAAACATTTTGAAAACTTTATTTTTCAAACTAATTATGCAATTAATTTTTTTGCAAAGATTTTAAATATTTTGAAAACCCTTTTGCAAAGATTTTTTAATAGTATAGATAGATTTTTCAAACTGTTTTTGCAACCATTTTGCAAACCATTTACAAATAGATTTTCAAAACATTTTATTTCAAACAAAGAAAAGAAATTTTTATAAACAAAACCTTTTTATAAAGGTTGAACATATATTACAAAATGCTTTCCAAATAGTTTTAAAAGATTTTCAAATTAATTTTCAAAACATTTTTCAAATATTTTGTAAAACATTTTTTCCAGATTTATTAATCAGTTTATATAATGATTTTTTATGAATTTTATACAAGTATGTTCTTTACAATTAAATATTTGTATTTTAGCCATACTTATTAAAAATACAAAAGTACAAGTTATGGCTAAAGTATGTACAGAGTATATACGACCCCCTATACATAGCTTGAGTTATGTCCTCATAGATCGAAGAGAAAAGAAAAGACATAGCTCGTACTAAGTATAAAAGAGACTATACTACAATGACTAATGAATAATAAATCGATGAATGAGAAGTCAGCCATTCCCGCTACTACTTAGGATGAAATAATCCTAAGTATAGCAGGCTGTATCTACATGTCGGGAGGGTTAAGGGTGGGAATGAATAGATGATCGACTCGTCCTGTTTCCCCCTATAGTTCAGGAAAATATAAATAAGTATAGACAAGAATATCAACAAGAGAGGAGATAGGTGAGGGATCAAAGAGCTAACAATGGTACTCACTTATCCCCACCATACTTAGGTTGAAGCATATCCTAAGTGTAGCGGTGATGATTGAGAGGAATGAAAGAAAGAACGAGAAGAAAATAACAGAACAAGAGAAGAAAATAAAAAAAACTAAAGAAAGAGTTTCATAGGAGAATTATCTAAATATTTTTAAGCTATGGAGTTGTGGATGATGCATCGTTGAAGATTACTTGGAATGAGTCGACAATGTCAAGGAAGGTGTCATGCTCGAGGTACGTTTTCAGTAACTGACCATTGATGACGAACAATTGTGTGTCAGATTAGACTCGGATATCAAAATGCTTTCGTTGTCATGCACTTCTTTCACACTGAATGGACCTGTCCATTTACTCTTCAATTTCCATGGGATATCTTCAACTTTGAGTTGAATAAACACACTTTCTGTCTAGTCTCGAAGGTCTTTAGTCTGATGTGCCGGTCGCTCTAGCATTTAACATTATCCTTGTACATCAAGTTGTTATCAAACACATAGTCTCGGAATTATAGGAGTCTATTCAGATCCAATTTTCTTTGTTGACCACCTTTCAGTGAGTCCAAATTGCATCTGTTGACTGCCCATAGTGATTTATGAATTAGAATGATGGGAAGATGGCACGGTTTTCCAAACACAAGATGGTAGGGCAACATGCCTAAGGGAGATTTGTAAGCGATTATGTATGCCCAAAGGACAAAGACCAAGAGTTGGGACTAGCTCTTTCTATATAGACTCACAAACTTCTGCAAAATTTTCTTGATTTATTTGTTCGATATCTGTTCCATGCCATTGGTCCATGGATGATAAGGAGAATCGAATAGGTGCTCGATGTTGTACTCCTTTGTTAATTCTTGACCTAGTTATTTCTGAAGTGACTACCCCCATCTAATATTAGAATCTTTGGTATTCGGAACCATGAAATGATGCTCTCTCAGAAATCGACAAACTGTACAGTTATCAACAGCTTGTGCGAGAATAGCTTCAACCTAGTAACTCACATAATCAACAGCAAGAAGGATGTGCTCAAATCCGTGATTGCTGGAAAAGGTCCAATGAAATCGATGCCCCAAGCATCGTTTATATATGAAATCCGAATGAATTTCATGGACATCGAGTCTTTAGCTGTGAGGGTTCCTCCCATTTTCTAACAATCAATGCATCGTTTGGCATATGTTGTTACATCCTTAAATAGTGTGGCCACTAGAGGCCACATTGCAATACTTTTGTTGTCGTTCTTTCTCCAGAGTGGTGTTGACCAGGTTCAAGCTAATGACAATGCTCGAGGACACTCTTATGCTACTCCTGAGGGATACACCGACTCCAAATACAATCTGCTCCTTCCCTGAATAAAAGTGGATCTTCCCATTAGTAGAAATGGATTATGGACAAGAACTTGTCCTTCTTGATCTTTATCCAATCTTTTGGGACTACTCCATAAATGAGATAGTTCACAATATCAACATATCAAGGGCGAGAATCCACAACAAGAATTGACTCTTCAGGAAAGGTGTTTGTGATGGGTGTACCACTCAGTGAAGGTTCTTAAAGCTCAATTCTCGAGAGGTGATCTGTACCATGTTCTGAACTCCAAGCTTATCTTTTATTATCAAATCGAACTCTTGGCGGAGAAGGATCCATCTGATCAATCCGGGATTTGCTACCTTCTTCTGTTGTTGACAGCGGATAAAAGAGTGGTCAGTGTAGATGGTGACTTTAAATTAAAGAAGATAGGATCCAAACTTCTCAATGGAGAAAACCATGACCAACAACTCTTTCATTGTAACAGTATAATTTCCTTGAGCTTCATCTAATGTATTGTTGGTGTAGTGAATAGCATAGGGTACTTTGTCTTTTCTTTATCCTAACATAGCCCTAACTGCGAAGTCTGTGCGTCCGTCATGATCTCTATGGGTAGAGACCAATCTAACGGTTGTAGGATTGGAGCTTGAGTAATTAGCTTCTTCAGTTGATTGAAATAAGGGAGAACCAAGTAATAAACATTGAACTCGGTCTCCTTGTGATGTAACTCAGTTAGAGGACGGGTGATGCGGATGAAATCTTTGATGAATCTTTTGTAGACACCCACATGCCCCCGGAATGTCCTCAAATTTCTGACATTTCGAGGTGGCTCAAGATTGGCAATCACATCCACCTACGATGGGTCGACTTCCATGCCATGCTTGGAAATGACATGGCCCGGCATAATCCCTTCAGTGACCATAAAGTGGCTCTTTTCCCAAGATAGTATGAGATTGAATTCTCGACATTTCTAATGTACTCTATCTAGGTGCTCAAGATAAGAATCAAAACTGTCACCATAGATGGAGAAGTCGTCCATGAACACCTCGAGAGAAATGCCAACTATCTCTGTAAAAACTATAAGTATGCACCTCTGGATTGTGATAGAAGCATTATACAGACCAAAGGACATTCTCCTAAAGCCTAGGTGTCGAAAGGCAAGTGAAGGTAGTCTTCCATTGGTCCTCTAGGGGGATTGCCACTTCGTTGTTCCTTGAATACCCATCCAAAAAAATAGTAGAACTCCTTGTCAGCTGATGAATCTGCATTTCATCATCTTTATTCATTTATTTTAGCTTAAAATCCCCTATAAAATACCTGTATATAACACTAACTCCATATTTTTACTAACTTGCATCTGTGTGTAAATATTGTACACTTCTTACCATTTTAACATGAAATAAATAAACAAATAAATAAAGGAAAAAAAGAAAAGAAAAAAAAGGAGAAGAAGACTGTATATATGTAATAGATACAGGCTGATCCAAAGCCCGATAGAAGGTCAAGAATTGACCTGATCGACAAGGAATAATGTATTGGGAGATAGGGTTGGTAATCAGAAAATCCAAAAAAAAAGTGTGTGATGTGTATATTTGTATACTACACTATTTATTTGTAAATAAATTGACCTCAAACAAAATAATTTTCTAAACAAAAATTGTAAATAAAAATGTGTCCTAAATCATAAAACTAATTGCACAATCAAATCTTCTACAGAATAAAAGCAACCACACTTGGAAAAAGCCACTAAGCAATTATTGAAAGACCAATTCCGGCTCCATATGAACTCAAATTGAACCAAACTCACTTTCATTGTATTCTAAATTAAATTATCTTAAAAATAGACGTGATTTCATAATTTTTGGAATTACAGGTGAGAAGTTGATTTTCTGGGGTGGATTGTTCAATTTCACCATTTATTTGTACATATTGTATTTTGTAAATATTTATAAATATTTTGAAAAATTATTGAAAAAATAAATTTTTAAAACAAAAAAATTAATTTCCTTATTTAACCATGTATATAATGTCATATATGTATATAGCATATGTATATAGATAATTTTCTTAACTCACTACCACAAAAAAATAAAAAAAGTAACATTTAATTTTTAAATTAATAAAGTGACGAAAATACAAAAAAATAGTTAATTTTTGTAAATAATTTTAACACTAATCTTTTTAATTTATCTCATTTCAATTTTTTCTCTCTTATCTCTTATCTTCATTAAAAAATTCAAATTTCGATTCCTATCTTTTCTATTTATATGGCTCCTTCTCCATCATTTCAATTTAATCAATCTTTGGTGAGAGGGGCTCGATCTCTAAGAGTCTTCTTATCGCAGAAGGGTGACTAGCCTCTGAGTCGTTCGGTGACAACGAGTCGACCTTCATCGAGGTGATCAAGGTCTTTTCCGCACCTAAGGTGAGATCCACAATTTTCATGTCTTATTTTTATCATAGGTTAATTGTAGTTTTATTTTTGCATTTTTATTCCGTCGTCAATTTTTTTATCTAGATCTTAGAATTCATCACGATTTTGATCCACCTTCGACTCTGATTTTTCATCTCACTTTCTCGATCTCTTAGCATTTGTTTCTACCTATCACGATCTCTCAACTCCGGCCACGTACGGTGGTTGGAGACCCGGATTCGTCTTCTACATCACAAAGATCCACATACACTCATGCATTCCGTTTTGATTTTGGGATCGAGTCATCATGCTTGCCTTCCGATTTATTGATAAATAAAATTTAAAAAAAATTGAATTTTTTAAAAAATATTTTTTCTCTTTCTCTCTAATATTTGTTTTGTAGGATCACATAAAAAAGAAAAATGAAAAAAATTATTTCTAGTTTATATTCTAAAAAATTAAAAAAATAAAATAAAAAAGGTTTTTTTATTCATCTTTGCTTCTTACATCTACAAATAAAAAATATTAAAACAAAACAATAAAAAAGGGCTTCAGGCGGGGCGACCCCCGCCACCACCTAGGCGTGCCTCAGTGCGGCACCTCCGTCGCTGCCCCTCCGAGAACCATCTCTCCAACCGCCTAGAATCTCTAGTCATCATCACCATCCCGCCTCGCTGTAGGTGCCGTGATAGCCCCCTACATTGACAACGTTGTCGATCGACACCTGGGCCTCGCATTAGCAGGCCACCACGATGCACTCGACCTCCACCGCCACTACCGATAGCCGTGCCCTCCACAATGCTGCGCAGCACCTCTACCGCAGGCGCCACCGTAGGTGCCACTGCCCACACGCGCCGACTCGCGGTCACCGCGTGCCTCCATCGAGGAAGACCTCTAAACACTCCAGTGCCATCCTCCTATTTCCTCCGCCCAAGAACGTCGTCGTCATCGATAACCATCGAGGATATCATCGCTCTCCACGCCCGTCTGTTGGGAGAGATCAAGGAGAGGGCAGCGAGCCTATATCCCCCTCCCAACTTGAAGAAACACAGAGAATCCACGAAACCCTAAGGCATTAATAAAATATTCGAAAATTTGCAATTCTACCCTCGGAAGATTCACATATTACAAAAATGCCTCTACTCTAGCAATTAGTACGTGCACAACACGTTTTATTAGGTATTTTACATTTTTTCATCATGATGTTTATTTTTGTTATTTATTTGATGAACAAACATTGAATATTCACAAGTTAGTCTCTGATTTCCCTACCTTTATTTTGCTTGTTTTTCTTATTGAAACAATTTTTTTGTTTGTCAATAAATCTCCCAAAAATCATGCTATGTTCCTGATGCTCTTATCTTTCTAGCACAAGTTTTTTATTGCATTTTATCATCATTTCATATTATTAAAAAATAAAAAATAGTGTCTTTTTCTCTTCCTGAAATTCAAAAATTCATAAAAAATTGAATATTGCGCTAAAAATTCCAAAGCAATAGAGTAGTTTTATTTCATTGTCTTTTAATTCTTACCCAAATTTCACACCTTAATTCTTTTTAAAAACCAGAAAAATTGAAAAATACTAATAATCTAATAGAATGATAAAAAATTCTACAAAAGTCCAAAAATCATGATTTTAGTTCCTGTTTGTAGATATTTGCATATATTTCATCATAGAAATAGTTTCCAGGAGTTTTGGGCATTGAAATATTTTTAAGTTGCAAATTACTCCAGGATGTGCACTGTTTATCATTTTTCCACTATTTGATTTTTTAGAAAATAAAAAAACATCTGAAAATTCTACTAAAATTCCCAAAAATATTTCAAAGTTTTTAAAATCCAAAAATATTTTTCTGGATTTTTCTGGGTATTTTTGAAATAATTGAAAAATACAAAAAGAGTTTGGTGTGCGTCTTTCTTATCTTGTACATATTGTTGTTTATTTGAATCTTTAAAAAATGCAAAATTAAAATAAAAAAAATTGAAAATCAGAAAAAAAATAGGAATAGAAAAATAAAAAAATTAAATGTGGAAAAATTCCACAAAAACCAAGGACAGTTTGCCTTTGAGATTCCTACTTTTCTTTTAATTGATTTTCTGTTGATTATTTGAATAACCCTCAAGAATTGTAGCCTCCTGAGTTCAATCATGTCCGCTATATAGGTAAATAGTTAGCAAAACATTTCTTTTGCTCCACATTATTTTTTATAATTATTTTGCAGCAAGAGAAGAAATAAATAAATTGTTTGTTTGATCAGGGATTTTTTGGGGATAACAATGACTATCTTATACCAATAATTATTAATCCTCGAAGATTCCTGCTCAACAAAATGACGTCGTTGCCGGGGAGGCACGACGAGGGTAGTTAGGTTTCTCTTTTGACATGCTATTCTTAGTTGTACGTATTCTTCCACATTAACTCCATTGTTCATATTCACTGCATTTATTTCATTTTTTGCTCATATTTGATACTTGTGTTTCTTACACATTCTCTCTTTTCTTTTTCTTGTGAGGGCCCAATGAGTAAAGGAGGCGATCCTAAGATAGCCGAAGCACCCAAGTGACATGGAGGTAGCTTGATTCTTTACCGAGCCGCATGATAGAGTGACAGGAAGAGAAGAATAATTGAAGGGGACCAAAAAAGTTGTATTTATTTATTTATTTTCTAGCATGTGAAACCTTGTAAATGGACATTCATTTCTTACGGGGTCTGTTTTGCCAAGTATCGTTGCACTTGGGGGACCTCACCGGTTTTGTTTTCATCACCTTATTTTTCTTTGTTTCACGCAGATTTCGTGAGCTACCAATTGATTGCTTTAATTAATTTGCTTGAGCCAGGTAATTAATTAGGTCCAAACACCCTAAACAATAATTTCTCTACCTATAGAATAGAGGGTAATTGGACTTAGTCAAATTAACCTATTCTTGCCCAATAATAGGAGCTATTGATTAGGACAGTTCACTTGCATTTGCATATAGGTTAGTTTATTTTTTGTATTTCAATTATGTGCGGATCACTTGCATATAGAGTGCTGGCGACAAGGTACGCATCTCTAACCCTTGCATGCATCATTGTGTTTAATCGCACATTGGCATTTCCGATTTCCTTCCTTGTTTTCACTCACATAAGTAAGAAAGGAAACTGGACACTCCGAAGGAGATATATTAAAAATATTCAAAACAAGTGATAACTGCCTAAAAATCGGGACTGCTAAAGAAAACTCAACCCTAATATAAACACAAAAAAAATATTATTTTGGGGAGAGTAACACCTGTGTTGTTTGATTTATCTGCAGCAAGAGAGCGACCCACACACTAGGATAGAACAACGTCCGAACTCTCTTTAGACTACTGTCTTGTGATTAGTTGTTCTCCAATGAGGACTTCACCGAGTAGCCGGTAATCAGTCCGGGATTTCCTTAGCAAAGTGGGCAGATTGGGTAGCCGATAAACGGTCCGCACCCGTACTGGCTAGGAAAAACTAGTTGTGAGATTGGGACAGTCTCCTGGGAGCATTAGGTTCCTAACAGCTCTCTTTAACCTCTTTGATATATTGTATTTTCACCAAACTCTAAAAATTGACAAGATAATTGATCGAACCTTTACGCTCTTCACATTGTGTTGAGTTGGTGAACTAGGAGTTTGTATTGTGCTTGATTGCTTATGTGCATACTAGATCCTTATGTGCATTGCGCATTTTTCACTACATATTTTGACTTGACCCTCGTGCTCTCCCAATCTCGTATTTTGTTTCGGAGATGGTTGACTGGAGTTATTTTAGTCCGATCATTGCGGATACCTCGTACCTTCTAGCCGATCCACCTTCCTTTTTCAGAAGGATGTTCCCCCAGATTTTTGTGCATATCCGCCTAACCATTATTTGAGGAATCAGACGATGATTTTCACCCACCCTCATAGCACTGACTCGACCATGTGATTTTGGAGTCACCTTTCATGGTATCCACACTTGAGACCCTAAATCAGATTATGTAGCATATGAATTCGAGGATTACCAATCTATTTAACATAAATACGAGCCAGAATGCTGCTCAAGTATTTGAGGATATGGATTCACTTGAGGATAATCATGAGAGCTTACAATAACCAAAATATAAAAAATGGGAAAACTCTAAAAATCCAAAAAGATTCTGGAGACACGTTGTTGATTCATTTTGTGAGGAGAGTGCACCCATGCCAAACCATTTTCCGACATAGTCATTCACAACATGTCCGAACTTTGACCCCGAGGATTCCACTATACAGACTGCTCTTGGCAATCGTCGTGTATATGTTGATTCTGATCTCCTCCCTTGTATGGAGAAGGTCCAAAAATTCAAACAATTATTGACTGAACCTGAAGTGATGGCCACCGTTCATGAGATCACTAAAGCCCCACTTCAGCAGGCCATGACCCATTTATCTACTCCTCAACACAAGAAGAGAAAACGAAGGAGTAGATCTGACCGTCACATCTTGACCATGGCCATTTCCTACGCCATCTCCTACCGTCAACATTTTAAGAAAGGGAACAATGCTACACCTCTTGTGAGTTTCTCCATATCTAACTATTTTTGTGATAACACTCTCCTTGACGGTGGTTCGTCAATCAATATAATACCATTCTCTATGGTACAATCTCTTCCTCTTGGGCCTCTCAAGAAAACCAGGATGATAATTCAATTTGTTGATGGATCTATCAAGAGGTCGAAGGGTATTCTAGAAAATGTTTTCATTCTTACTCAGGGCCTGAAATTCACTTTTGATTTTGTCATGTTGCCCATGGAGACCTCCTCCCCTGTGGAGACCCTCGAATCATCCTAGGATGACCTTTCCTTGCCTCTGCGAGAGCCGTTATTGATTATGGATCAGGGGAGATTCGCTTCCATTTTGATGTAGGGAGCGATGTGTGGATCACTACACCCACTACTAACCAGACTTGCATCCCATGAGAGCTCGTCGGTGTTAGCCAACCCCAAGGATTTTGACCTCGATTACAATATCAAAGATTCTTGTATGTTGGATGATATTGAGACCCGAGGATTTCTCCATAAGGAGGAAAACTCAGAAAGCATAGACCATGGAATTCCCCCTTCTGGTATGTGGAGAGGCATTGATGACATCCCGAGATATACATGATAGACACCCTAGAACAGAAGGCAGAATCTGAGACTAGACAGGACGGACATAATTTGACTACTTTCACTGATGATTTCGTTCCTTTTCACCCTGATTCAAATGAGACTTATAAGGCCAAATTTGATTTGATTGCTTTTATAAAGGAATTTTGTCCTTTTGATATTGATGATGATCCAGTAGAGGCTCGTCAGGCTGAAATTGATCCTACTTTCTCTAATAATGATATCGAGCCTTTTTACTTTGATGTTTGTGAGACTTCCCATCCAGGACAAGACCACACTACTTCCAATAACCGATTCGTGCCTACACACTCTGACATTGCTGAGAATACATTCTTGGTCGATCCTGATCAATTCATGCTTAATGATGACCCCAATATCGGCCTACACCTTATTAGATCTATTCCTCAACGATCCCACAAGAAGATTCACTTTTGACCTTCTTGACCTTTGTACATCCATTCCTCTTTTACATCCTTTCGTTTCATTCTTTCTTCCATTTTATCATTCACCCCATTTCCTTGTGTGTATATGCTATACTTAGGATGTGCTTTATCCCAAGTATGGGGGTGTGAGTGGTTTATGTTGTTCATATTCATTCTGTTCATCAAACTTCTTGTTCCCTATACTTAGGGATACTCTACCATAAGTATGGGGGGGCGATGTTGTTCATATTGTCTTTTTTTAGTCCGTACATTCTCTGCATCAATTTTCCCCTTTCGTACAACCTTTTATACCTAGGATTACTTGATCCTAAGTATAGGGAGGGATCACCAACTCCTATTCTTTTCATTATCTCTTTGAGTCGTTGTAGCATAGGAGTCTTTTCACTTTTCTATACTTAGCAGGAGTTATATCTTCCTTTGTCGCTCTCTGATCACTATGAGGATATAATTCGAGCTAAGTATAGGGGGTGTCATATATATTGTATATATACTTTAGACATAACTCGTACTTTCATATTTATTTTTGGGGAAATGTATATAAATTCATGAAATCCACGTGTTCGTGTGTATAGAGTTTGATTTCCTTATAAAAAACAAAAAAAAAACTAAAAAAACCTACAAAAACAACAAAAAATCAATCAACAAAAACAAAACAAAACAAAAAAGCTGAAACAAAAAAATCCTTGTATATACTTGTATATATTTTATTAACCTTTTTTCCTTTTTGAAAGAAAAACTACAGGACCAACATCTATAAAAAGTTGCATAAAAAAACCTCTCTTTTCACATTCATTTCTTTTCCAAAAATCCTCAAAAAGTTCAAAATTACAAAATTTCTTAAAAAATGCTTTCTTTTTACATTGCACTTTTTTTTTTGCATTTGCATGTGCATTTGTTCAGGATAGTATTGACATTTAAACTATATCTGGAATAAAATTGAAGAATGGAGCTTAGTTGGGCCTTAATCCACTTAATTTCATAAGAACCTTATAAGAACTGGAGTTAAGACTTTTCACGTCCTAGTGACTTAATTCTTTGAGTCCATAAGACTATGTTCACATGTCGCTTGATTAGTCTAAGCAGAACACTTAACAACACACGCATGATTCTTTCAGATCACGTAGCTCTTCATGGAGGAGGAGGTAGTGAGGAGGCAGAATCATTTGGCTTGGAGTAGCATACGAGGGAAGTACATCTAGGCGGAACCTCTCATCTTCCTCTAGGGAGGGAAGTGTGTGTCAACCTGATCTAGCGATGTTTATGTCTAATGACAGGATGTTGTGGGGTTGCAATAATGCTTCAAAAGAGGGATAGTCTACTAGCTCAAGAAGAAAAACTCCTTATGTACATGCTGCACCTTGTATATATTTTCAAAAAAGGGAAAAATGCAGAATCTCCAAAAGTGGACATGCCTGATTGAAAAGTAAAATGTCCACCGAAGTGTATATACAAGGATAAAAAAAGGAAATTAATAAGAGATTCAAAGTCAAATACTAGTAAGCTTGCAGCGGATAAGTTGGCTACACTGGTCATGCATCCAAGGATAGGTAGCTACCCTTGTTACCGTACATTCATTTCTCCATCTCCTCTTCTTGAGCTTGTTGTACTAGAACATAGAAGGGAATATCCCTTCTCCTCGAGGAAAGAGTTGTTAGACTGGGGAACTAGAGTTACCTTATTAAGGGAGGATGTTTCTTTGCTACTTTCGAGATGGAGAGCTACATTTCACTTACACTGTACAAGTAAAGACTCATAGTCATAAGAATTGATATATGTATACTTGTTTTGATCTGACTGTTGAGGAGACTTGAATAGGAGTCTTATGGAACCTAGAGGCTGTTAGGTTTTAAATCCATTTCCCATTAAGGTTCCGCTACATTAATAATCCAAAGGTCTGATAGAGCTCCATACTACAATTTTATGAAGATAAGTTCAATATATTGTCCTAATTCTTCATTTTCCTTTCATTTTCTTTCTTTTTATTCACTTATTTTTTCAAATAAGCGTTTGCTAAGGGACTAGCAAAGGTAAAGCATAGGGGAATGATGAATCTGCATTACATCATCTTTATTCAATTATTTTAGCTTAAAATCCCTTATAAAACACCTGTATATAACACTAACTCCATATTCTTACTAACTTGCATCTGTGTGTAAATATTGTACACTTCTTACCATTTTAACTTAAAATTAATAAAGAAAGAAAGAAAGCAAAATAAAGAAAAGAAAAAGAAGAAGAAGACTGTATATATGTAATAGATACATGCTGACCTGAAACCTGAGAGAGGGTCAAGACTAGACCTAATCGACCAGGAATAATGTATGGGGAGATAGGGTCCTTAATCAGAAAATCCCAAAAATGTGTGTGATGTGTATATTTGTATACTACACTATTTTATTTGTACATAAATTTACCTCAGACAAAAAGATTTTCAAAACATAAGTTGTAAATAAAAATGTGTCCTAAATAATCAAAATAATTGCATAATCAAATCTGGTAAAGAATAAAAGCAACCACACTTGGAAAAAGCCACTAAGCGATAATTGAGAGACCAATTCCGGCTCCATATAAACTCAAATTGAACCAAACTCACTTCCATTGTATTATAAATTAAATTATCTTTAAAATGCCTATGATTTTATAATTTTTTGAGTTACGGGTGAAAAGTTTGTCTTCTAGGGTGGTTTGTGCAATTTCACCATTTATTTGTACATATTATATTTTGTAAATATTTATAAATATTTTACTAATTATTTAATACAAAAATAAAAAAAATAAAAATTTTAAAACAAAAAAATACTTTACTTATTTAACCATATATATAATGTCATATATGTATAAAAAATTAACATTTAATTTTCAAATTACTAAAGTGATGAAAATACAAAAAAATAGTTAAATTTTGTAAATAATTTTAACACTAATCTTTTTTACTTTATCTCATTTCAATTTTTTTCTATGTTATCTCTTATCTTCATCCAAAAATTCAAAAATTCAAGTTTCAATTCTTATCTTTTCTATTTATATGGCTCCTTCTCTATCATTTCAATTTGATCAATCTTTGGTGAGAGGAGCCCGATCTCTGAAAGTCTTCTTGTCACAGATGGATGTCTAGCCTCTTAGTCATCCGATGACAGCGAGTCGGCCTTCGTCGAGGTGATCAAGGTCTTTTCCATTCCTAATGTGAGATCCACACTTTTCTTCTCTTAATTTTATCTTAAGTTAAACATAGTTTTATTTTTCGCATTTTTATTCTGTCATCAATTTTTTTATCTAGATCTTAGAATCTATCACGATTTTGATCCAACTCCAACTCCGATTTTTCATCTCACTTTCTCGATCTCTTCACGTTCTTTTCTACCAATCACGATCTCTCAACTCCGGGCACGCATGGTGGTTGAAGACTCAGATTCATCTTCCACATCGCAAGAATCCACATCCACTTATGCGTTCCATTTTGATTTTGGGATCGAGTCATAATGCTCGCATTCTAATTTGTTGATAAATAAAATTTAATAAAATAAATTTAAAAAATAATTTTTTCTCTCTTTCCATATAATGTTTGTTTTTCAAGATCACCTAAAAAAGAAAAAAAATAAAAAATTATTTGTAGTTTCTATTTCAAAAAATATAAAAAAAATAAATAAAGGTTTTTTATTCATCTTCATTTATGTCTTACATCTACAAATAAAAAATTATTAAAAAAATAAAAAAAGAGCTTCACGCGGGGAGGCCCCCACCACCACCCAAGCATGCCTCAGCCTGGCATCTCTGCCGCTGCCCCTCAAAGCACTGTCTCTCAAACCGCCTGGAATCTCTAATCATCATCGCCAACCCGCCTCGTTGCAGGAGCTGTGACAACCCCCCGCACCGATACCACTATCGATCAACGCCTGGCCTCACATTAGCAGGACACCACTCCACATTCGACCTCCACCGTCACTGTCGACATCTGCGCTCTCCACGGTGTTGCACAACACCTACACCGCAGACACCACCACCCATACATGCCAATGCGTGATCGACGCACGCCTCCATCATGGCAGACCTCCGAGAGCTCCAGTGCCATCCTCATGTTTCCTCCGCCCAAGAATGTCGCTGCCACCAACAACCATTGAGGATATCACCGCCCTCGGTGCCCGCCTGTTGGGAGAGATAGAGGAGAGAGGTGGTGCACCTGCAGCCCCCTCCCAACTTTAAGAAACGAAGAGAAGCAAAGAAACCCTAGGTCATTAAGAAAATATTTGAAAATTTGCAACTCTGCCCTCGGAAGATTCGCATTTTATAAAAGCGCCCCTTCTACAGAACATAGCACGTGCACATCACACTTTATTGGGTAATTTATGTTTTTCATCCTAACATTTATTTCTGTTATTTATTTCATGAACAAACATTGAATATTTGCAATTTAGTCCTTGATTTCCATACCTTTATTTTGCTTGTTTTCTTATTGAAAGAAATGTTTTATTGTTGGTCAATAAATCTCCCAAAATTATGCTATGCTCCTGCTGTGCTTATCATTCTAGCATAAATTTTTAATTGCATTTGTTTATCATTTAATTTTATTAAAAACAAAAATAATGACTTTTTCTCATCCTGAAGTTCAAAAATTCATAAAAATTTGAAAATTATGTTAAAAATTCCAAAAAAAATAGAGTAGCTTTATTTCATTGTCTTTTAATTCCTATCCAAATTTCACGCTTAACCAAAAAATGAAAACACCAAAAATCTTATAAAAATCAAAAAATATTCTACAAAAGTCCAAAAATCGTGATTTCAGTTTATGTTTGTAGATATTTACATATATTTCATCATAAAAATAGTTTCCAGAAGTTTTGGGCAATTAAATTATTTTTAAGTTGTAAATTACTCCAAGCGATGCACTGTTTATCATTTTTGCCACTGTTTGGTTTTTAGAAAAATACAAAAACATCTGAAAATTCTATAAAAATTCCCAAAAAACATTTCAAAGTTTTTAGAACCCAAAATATTTTCTCTGGATTTTTTGAGCATTTTTGATATAATTGAAAAAAGAGAGTTCGGTGTGAGTCTTTCCTATCTTGTGCATATTGTTCTTTATTTGAAATTTAAAAAATGCAAAATTAAAATCATTAAAAAGTTGAAAATCTGAACAAAAGGAATAAAAAATTAAAAAATAAAAAGAGAAAATTTCCACAAAAATCAAGGATAGTTTGACTTTGAGATTCCTGCTTTTCTCTATATTGATTTTCCGTCGATTATTTGAATAACCCTCGGGAATTGTAGCCTCCCACAGTTTGAACATGTCTGCTATGCAAGTAAATCAATATCAAAACATATCTCCTGCTCCACATTATTATTTGTAATTATTTTTTAGCAAGAGAAGAAAAAAATAAATTGTTTGCTTGATCATGGATTTTTTGGGGATAACAATGACTACCTTATACCAATAATTATCAATCCTCGAAGATTGCTGCTCAGCACATGCCAATCATTCTAGAACTTGATCAATTAATGGCAAGGGGAAGTAGTCCTTCTTTATTGCAGCATTGAGGTAGCAGTAGTCAATACACACATGCCAGGATGTTGGTAACCGAGTTGAAATCTCCTCTCCTTTTTCATTGGTAACCACGACGAGCCCAGATTTCTTTGGAACTACATGCAAGGGGCTCACCCATTTGGGGTCAGAGATGTGATAAATGAATCCTTCATAACACCATCTCATTATTTCCTTCATGATAATGTCCCAGAAGTTAGGGTTCAGTCTTCTCTAAAATTCTCGGGATGGCTGGGCATCATCTTCTAAATAGTTGTCGTGTGAACACGTGGCAGGATTCACCCCGCGGAGGTCTGATATATACCAACCAAGTACGTTGCAATTTTTCTATAGAACCTCAAGCAGTCGATATTCCTAATCCAGGTTCAGCTTGCTGTTGGTGATGACCAGATACATATTTTCCACACCCACAAGGAAATCGTACTTGAGGCATGCCGCAAGTGGCTTTAATTCTGTTTCTGGTTGAGGCTGCTTCTTAGTCACTTCAAAAACTGAATTAGTAGGTGGATGATATACCATGGTTTTGGAGGTGCTAATTGCCTCGACTGCTAGTGGCTTTGCTCACACTACATCAGTGAATTATTCTTGTTTTAACTTGCATGAAACTTCTGCTTAAAAAATCACCATCAACAAGTAAGAATTTGTCTCCTAGTCGACATCAGAGCATGTGAAGATTGTACTTTCTAGGTCCTCCTCTGGAAAGAGGATTTCCTAAACCCATGTTTCATTCAAAGAAAATTTTGTATCTCTGATCTCTGCAATAAAGTCACATTCTTCTTCAAACGGCTCTGCTTGACCTTGATCAGACACAACTTTTGGTTCATTGACCATGTCCATTATTACTCTGTATCTTCTCGAGCAGAACGTGATCTTCCCAGACCTAAAACCACGACCTCTGCAGTTCGTAGGAAAGGCCATCCAAGAATATTCGGAGTCTTATAGTAAGCTTGGAGGAGAGTCCATATTAAGGATTACAAAATCAACAGAATACTACATGTTTTGCACTCTTATGACAACATCCTTCAATAAACCTCGGGGTCACTTGATCGATCGATCAACAGACTAAAGGATCAAGTATGCCAGCTTGAGCGGTCCCAACCCAAATTTTATGAGCAATGAGGCGTGCATAAGGTTTATTGAAAAGCCGCTGTCAAGCAATGTTCGCTCTAAGACTTGGTAAAAAATCTCGCATCTGATCAGAGGTGCTCTTTTTCCTGGCTTCTTTTCAGGGAGATTACTGATTGTTGTTATTGTAGGCATGGTGAGGATGTGTTTCTCAACTAGCTGGCGTCTGTTATTGCGGTATGACCGACGCTTACTTGTGCATGCTTCTTTCAAGCCCTTTTTTCACAACGTGCATATATTCCATGGCTTTCAACAAAGGTAATTCAACAATCACGTCCTCAAGAATATCCACAACAATTGGGTCATATAATGTTTTTTCATTTTGTAATTTTTTGGGATTTTTTAATTGCATTAGGAAAAGTAATATGTACAGTACTGAAATCAAAAGTAGTGTTCTTATTAACATCAGAATTTGTGTCCACAAATTTTTTTACAACTAGGCTACATATAGTTGTACAAGATGGAGCAGGGGGTGAACATCCAAAAACTGTAGTCTCCGCTCCGTCAGTTGGCACTGGATCGGCTACTAGAGTTTGCACCTCCATGGATGGTGTGGCTTCACTTTATCTGCGATCATCTTTTTGGTCTTTTTCACTTATTAATTTTTTATGCTTTTTGCTGGAGATGGTTGTAGCTAGTAGCTGGCTTGGATCCTCCATCTTCTTCTTCCTCACCCGAACCTGTAGCTGGCACGACTGATGCATAAGATGATGATCCACCAGATGAAGCTTTCTTCTTACCCCTAATAGTGGTAGACGAAGACAAGGTCCTATCGCACCTGAGAGTAACACCATTAGATAAAATAAAATCACAATCATCTGAATCTACAAGCATAGACTGGACTTCACATTCTACCAGATTATTGTGCTTAAAGTTATTGGGGTTGGCATCGACCTGGTCTAGAATTGGAGTTTTCGTGATCGTTAGGTCATCTAGCTTCTGAGTCATCTTTGTTAAGAACATAGCTAACTGGGTCATGCAATCGAGGATCGGGTTTATAGGGACCGCTCGGAGGGTTCAACGTGTTGACCACATTGTGGTTGATGGTGCAGAGGCTGAGAAGAGTGCTGATGATACCGCTGCTGTGGTGGAGGAAGATGATACTAATTCTGGTAGTGAGAAGGATACTGCTGGTGAGATGCAGCTGCATACGTATGAAATGGTTGGTGTTGACGGTATTCCGACCGCGGAAACTATTGATTCTGTCTCTAATTGTTGCGATATTGTGGTAGCTGGTGGTATTGAAGCTATTGAGAGTGGGAAAATCTCCCTCCTTGATGCTGAGAGAATGGTCACGAATTTACAGCTGGCCCTGCTGAGGTCCACCTAGACGAGCCAGCTATGTGTCATTAGACTAAGCTCCATTAACCTCTTGAATGAGAGGCGGTGAAGGAAAGAATGGATCAAAAGAAGACAATGGCTCTGGTTGGTATACCACCAACTATTGTTGCTGCATTGCCTGATCGGGAGTATGCACGTAGTACACATGCTAGACTACCGGCTGTTGGAGACTAGGCTGAGGTTGATGTTGTGCGGGCTGCTCTTCCTTCATCTGAGTGAGAGTCTCGAGCTGTGGAGTCGCCGACTGACAAGCATTGATGGAATTCACCAACAACTCCAGTTGCTTGGTGATCTGATCCAATTTGTCCAGATTTTATGTTCTTTATAAGATCGTAATGAGTTATTCAAGATATTGTGATCGCTTCTCGATGATATCAACCTTGGCGATATGGCCCTGATGATGTTGAGATTGGTGCTTTCATCTCTCTCTGCCTCATGGAAGCTGCAATGTGCACATATTTGTAGAGGAATTGAGGTTGTCTTTGATAAGTGCATGATGAAGAGATTGTAGCCACTCCTTCGGCCATTTCTTTAGAAATTCTCCATACTACGTCTTCATCTTTATTGAAGTGGGATCCCCCATAGGCAGCATCAACTAATCTCTACCTTTCAGCATTCAGAACCCCGAAGAAATGTTGGACCAAGTTGTTCCTTGGTATGTCATGGTGGGGGCATTTATCTTGCATATCCGTGAATTGCTCTCATGCTTCGTGAATAGACTCGTGGGTAGTGTGGGAGAAGTTGCTAATCTTGGCTCACTTCTGGTTGAGCTCACTGAGAGGGTAAAACTTGTGAAGGAATGTAGACTTAAGTTCCTCCCAGGTCGTCACGACCTTCCCCAAATGGTTGACCCAATACAGGGCCTAGTATTGGAGATTGAAGGGAACGCGGTCATCTTGACTAAACCTAACAGAATGTTATGTTAGGGCATAGTTCTACATATGCGAGAGAACTGTTGCAGGTGAGTGTATGGTTCCTCGTTTGTATTGTCATGGAATGTGGGTAGGAGATCAAGGAATTGAGGCTTTAGTTCAAAGTAAGTGCTAACGCGCATAAACCACGAGGGTCAGCATGAATAAATAATACAAAGGTGCCGCTGGGGCGACCGCTCGCGGAATACGGGTTGATCAGCAATTAACCCACAATCCAAAGAATACAACAATAAATCTCAAAAATAAATGTGAATTAATCTTTATTTACTCTACCATAAAATGTATAGCGACAAGCATGTAGAGGTCGAACCACATAGAGCAATCCAAAATGCAATAGCCTACACGTATCTCAGAGTCATCCTTGTGTGGGTTTTTAATTTTATTATTTTTTATATTTTTATTTTTATTTTTATTATTTTTTTATTTATTTGTTATTTTGAATATAATAATTAAGTAATATATAAATGTATATATATAATATAAATATATTAATTATGTATACCCATAGAAGGTTAGTAGATAGCTTGGAATACATATAATATATATAGGTATCTATAAGTATAATAATATATATATATATATATATATATTAAGGGTAATAAATAGATATAAGAATACATATAAATAATTAGATATATATATATATATTTATATTTTTTTGGAAATATAGATATATATAAAGGGGTATTATAATATTTACAAAAATACTCAAAAATAGTCAAAAATTCAGGAAAATAGTCTTTTTGGGATTTCATGGTTTTTTACTGTTTTTGTGATTTTTGGGCATTTTTGAATATATTTTTAGTATTTTTAAATAGCTAAATAATAGCAAACAGTGGACTAGGTACTTGCTATCACAAAAATCGACATTAAAAATAGCTAACAACCTCAAAAATTTTCTACACTATTTTTCTAATAAAGATAATAAAATATAGCATAAAGAGGGTCGGAGTTTATATTTTTCTGATTTTTCTTTGATTTTTTTATATTTTTTTGATGTTTTTGGGTATTTTTGAATTTTTAAGGTTTTCCTTTTGAGATTTTTAGGGATTTTTGGACTGACACTAAAATAGCTCAAAATACACCATAGGGATTTTTTTTTGGAATTTTTCAAGGCATTTTGATATTTTTTTGGGATTTTATAATCTGGACAGTATATAAAAGGCATGTTTTTTATTTTTAATAAATGCAAAAATGCAACAAAATGGAAAAATAAAAATATGGCGTGCAAGGGTACACTAACAGGAGCTTAAATCTATTTTTACAAAACTTTCGATTTAATATGGAGCACAAAATAAATAGACAAAGCATTCAAAAATTAAATGGCCTTGCAGGGATATTTTTGCAAATAAAATAGTTCACAGGGGCATACATGCAAAAATTACAATAAAAATACACTTTAACTTTTATTTTCAGGACCATTTAATAATTACAGGGACCCGACGGGGCTTAAATGCAAAATTTCACACGCCTCACGTGGTCGCTGCACGTGAGGCGCGGAAGGACTAAAATGCAAATCTTCAAAACATCGGGGGTCCTTCTGCAAAATATACATTTTATTTACAACTAAGACTTTTATTTTTGGCATTAAATAATAAATACAAAAAGTGAGGGGGCTGAATGTGAAATTTACCCCTAAACAAGGCGTGGCATCCAACGGTGCAGCTCTCTTCACTTGCCACGCGTCGTCACCTCCTCGCCCGATGACGCTTCACCGATGGAAGGCTGAGATTAGATCAGCCAGGCCAATCTGACGGTTGATGCGATGCTCCATCTGATGGTGCTGATGCGATCTGGGCTGGGACCGCGATCGAACGGTGAAGACGAAGGCACAAAGAACAGGGACGAACTCCCTCTTCCCCGACCTTCGATCCGGTGCTGCTCGCTCATCCGGCGCTCCCTCGGGCATCTGAGGGTCTAAATAGCTTCCTGGCAAGGCTTTCTAGCTGCTGGAGGTGTCTGATCGAACGGAGGGGCCCTGGAGCGGCGCCACGAGCCCGATGAAGAAGCGGAGCTCCATGTACCTCCACTCGCTTGGGATTCGTCTCCTGGCATGCTTCAGTACGCCTAACCTGCACAGAAAGGAAGAGGGGCTCGAGGCGATGCTCCTCAACCCGGGGTTTGGAAGCTGCAACGCAAAAATGAAGGTGGGCAGAGGGGCTCCGGCGAACGGCAGAGGGGGAGCCCCGATTCGCCAGGACCTAGGGTCCTGGGTTGAATAAATGAGTGCAATAGATGGAGAATGCGCTGAGGTTCGAGATGGGGTGAACGAGGCGGTCGGAGACAGTCGGAACAATCAGTGGAGAAGTCGCCGGAGCTCAGCTCCGGCGAACTTCGAATTTTGATTTTTAAGCTACGGGCATTAATTAAAACCTACTCTAATGACTGGAATGAAAAACTAACATCTAAGACTAACTAAAAATGCATAAAAGGTCAGCTCTTATACTTGGGGGCCTCCAGGGAGCAGGGCAGACGCTGGAGCTCCGCCACGACAAAAATCTCCTTCCTCCGGCCAAGTCAAGGTGCTGGGCTACTCCCCCTGTCACGAGGAACAATCCAGGAGCAAGATCTAGGCTTTAGGTTGGAATAAAAGTGGCCAAAATGAGGAAGGAGGCGGAGCTTGTTATTTATAAACATTGGCAAGACGCCTTATTGACCGGCGATTATTGCATGATCTAAAGAGTATTAGGTTGATCCAAAGAATCGGCGGGCTTCAGTGATGATTAAAGAACTATTCTTATGCAGGAAGCATCTTCGATTGATGGATGGTATGCCCGGGAAAAATAGGAGAAGATGGGCGAAGAGACACGCTAAGTCACATCGGGCGGTTGGGGGAGCAGTTGACCGAGCGGTCAACTGTTGACGGCCTGTGATTCGTCCAAGTCAGCCGCTAGGAGACAAAACAGGGAATCTGATGAGAAATTGAATTATTTGACGCCTTAAATGATTTTATTAATTTTTTCTTATAAAATAAAAAATGTGTATTATTTCGTCTAGTATTTATTTACGATTTTTATTGAACTTTTCGAGGTGTTTTATTATAGTTTTATTTGAATAATGTGAATTTGTATGTATTTACATGTATTTTTATTTATTTTTATTTTTAATTTGTTTATTTTCTTTTATTATTTTATTGTCTTATTTTAAAAATTTATAATTTATTTTTGCGAGTATAAAGATATTTTTGTTTGATTTTTATGACTTTATTTTATCTACGTATTTTGTACACTTAATTTATTTATTGTATTTTCTTGATTTTTATTTTGGATTTACATTTTTAATGAGTTATGTGTAATGTATACATTATTATAAAAATATAAAAGAATAAAAGAATCAAGGATTAAAATCCTTTTTATTTATGTATAGGTATATAGCATATGTATTTTGTCTATGAATTTGTAGACTTATTTTACAAATTATTTTTGGTTTTCTTTAACTTCTAATATGTGTATGCATTATGTACATTATTTATAAAATTCTAAAAATATGAATTTATACAAATAATGAATATTGAATAAAATGCATATTTTAATCAATCCTATATACAAGGGGGGCCAAAAACCTAACTTCTGCATATGGACTCCAAAAATTATGAAACCAATTTTATAAAATAGTTTATGGAATGCTATATATAATTAAAGGTGAGTTTGGGTATTTGGAGTTTTTATTTGCAATATATGGGTTTGTGAAGTTGAGATTTTGGCTTTTTATTCTGTGTATAAATTGTACATGGGTATTGTTTTTGCACAAACTCAATTTTGTATTTTTATTTACATTATTATCTACAACTTTCATGTACAAAGTTTCTTCATTTGATGAGTAAATAATTATGTACAAAATAGGTGCCAAAAATGCATAAAAAATGAATTAATAAATGAGGTATTTATTGTATACTGGCCCTTATCTCCCCCTACTTTATTCCTTGTCGACCAATACCATGCTGGCCTTGGTCTCGGGGTTTGGGTCATAAAATATTTGCAATATTTTATTCCTTTTTCTTTTCTCCTCTTTATTCTATAATTTTGGCATTAAAACCTTATTTAATGTGGAATTAATACAATGAATCATGAATGCTATTATGTACAATTTGATGTTATTTACATGCATTTGCTGGGGTTTTTGAGGCCAAAATGATAGAATAAAGGTGATGAAATGGAGATTCATCACCCCCCTATACTTGCCTTTGCTAGTCCCTAGCAAACACTTATGCAATAAGTACAAAAAGAATAAAGAAAAGAAAAAGGAGAATAAAAGAAAGATAGAGTGAATAAGGGTGCTTTCAGTGCAATGCATGTCCTTACAAAATCTAAATTTGGAGCTCCTGTCAGACCTTGGGTGTGAATGTGTGTGGAACCTAGTCAGGAACTAGCTCTAAAATACAATAGCCTTCGATAGTCACAGAACTCGGTTCAACCCACTTCAATAGCCAGGTCAGAACTAGTCTACATCATACGTAAACTCTTATAACTATGAAGCTGACTTGTACGGTGTAAGTGATAGTGGCTCTCCCCAACTGAAATGATAAAGGAACTGACTTCTCCAGAATGACAACCCAATGATTCCCCAATCCAACAGCTCTTTCCTCGAGGAGCAGGGTATTCCCTTCTAAGTTCAAGTGGCAACCAGCTCAAGAGGAGGGGGTGAAGAGAAGAATGGATGGTATCCAGTGTAGCTACCTATCCCGGGATGCAAGACCAGTGTAGTCAAGTCATCCAGCTGCAGGCTCACATATTTGTCTTTGGAACTCAAGCTTGCTTATTGACTTTGTACATACTTTGCAGGTGTTTTATTTTTGTACAGGCCTGAACATTTTTTTTTCAACATACTATTCACAGCAGCATTTACATAAGGAGTTTTTCCTCTTGAGCCAGTAGACTATCCCTCTTTTGAAGCTTTATCGCAACCCACAATCTCCTGTCTTTAGACCTCATGGCTACTGGATCAGGTTGGGGTGCACTTCCCTCCCTAGATGAGGACGAATGTTTCCAACCCCCTCACCACTCCAACTGAGTTGAGCCAAGTGAAAGGTGCAAGTGTCCAAGTTAGGTCACGGTCGGTAAGAGTCATACGTTTGTCTCGAAAAGTTCTAGTTAGTCCACTGAGGTGACTTGAACCCAGCCCTGATTTCTCAAAGAATTAAGTCTGTGTAGACCTGAGGTACCTTAAACCTAGTTCCCATAAGGTTCCAGTGCAGTTAAGTGCGGTAAGGTCCAACTGAGCTCCAATTTGAGACTTTATTAGACTGATTCAATCATCAAGCTTCACTCAAAAGAATATGAATGGTATGCTTATGCTATGCACAATGAATGATGCAATTTTTCAAAAATTTGGAAAGAATCAAAGAATGTTTTTACACAAAGAATTTTTGCACAGGAAATACGAACTGAAAACATACAAAAAGTATATACACTTATTTACACGGGCATGCCGCTTTATTTACAACGTCTAGGACTTTCTAAAAACTTTACAGGTTTGAAGTAGTTCATTTGGGTATGTAAAGAAAGACTCGTATGTGCCTTGTTTCTGATTTACAAGTATGGGCAATGGTGTTCTTATTAGTTTTTGAAAATAATTTTGCAAACTATAGTACACAATAATTTTTGCAATCATTTACACACCTTTGAAAACTATTTTTGCAAAGATTTTTCACACTATATATACAATTTTCACAATAGTTTTGACAAGCATTTTTCAAAACATTTACACATAGGTTTTTCAAATCCTTTCTTTCACACAAAGAGAAGTTTTGCAATCAAAATATTTTCACACATTTGAAATCATTTCACATCAAATTTTTCAAAACTGGTCACACTATTTTTCAAATCATACTGTATAGGTATCTGATTTATTAATCAGTATGTACAAAAGAAGAAAAACAGTATTTGATGTACAATATGGTTTTGTTTCTTATAGGCTTTGTTTGGGCTTATTCATTATTTACAAATGAGAGATTTTTGTGCGGACTCCTCAGACTTACTTGAGAATCATTTTCACAAGGATTTTGAAAACTATAGTCCAAGATAATTTTGCAAACATGTTCACGCATTTGAAAATCCTTTTACAAAGGTTTACACATCATAGATAGATTTTTCAAAACAATTTTGACAATCAAATTTTCACAATCATTTGCACACTGATTTTCATACATTTTGGTTTCACTCAAAGAAAATAAATTTTACACACAAAACTAATTTTTCAAACGTTGAATACTTGTACACGCTCTTTTCAAACAAATTTCAAAAGATTTTTCAAAAGAGAATGTTTCACACAAAATATTTTTCTGACTCAATAATCAGTATAATTACAAAGAGTCTGAGGAACTCACAATCATCTTTCATTATTATAGAGCTACTTTTTACATTTTATTTTATGATGAGGTGGTCTTTTATTTTTCAGTATGAGTTATGGCTTTTAGTATATACAGGGTATATACGACCCCCCTATACTTAGCTTGAGATATGTCCTCATAGATCGAAAGGAAAAGCAAAGACATAACTCGTACTGAGTATAGACAGATCTAAAGAATAACTATGAATAAAATGAATGAATGAGAAGTTGACCGTCTCCACTATACTTAAGATCAAATAATCCTAAGTATAGCAGACTGTACAAAAAGCAGGGAGGGTCAAGGGTGGGAATACACAGATCGTACTCAGATTGTCTCCCCCTATACTTAGGGTGAGATACTCCTAAGTATAGACAAGAAGAGGAGACAATAGAGAGGATCGAAACAAAATGAAAAACTCTAGGTGCACATCCCCCCTATACTTAGGATCAAGTACGTCCTAAGTATAGAAAACTGTATACAAGGGCGGCACCTTTTAGATAGAAAAAGAAAATAGAAAAGGAAAAGAAGAAAAGAAGAAAAGAAGAAAATCAGAGAAACAGTGGTTGGAGTACATCGTCTGAATCTTTTGATGCTGCAGGTGCTGTGGAGATATCATCGTGGTGCACTAACTGGATAGAGTCTACAACGACCAAGAATGCATCTGGTTCGAGGTAAGGCTTCAGTAGTTGGCCGTTGACGACAAAGGGCTGTGCGTCAGGGGACAATTATGATATAGCGATGCTTCCATTGTCACGCACTTCACTTACTCGGAATGGCCCTGTCCACTTACTCTTCAATTTACCTGGGAATATCTGCAACTTTGCATCAAATAACCACACTTTCTGTCCAACATCGAAGGTCTTTCGTCTGATGTGCCGGTCATGGCAGCGTTTCACCTTCTCCTTGTACATTAAGGTGTTATCGTATGCGTAGTCTCGGAATTCCAAGAGCCTATTCAGATCGTCTTTTCTCTTTTGACCACTTCTGCGTGAGTCCAAATTACAACTGTTGATTGCCCAAAGAGATTTGTGAATTAATTCCACGGGCAGATGGCATGGTTTCCCATATACAAGACGGTAGGGCGACATGCCCAGAGGAGACTTGTAGGCAGTCCGGTAAGCCCATAGAGCTGAATCCAAGAGTTGAGACCAGTCTTTTCTGTTTGGCCTAACAAGTTTCTGCAATATGGTCTTGATTTCTCTGTTTGATAACTCTGCCATGCCATTGGTCTGGGGATAATAAGGAGACGCGACACGGTGATCAATGCCGTACTCCTTCGTTAATTTCTTGACCTCTTTGTTGATGAAGTGACTACCCCCGTCTGATATGAGAATCTTGGGTATCCCAAACCGCGAAATGATATTCTTCTTCGGAAACTGGCAAACTGTCTTGCTGTCGGCGGCTCGGGCGAGAATAGCTTCAACCCAACGACTCACGTAATCTACGCCAAGAAGGATGTTCTCAAAACCTCGACTGTTAGGGAAAGGTCCCATCAAGTCAATGCCCCATGCATCGAAGACGCCTGCTATCTGAATGATTTTCAGGGGCATTGAATCTTTGACAGTGAGTGTACCTTTCAGTCGTTGACAGTCAATACATCTTTTAACAAACTCTGCTGCATCCTTGAATAATGTAGGCTACCAGAAGCCACATTGCAATACTTTTGCTGCCGTACGATCTCCGGAATGGTGTCCACCAGATTCGAGCGAATGACAATGCTCGAGGACACTTGATTGCTCCGTCTGAGGGATGCACCTGCGCCAAATACAATCTGCTCCTTCTCTGAATAAAAGAGGATCTTCCCACTGGTAAAAGCGGATGGTCGACATAAATTTGTTCTTTTGGTTCTTCGACCAATCTGAAGGTATTACCTCAGAGGCGAGGTAATTGACTATATCAGCGTACCAAGGGAGAGAATCCACAGCTAAGATGGCTTCGTCAGGGAAGGTTTCTGTGATAGGTGCTTTGCTTAGAGGAGGCTCATGCTGCTCTATTCTAGAGAGATGATCTGCTACCACATTCTGAACTCCAGGCTTGTCCTTGATTTCCAGATCGAATTCCTGGAGGAGAAGGATCCAACAAATAAGTCTTGGCTTGGCATCCTTCTTCTGCTGTAGGTACCGGATAGCAGAGTGGTCCGTGAAAATTGTGACTTTTGATCCCAACAAATAGGATCTGAACTTCTCTAAGGCGAAAACCACAACCAGCAATTCTTTCTCTGTCACTATATAATTCCTTTGTGCTTCATCTAATGTTTTGCTGGCATAGTGAATGGCATAGGGCGCTCTATCTTTCCTCTGCCCAAGAACAGCTCCGACTACAAAATCTGACGCATCGGTCATTATCTCGAATGGAAGAGTCCAGTCGGGAGGCTGTAATATTGGAGCCTGAGTGATAAGCTCCTTCAATTGATTGAAAGCAAGGAGAACCGGTTGATCAACAATGAATTCAGTCTCCTTGCACAAGAGTTCTGTCAGAGGTCGGGTAATGCGGTTGAAATCCTTGATGAATCGCCTATAGAATCCCACATGCCCCAGGAATGACCTCACATTCTTCACTGACTGAGGTGGCTGAAGATTTGAAATGACATCCACCTTTGCTGGGTCGACTTCCATGCCACGTTTGGAAACGACGTGGCCCAGCACAATACCTTCTGTGACCATAAAGTGGCTCTTTTCCCATGAGAGCACTAGATTGACTTCACGACATTTCTGAAGAACTCTGTCTAGGTGCTCAAGGCAAGAATCGAAACTATCACCATAGACAGAGAAATCGTCCATGAACACCTCGAGAAAACTGCCTACCATCTCGGCAAAGACTGCTAACATGCATCTTTGGAAAGTTGCAGGTGCATTGCATAATCCAAAGGGCATTCTCTTGAAGGCGTAGGTGCCGAACGGGCAAGTGAAGGTAGTCTTCTCTTGATCATCAGGGGCAATCGCCACTTGGTTGTACCCGGAGTACCCATCCAGGAAGTAGAAGAACTCCTTGCCTGCTAATCTCTCCAAGACTTGATCAATGAATGGAAAGGGGAAGTGGTCCTTCTTGGTTGCTGCATTAAGCCGGCGGTAGTCAACACACACCCGCCAGGATGTCGGTACCCGAGTTGAAATTTCCTCTCCTTTATCATTTGTAACCACGGTAAGCCCAGATTTCTTTGGAACTACATGCAGTGGATTTACCCATTTCGAATCGGAGATGGGATAAATGAAGCCTGCGTCACACCATTTCGTGATTTCTTTCATAACGACGTCCCGAAGGTTAGGGTTCAACCTTCTCTGAAATTCGCGGGACGGCTTGGCATCTTTTCTAGATAGATATGATGTGAACACAGAGCTGGATTTATCCCTCGGAGATCTGATACGCTCCAACCAAGTGCCTTGCGGTTCTTTTCTAGAACCTCGAGAAGTCGAGATTCCTGATCTGGATTCAGCCTGTTGCTGATGATGACCGGATACATTTGCTCTTCACCCGCAAGGAAAGCATACTTCAGGCCTGCAGGAAGTGGCTTGAGTTCTGGCTTTGATCTGTCCACTTTATCGGTCACTTCAGATACCATGCTGGTGGTGGGATGTACTTTGAGACTGCTGCCATCCTCATCTTCCTGTTGAGATCCCAGAGATGCACCGAACGGTTCTGCTCTAAGCTGATGATGTTCGGTCTGGAGTGAACATGCATATGAGAATCTGTCTCCCAAGAATCATCGGAGCATATGCTGACTATGCTTTCCAAGTCCTCCTCAAGAGTGAGGATTTCTCGGGTCCATGGATCGTCCAGTGATAATTCGGAGTCTCTGATTTCTGCGATAAAATCACAGTCTGCTTCTGAGGCTGCCTGGCTCTCATCAGTTGTGGCATTCGGCTCTTTGTTCATATTGATCTTGATTTGCTAGGTGTTCGAGCTGAAAGTGATCTTCCCAGACCCGTAATCAACCACGGCACCTGAAGTACGGAGGTTTGGTCTGCCAAGGATGATAGGGGTCTGGAGTAGGGGTGCAGGTGAGTCCATATCAAGGACTACAAAGTCAGCTGGGAATTTCATCTCCTGCACGGTAACTATCACATCTTCCAACAGACCTCGGGGCTGCACAACAGATCGGTCAGCGAACTGAAGGATCATGCGTGTCTGCTTGTGCGGTCCCAGCCCGAATTCTTGCATTATGGACGAGGGCAGAAGGTTGATGGAAGAACCACTGTCAAGAAGAGTACGCTCGAAGACCTGATCAAAAATCACACAACTGATCAGAGGTGCTCCTGTATCTTGCTTTTTCTGGGGGAGGTTGCTGATAGCTGCAACTGTGGCCATGGAGAGAACGTGCTTTTCTACTTCTCGGCGTCTGTTGTCTTGCGCTGGGCGACGCCTGTTAGTACATGCCTCTTTCAGTCCTTTCTTTACAGCTGGCATGTATTCCACGGCCTTCAACAAGGGAATCTCAACAGTCAATTTATCTAAAATATCCACAACACCTGGATCAGATAATGCCTTTTTTCGTTTTGCAAATTTTTTGGATTTTTGTATTGCATGCGGAAAAGGAATATTTACACCACTAGAAGGAAAATGAGAGTTCTTATTTACATCAAAATCATTGCCCACAGAATGTTGTACATCCGGACTACAAAAAGGAGTACAAGCTAGATCTGAAAATGCTGGTGCTGCTGGGCAATAAAAAAGGGTAGCGTCGGCTCCATCGGCTGGCGAGGGATTGGCTGCTGCTGGTTGCTCCTCCAAGGCTGGCGCAGCTTCGCTTCTGCTACAAGCTTCTTTTTGGTGTTTTTGCTTTTGCTGATTTTTTTTGTGTTTTTGGCTGGAGTTGCTGCTGACAAGGCACGATGGCTGGACTGGCTTCTCCTTCTTCTTCCTCCTCACCTACCCCTGGAGTTGGCACGGCTGATGCGGAAGATGACGATCCACCTGTTTCTTTATTCACCCCACTGGTAGTAGCAGGCGGAGGCAAAGACCTACCGCTCCTGAGAGTAACAACATTAGAATAAACAGTAATATCGCTATCAGACACGGACTGGACATTACATTCTACCTGCTCTTTCTTCTTGAAGTTGTTGGGGTTGGTTTCGACCTGCGCCGGAATAGTGGTTCGGGTGGCTGTCAGGTCGTCAAGCCGTTTTGTCATCTCCACCAACCTTTTAACAAGCTGGGATAGACACTCCATGGTGGGACTAGCAGGGGACATATCAGAAGACTCAGCGTGCAGACCACGCTGCTGTTGGGTAGATGGGTAAGGAGGCTGTTGCTGGTGGTGTTGCTGTGGTGGTGCAGGAAGTTGAAGCTGTTGATATGACGGAGGAGGATACTGCTGATATTGCGGAGAGGGGGCATACTGGTGAAAAGGCTATGGGTGGCGGTACTGTGGCTGCTGCTGATAGGGAAAATTCTGCCTCCACTGATGTGTAAATCGGGGAGGCTGTTGGTGTTGCTGGTGAGGCTGAGAGGTTTGACCAAAACGACCACCCTGAGGTTGGTGGTACTGCCTGTTGGCAAATTGCTGACCCTGGGGTTGTCCCTGAGGACGGGTCGGCAGTGCATCATTACTCCATACCCCATTGACTTCTTGGATCAGGGGTGGTGGTGGGAAGACTGGATCAGGAATAGAAAGGAACTCTGGCTGGTATACGACCAACTGCTGTTGCGGCGGGCCCTGGTCGGGCGCTTACACGTAGTACACGTGCTGGACTGCTAGTGGCTGCTGGCTCGGCTGAGGCTGATGTTGCGGTTGCTGCTCGTCCTTCTTCTCAGCGGGAGCGTCTGATGGTGTAGCCGACTGGACAGAATTGATCGTGCCGACAAACTGTTCGAGGTACTTGTTGATCTGATCTATCTTATCCAGGTTCTGGGTCCTCTTCTTGATCACAGCGAGTTTCTCGAGGTCCTGTGATCGCTTCTCAATGATATCTACTTTAGAGAGATGGCCCTCGATGATGCTGAGGTTGGAGCTCTCATCTCTCTCTGCTTCCTTGGATGTAGCCATGTGAACTTGTTTCTGGAGGATCTGGGGCTGCTTCTGGTATGCCTTGGATGAAGAGAGGGCGGCCTCTCCTTCGGCCATTTCTTCAAAAATCTGCCAGACAACATCTTCATCCTTGTTGAAATGGGAGCCCCCACATGCTGCGTCCACGAGCCTTTGGCTTTCAATATTGAGTCCCCCAAAGAAATGCTGGACCAAGCTGGTCTTAGGGATCTCGTGGTGGGGACACTTCTCCTGCAGATCAGTAAATCTCTCCCAAGCCTCGTGTACTGACTCATGTGCTCCTTGGGAGAAATTACTAATACGGGCTCGCATCTGGTTGAGCCGACCGAGAGGGTAGTACTTGTGCAGGAAAGCGGACTTCAACTCCTCCCAGGTCGTCACGACCTTTCCCAAATGATTGACCCAATAGAGGGCCTTGTCTTGTAGACTGAAGGGGAAAGCCATCATCTTGACAATGTCCAGGGGGACATTCGGATAGTGGGTGGTGCGGCAAATGCAGGAGAACTGCTGGAGGTGAATGTACGGCTCTTCATTGGTGTTGCCATGAGATGCAGGGAGAAGGGCTATGAATTGGGGCTTCAGCTCGAAGTGAGCGTGTACCGGTGGAATGAGGATCCACTCGGTCATCTAGCTGTCTCCCGGATTATACGTTTCTTTGAGTGTCGGCTTCGGTGGTGGTAATTCAAGGTCATCATCAGGAGGATCATCACCTCCTCCACCTCCACCTCCTCCTCCCCTGCCTCCTCTGTGTCTGCCTCCTCCTCCATCGTCACGGTTCATCATGTCATTCAACATATCCTGGAATGCGGTCTGTGTAAGGGCCTGCTCGGTCAACTGCTGCTGAATAGCCTGGATAGACGCCAATAGTTGTGCATTAACTTGGTTCTGATCTGGCATCTGCCCCTCTGGGATGGGTGGCTGCTGACCCTTGCCCTTTCCTCCTGGAGCCATGTCAGGGTCTGAGTCGGACGAGATGAACTCCGGAGTAGTCTCCAGGGCTCGCACTGGCTTCTATCTGCAGAATGAGATAGTCCGAATCAGATCACTTGCAATGAACTTTCAGCTGCCGTGATTAAGCTGGAATTCAGGCCAACCCCAGCATGTTGTGAATGGGAAAAAGGATGTAGACTGTAATCGACTCCCATTCACAACGACGGACGTGGGACAAAAGTGATCCCAGTTTATTGGGTGGCCAAGAGAAAGGTAGAAAACGAGGAGTCTGGAGATCGATCCGCAAAGTCCGGATCGGGTTCTCGGGAATCGCCTCGAACTTATTGGCGTAGTTGAGTCCATGGAATCGATGTAGGTGTCGGCATGGTCCCGACGAAAGCCATCCATGGATCAACCGCGCGAAGCACAAGAGAATGTCAGATTGTTGGAAGAATGATACGATGGTCAACGAGAAATAAAAGGAGTGTAAAACAGTAGAAAGGCTCGATTGAGCGGGGTGTTCAAAGGGAGAAACAACAAAATGCGCGCAAATGCGCGGGACTTGATCTTTGAACCTTAATCTAGATCCATTCAAACACAATACAAAATCGGGTTCACCAACTCACGCCATGTGAAGCCGTGAAAGCTCGGCTATTTATTATCTTTTCATTTTTAGAGTTGTGATTTTCAGGCATATTTTATAACAAGTCCTTAGTACGCTACCCTATAGGAGAGAGAGTACTGCCGGAAGAGTATCCCGTACTTGTCCTCCTCCTGTGTAACCTGTAGTCTGTACTTTTTGTAGTCCTTGTAAGCTTTCCTGGATCCTTACTCAGCCAAAGAAAAGAGAGAGGAAGCCGATAGGAGGAAACAATACTTCGGTTCTCGCTCGCAACGGAATCACCCGTGAGCGTGTAAGAACCTACTCGGACGCAGGACAATGAGACAGACACCCCCGTGAAGGCGTGGCCTATGCTCGATACTTCGGACAGGGTCGATGCTCTCACAAGAGAGAGTCACCATTGGTGACCAAGTCCTACTCGCCTACGTACGATAGAAGCGCCATTACTTCAGAAATCCAGGCGATACACAAGGCAGTTGCAGACTGGGTTTTGGGCTTTTAATCCTTAGGGGTCGCACTCGCTCAAGGGAGTAGGGTTTTGGTCCCCCTCCAAAGTACCTAAAAACAATGAGGGCTTTATGAACCCGGTATAATGATAGTCCATTACGAATTTTAATTAAGATCAAAGTTTATTTAGCAGTCCCCTTGTTTTAATTTTTTGGGTTTTCACTTTTTTTGTATCTGTTTCATACCAACGCCTAACGTTTTTGTAGATTTTCATTTATGTCCTAGGTGCTCAAAATCAGAGGGAGATAGCGGAAAAGCTGTGCAAGTGGTTCCATGAGGGAAATCTCACCATTGAACCGAATGATGCATGCTGAGTTAGAAGACTTACAGTGCATCCCAGCTCTCTCCATGTGGTATGCAAAACAAAATTTTTAAACCTATCTACATGTCGGTATGCAAGGCGCAAAATCGTCCTAAACATAAGCTGCTATTAGCGTGAAGAACCATAAGTCGCTCAATCATCTCTAGCCCAAAGGGTCCGGTCTTGGCTCACCCCTCCTATGTACTCAACACACTTGAGCTTAGGAGAAAGCGCTTTACAGAGCTCGCTGCGGCACAAGGGCTAAGAGACAAATAAGCGGCTTGTTTAAATTTGACTAGATCCAAGCGAAGTAGACTATAGGAACATGCATTCTTATTAATGTTTAGATCTAGCTACCGAGTCAAGCAACCTATATCTAGGGGCTCCAAGCACACAAAACAAAGTAAAAGAAAGGCGGAAAGCTCAAAACTTCGGAAAACAAAATAAAAGAAGGCGATGAAAACTCAAAAAAAACCGCGATGAGGCCCCCAGGTGAACAATCACCCGGGCATTGGACCTCATTGTGAAGAGTAGAGTCCTGTTTAATTACATGCCAAAAATTGTCTCTCTCTCACCATAAATTACAAAATAAATAATCCTAAGTGTCTAGCCTATCTAATGCACGTCTCCTTGCTTCTTTGGTGCACTCTCCAGATGGTCATGATAAGAGAGACGATCCTCCTCCAAGCTTGGTTGCATTGGCTTCCTAAGAGGCCATCCTCGTGTGGCGGTCCCTCACATCAAAGTCACAAAAAGAATGCATTAGTAGAGTTCAATCAATAAAATGGAGCAGATAAAATAATCACTAGACATAAATCAATTAAGCATGGTGATTAATATCAATACAAATAGCTGCTCACAAAAATGAATAATAAATCAAGAATCTTTTTATACAAGAATGACAACATGAATTAGGCTATGCTCATTGTCTGATAACGCGCATAAACCACGGCAACGCCGCCATCTGATAACGCGCATAAACCACGAGGGTCACCATGAATAAATAATACAAAGGTGTCGCTAAGGCGACCGCTCGCGGAATACAGGTTGATCAGCAATTAACCCACAATCCAAAGAATACAACAATAAAGCTATCCAAAATGCAATAGCCTACACGTATCTCATAATCATCCTTGTGTGGGTTTTTAATTTTATTATTTTTTTATATTTTTATTTTTATTTTTATTAATTTTTTATTTATTTTTTATTTTGAATATAATAATTAAGTAATATATAAATGTATATATATAATATAAATATATTAATTATGTATACCCATAGAAGGTTAGTAGATAGCTTGGAATACATATAATATATATAGGTATCTATAAGTATAATAATATATATATATTTATATTAAGGGTAATAAATAGATATAAGAATACATATAAATAATTAGATATATATATATATATTTAATTATTTATATTTTTTTTGGAAATATAGATATATATAAAAAGGGGTATTATAATATTTACAAAAATACTCAAAAATAGTCGAAAATTCAGGAAAAGAGTCTTTTTGGGATTTTCATGGTTTTTTACTGTTTTTGTGATTTTTGGGCATTTTTGAATATATTTTTAGTATTTTTAACTAGCTAAATAATAGCAAATAGTCGACTAGGTACTGGCTATCACAAAAATCGACATTAAAAATAGCTAACAACCTCAAAAATTTTCCACACAATTTTTCTAATAAAGATAATAAAATATAGCATAAATAGGGCCTGAGTTTATATTTTTCTGATTTTTCTTTGATTTTTTTATATTTTTTAAGTTTTTGGGTTTTTTTAAAATTTTAAGGTTTTCCTTTTGAGATTTTTAGGGATTTTTGGACTGACACTAAAATAGCTCAAAATACACCATAGGGAGTTTTTTTGGAATTTTTCAAGGCATTTTGATATTTTTTTGGATTTTATAATCTGGACAGTAAATAAAAGGCATGTTTTTGATTTTTAATAAATGCAAAAATGCAAAAAAATGGAAAACTAAAAATATGGCGTGCAAGGGTACACTAACAGGAGTTTAAATCTATTTTTTACAAAATTTTTCGATTTAATATGGAGTACAAAATAAATAGACAGAGTATTCAAAAATTAAATGGCCTGGCAGGGATATTTTTGCAAATAAAATAGTTCACAGGGGCATACATGCAAAAATTACAATAAAAATACACTTTAACTTTTATTTTTAGGACCATTTAATAATTACAGGGACCCGACGGGGCTTAAATGCAAAATTTCACACGCCTCACGTGGTTGCTGCACGTGAGGCGCAGAAGGAATAAAATGCAAATCTTAAAACATCAGGGGTCCTTCTGCAAAATATACATTTTATTTACAACTGAGACTTTTATTTTTGGCATTAAATAATAAATAAAAAAAGTGAGGGGGATGAATGTGAAATTTACCCCTAAACAAGGCGTGGCATCCAACGGCGCAGCTCTCTTCACTTGCCACGCGTCGTCACCTCCTCGCCCGATGACGCTTCGCCGATGGAAGGCTGAGATTAGATCAGCTAGGCCGATCTGACGGTTAATGCGATGCTCCATCTGACGGTGCTGATGCGATCTGGGCTGGGACCGCGATCGGACGGTGAAGACGAAGGCACGAAGAACAGGGACGAACTCCCTCTTCCCCGACCTTCGATCCGGTGCTGCTCACTCATCCGGCGCTCCCTCGGGCATCTGAGGGTCCAACTAGCTTCCTGGCAGGGCTCTCTAGCTGCTGGAGGTGTCTGATCGAACGGAGGGGCCCTGGAGCGGCGCCACGAGCCCGATGAAGAAGTAGAGCTCCAGGTACCTCCACTCGCTTGGGATTCATCTCCTGGCATGCTTCAGTACGCCTAACCTGCACAGAAAGGAAGAGGGGCTCGAGGCGATGCTCCTCGACCCGGGGTTTGGAAGCTGCAACGCAAAAATGAAGGTGGGCGGAGGGGCTCCGGCGAACGGCGGAGGGGGAGCCCCGATTCGCCAGGACCTAGGGTCCTGGGTTGAATAAATGAGTGCAATAGATGGAGAATGCGCTGAGGTTCGAGATGGGGTGAACGAGGCGGTCGGAGACAGTCGGAACAATCAGTGGAGAAGTCGCCGGAGCTGAGCTCCGGCGAACTTCGAATTTCGATTTTTAAGCTACATGCATTAATTAAAACCTACTCTAATGACTGGAATGAAAAACTAACATCTAAGACTAACTAAAAATGCATAAAAGGTCAGCTCTTATACCTGGGGGCCTCCAGGGAGCAGGGCGGACGCCGGAGCTCCGCCACGACAAAAATCTCCTTCCTCCGGCCAAGT
The DNA here is from genome assembly GCA_037367405.1 of Ottelia alismoides. Classification (NCBI taxonomy): domain Eukaryota; kingdom Viridiplantae; phylum Streptophyta; class Magnoliopsida; order Alismatales; family Hydrocharitaceae; genus Ottelia; species Ottelia alismoides. The sequence goes on from JAZKJV010004098.1 coordinate 261,273, forward strand.
CAAGGTGCTGGGCTACTCCCCCTGTCACGAGGAACAACCAGGAGCAAGATCTAGGCTTTAGGTTGGAATAAAAGTGGCCAAAATGAGGAAGGAGGTGGAGCTTGTTATTTATAAACATTGGCAAGAGGCCTTATTGACCGGCAATTATTGCATGATCTAAAGAGTATTAGGTTGATCCAAAGAATCGGCGGGCTTCAGTGATGATTAAAGAACAATTCTTGTGCAGGAAGCATCTTCGATTGATGGATGGTATGCCCGGGAAAAATGGGAGAATATGGGCGAAGAGACACGCTAAGTCACATCGGGCGGCTGGGGGAGCAGTTGACCGAGCGGTCAACTGTTGACGGCCTGTGATTCGTCCAAGTCAACCGCTAGGAGACAAAACAGGGAATCTGATGAGAAATTGAATTATTTGACGCCTTAAATGATTTTATTAATTTTTTCTTATAAAATAAAAAATGTGTATTATTTCGTCTAGTATTTATTTACGATTTTTATTGAATTTTTCGAGGTGTTTTATTATAGTTTTATTTGAATAATGTGTATTTGTATGTATTTTCATGTATTTTTATGTATTTTTATTTTTTATTTATTTATTTTCTTTTATTATTTTGTTGGCTTATTTTACAAATTTATAATTTATTGTTGTGTGTATAAAGATTTTTTTGTTTGATTTTTATGAGTTTATTTATATTTTTAAATAAATAGGTATAGATGTATGTAGGTATACTTATATGTATTTTATCTACGTATTTTGTACACTTAATTTATTTATTGTATTTTCTTGATTTTTATTTTGGATTTACATTTTTAATGAGTTATGTGTAATGTATACATTATTATAAAAATATAAAAGAATAAAAGAATCAAGGATTAAAATCCTTTTTATTTATGTATAGGTATATAACATAGGTATTTTGTCTATGAATTTGTAGACATATTTTACAAATTATTTTTGGTTTTCTTTAACTTCTGATATGTGTATGCATTATATACATTATTCACAAAATTCTAAAAATATGAATTTATACAAATAATGAATATTAAATAAAATGCATATTTTAATCAGTCCAATATACATGGGGTGCCAAAAACCTAACTTCTGCATATGGACTCCAAATATTATGAAACCAATTTTATAAAATAGTTTATGGAATGCTATATACAATTAAAGGTGAGTTTGGGTGATTTGGAGTTTTTATTTGCAAGATATGGGTCTGTGAAGTTGAGATTTTGGCTTTTTATTCTGTGTATAAAATGTACACTGGGTATTGTTTTTGCACAAACTCAATTTTGTATTTTTATTTACATTATTATCTACAACTTTCATGTACAAAGTTTCTTCATTTGATGAGTAAATAATTATGTACAAAATAGGTGCCAAAAATGCATAAATAAAAGAATTAATAAATGAGGTATTTATTGTATACTGGCCCTTATCTCCCCCTACTTTATTCCTTGTCGACCAATACCATGCTGGCCTTGGTCTCGGGGTTTGGGTCATAAAATATTTGCAATATTTTATTCCTTTTTCTTTTCTCCTCTTTATTCTATAATTTTGGCATTAAAACCTTATTTAATGTGAAATTAATACAATGAATCATGAATGCTATTATGTACAATTTGATGCTATTTACATGCATTTGCTGGGGTTTTTGAGGCCAAAATGATAGAATAAAGATGATGAAATGGAGATTCATCAGTAAGTATGCACCAGTGGGATGCGAATCCACTCGATCATCTGGCTGTCTCCAAGTTTATAAGTCTCTTTCAGTGTAGGTCTAGGGTACTCATTCCTCAGTTCCTCTTCTTCTTGATCATCACGTGAATATTCGTCTTTTATTCCTCATCTTCCTACTGTATGTTCCTCATATTGTTGAGCATATCTCGGAATGCAGTATGATCTAGTGCATGCTCAGTCAGTTGCTGCTAGATAGCTTGGATGGAAGCAAGCAACTGAGCAGTTACTTGGTTCTGATCAGGCATTGGGCCATGCTCTGTCTAGGGAGGTGGCTGTCCTGATCCTTTTCTCTTTCTGCCGAGAGGAGCCATGTCAAGGTCTGAATCTGGCAAAATGAACTATAAACTGGGATCCATGATTGACTTTTATCTGCAATGCAAGAGGAATCCCAATTAGACCAACTGCAAAACTAAATACCACCTGTAGTGATGAATATGGGATCAGGGTCAATCCCTGATATTTGTGAATGGAGAAAAATATGTAGACTGAAATCGACCTCCATTCGCAACGGACAAACATGTGACAAGAGTGGTCCCAATTTATTAAGAAGTAGAAGGAGAGTTGAAAGAAGACGAGGAGTCCGAAGATTGGTTTGCGAGGTCTGAATTGGGTTCTCGAGAATCGCCTCGAATTATCGACGATATTGAGTATATGGATTGATGTATGTGTCAGGAGAGTCCCGACTAAACCATCCATGTATCAACATCATAGAGGAAAAGAAGGATCGATGCATGAGGAAGGATACGATGGTCAACAAGGAATAAAATGAGTGTAAAATAGTAGAAAGCTTGAAACGAGCATGTTGTAAAGAGGAAACACATATGACAAAATTTGCACAAGCGTGCAAGACTTGATCTTTGTACCTTAATCTAGATCCATACAATACACAACAAAAGTGGGTTCACCATCTCTATACATGTTAAGCCGTAAGGAATCAACTATTTTATCTTTTCATTTTTAGAGTTGTTATTTCAAGCATATCTTTTAACAAGTCCTTGGACACTAACCCTATAGGAGCGAGAGTACTGCCGGAAAAGTATGTGTACTTGTCTTCAACCTTTAGAACCAGTAGTATGCACTTTTTGAGGTCCTTGTAACCCTTCATGGATCCGTACTCAACTAAAGAATGAGAGAGAGGAAGCCGATAGGTGAAACCACTACTTCAGACCCTGCTCACAATGAAATCACCCATGAGCATGCAAGGCCCTACTTGGACACAAGATGATGAGATAGACAAACCCGTGCATGGCCTAAGCTCAGTAATTCAAACAAGGTCGACATTCTACACAAGGTTAGAACATCATCGTTGACTAGGTCCTACTCATCTACATACGATAAAAGTGCCAATACTTCGAAATCCAGGCGATACACAATGCAGTTATAGACTAGGTTTTGGCTCAAATTCCTAGCGGTTCGCGCCCCACTCATCGGAGAGGTTTTGTCCCCCTCCAATGGTACCTGAAGACAATGAAGTCTTTATGAACCCCAAACAATGCAATCCATTACATATTTTAATTAAGGTTAAAGTTTATTTAGCAATCCCCTTGTTTTAGTTTTTTTGGGTTGTCAGTTTTTTGATATTTTTCATACAAGCGCCTAACGATTTTGTAGATTTTCTTTTAACTCCTAGCGCTCAAAATCAGAGGGAGATAATGAAAAAGTCGTGCAAGTCGAATCAATGATGGAAATCTTACTATAAAATCTAATGATGCATGCAACATTAGAGGACTTACAATGCTTCCATGCTATCTCCATGCTGTGTGCAAAACAGAATTTTTAAACCTATCTACATGGTGATGTGTAATCGACAAAATAGCCCTAAACATTATCTTTTATTAGTCATGATGAACCATATGTTATCTATTCAGAAATGAACTCGAAAATCCGGTCTTAGAGATACCTCGGTGCTCGCAACAACGGGTCGTGCCAACACTATTTGGTTCCTCTCTCGATGCGTGGGTTGAAATCTAAATAGTTAACACTTATAATTTTAACTATATCCAAATGTCCAAGACTATAGGAACATGATTATTATTAAGGCTTAGACCTAATTACTGAGATAATCAGTCCAACAATCTAAAGGCTTCATGCACACAAAACAAATAGAAACAAAGGTGGAAAACTCAAAACATCAAAAAATAAATAAAAATAAAGCAATGAAAACTCGAAAAACCACGACGAGGCACCCAGGCGAACAACAACCCATGCAATGGAACTCATTAAGTAAAGTACTATCTAAGTCCCTGTATTATTACAAATATTGAATAAATGAATCATGAATCACTCTCTTACCAAAAACAAAATAAAATCCTAAGCTAAAACTATGTTAAGTGTCCACCATATCATGCTTGTTGCCTCTCCTACTGGCCAGTACAAGAAGGCTAGTATCCACGATGCTTGGCTGCCTCGACTCCTGATGAATCCTCATTCATCACTCTTTATTCTTTTATTTGAGCTACTTATCTTGGCAAAGCATCATGCATATAATTGTAAATACAATAAATTAACAATAGGCATGCATTTGTTGATATTTAATAATTAGCATGTATTTGTGCAAAAATAAAAGATAAAGAATAAAAGAAAAAGTAGGAAATATTTAGAATAAATATAGAGTGACCTGAAGCCAAGAGAGGGTCCAAAATGGATCTGATTGCCAAATAAAATAAGTAGAGAGAGATAGGGCCATTCTACCTCGTACATACTCCTTTCTTTATGTATATATTTTATTTTCACAAAAATAAAAAGAATTTGTTTTTATCCCCTTGTATACATTTCCAAAAATAAAACAAAAATTAGAAAAATAAAATAAAACTAAAAATAAAATTCTCTCTCTATCACCATGTACATAATACATGTATATATGTATCATATACCTATTTATTTTATACTTGTAAATAACTAAAAAAATAAAAATTATTTTAGACTCCAAATTTTATGTTGCAAATAAAAAAATATAAAATTGGGGTATTTATGCAAAAATAAAAAAATAAAAATAATTGTATAAAATACTTAGGTGTTTTATACCTGTATATACTATAATATAATGTATATATCTTACATTATTTTTCTAAAATAAATAAAAATCACAGAAAAAGTTTGAAAAATAACAAATATTTTTTTATTTTATAAACTTTTTAAAATGAAATTGTTTGCTATTTTTAAATGAATTTTCAATTATTTTTTGTATCTTTTTCTGATTGATCCAGGGCAGACTGTTGACCTCGGTCAACTGCCCCCCCGGACCTTTCTTCGCCCGGATCCAGTTTCCACCCGACTTTCTCCTAATTTTCCTGAACTGACCCGACCGCCATCCTTGTCACTCCGTTGCTCAGATTACCGAGGGACGATCCATGATACACGCCCGATGATTTCGTTAGGGATCATCCCTCAGTTCGCGCGCTCAAGCTCCACACTTCTCGGACCGTGCTGAGTATAAAATCTCCTGGAGCCGCATTTTCTTCTTCATCTTTGGCCACCCCGTCGTCTCCAGTGGCGATAGAGGCCATTGTTGAGAGGATTCGAGCACGTAAGCCTTAGGTCCGGCGAATGTTTCGCTATGCTCCGCCGGAGGTCAGCTCTAGCCTCTAGACACATCGAACCATCGAGTCGAAGACCCCCGGAGGTCCCTGACCTTCAGCCCCGATGACTCCATTCATTAGGTAACTCCGATTTCTTCTTGTTAGTTTCTTTTTCCAGATTTTCAAGCTTGGGTCTAGCTGATTTGCTTAGCTCTATTCACCCTGATCGAACCTCCCATTCGCTATCCCGACGATCGTAGCACCTTCGTTAGACTTCTCCTAACCTTTTACGCCCATCCGTTCACCTCGTTCGCCGACGGATGAGACTCCAGGTTCTCCTCCGCCATCGCCTCGCCGGAGGGCTACGCCCCGCATCATCTGACCACCCATTCCGCGTCATGATGGGTCAAGGCACTTTGCCCTCGACCCAAAAATTCATCTATACAGGTTTAGAGCCCAAAGGGCCTCATCTAGAGGTTCGAACATCAAAGCACATCATCTCCAGGTCTCCAGCTTCACCGGGCCATTTCCGACGGTCTCGACCTCATCGGAGCATCGTCACCGCTACGGACAGTCGCCAGCATCCTTTTCCCCATCCGAGAAGCCCTGGAGGACGTCCCTACAGTATGTATTGCCCGATCGAAGTTTACTGGCGGCGAGTTATGCGCCGCTCTTCCAGGTGCTATCTCCGCTATTGGATCGAGACCCCCTCCAATTTTGATCATGTCCGTCCATCTTCGGGGAGTCCTCGATCATCCGATCCATCTGAGGATCAACTCTCAGCCGTTCATCGTCGAACCGGTGTCTTCTGCACTCAGCCGTCCGATCTTAAGTAGAGTGTTGTCGACCGTTGGATCGTCAATAAAGAAGGGTATTTGCACTTAGGCCCTGCTACCTTTTTGCATTTATTTGTTAGTCCTGTAAATATTTTTAGTAGTTGTTGTAGTTTGGATATTTTGCATCTAGGACCTTATGCTTCTGTTATTTGCATTCTAGTCCCTCTGTTTGTGTAGCACGTGGTCTACCACGTGACCTCTGGGTCATTTGCATGTTTCATCCTAGATTTTATGTTTTTTATCGAATGAATCTTTATAAATAGGATTTGCATTTATACCCCTGAGTGCCTGGTTCACGTGCCCACGTGAGGATTTGGACTTTTTGCATATTAAGCCCTAAACTATTTCCGTGTGTTACTGTTTGGCTGGAAGCTTTTCTATAATTGCATATTGGTTCCTATGTGTTGTGCCTTTATTTTTTATGAAATAAATAGCAAACGTTGTCCAAAATTCATGAAATTTTGAAACATGGCTCCTGCCACGGTGTAGGAATTTCTTTGAATTTTTGATTTTATTTTTATTTTATTTATTAACTTTAAAAATTCAAAAACCATAAAAAGTTACTACTGTCGGTTTTAGAAAATCCATTAAAAATATTAAAAACCCTTGAAATAATCTAAAAAAATTATTATTTGCTTGCTTTGTGTTGTTGTCACCTCCATCCAATTTTGGTTGCATTCCTATTTGTAAAACCCATAAAAATTGAAAAAGAGTAAAAATATTCTAAAAATCGGTAAAAAATCACAACAAAACAAAAAAATGCGTTCCAAGTTTCTGTAGTTAGATTTTTACTTATAATTTCACATAAAATTACTTTTGAGATTTTACAGCCACCTTAAGTAATTTTAATTCTCCTTTGCATCTCAACAGTACACTAGTTGTTATTTTTATTTTTGTTTCATTTTTAGAAAATTATTAAAAATCAGAAAAAACTAAGAAAATTAACAAAAACATTTGAATATATAAAAACCCAAAAATGTTTTTGTTTGAATTTTTTGAGTGTTTATGAGGCTTTAAATAATTGTTTGATTGTGAGTTTTTGAGTTCTTTTAGCATTTTTCTTAATATTAAAAATCACCAAAATAAAGAAAAACATAAAAACCACCATCTTTTTTATTTTATTGGGATTCCCGACTACTTCGTAGCGTTAGCATTACTCCTTGTGTTCGACCCTGGTAGCTATACCACGTAAAATAAAATAGCGGACCGCTATTTTTGATTGATTTATTTCTTTTTATCTTTGGTTGTCTTTTCTTCTTCTTAATTGAGCCTGATCCAAGTGGTTGAGGTTGCAACGACCGTTGATACCATTTACCCTTAGCCGCACGAGATTTTTGGTTCATCAAAATGGCATCGTTGCCGGGGAGCACAGCTTAGTAGTCAGTTTTTCCCTTTTTCTGCTTTCTTTTTCTTTTTTTATTTTCTTTTCTTTGATTTCTTCTTTTTGTTTTGTTTTTGTTTTTATTTCTTTTTATTTTATTTGTTTTAATTTTTGCATTTATTTTCCATTTATTTTATTTTATTTTCCCATTTTTATAATAACTGTGGACTGACATAATATTTGTTCGGACTTTCTTGCGAGGGCCCGACGAGCGAGGGTGGCTATCTTCGGAGAGCCGAGGCACCCGCGTGACTTGGAGGCAGCTTGTTTCTGCATCGAGCCGTAGGAGAGCGTAGGAGAGGAGGAGTAGAAGTTCGGGAGCCATAATTTAGTTTCAAACTTAGTTTTTAATTCTACATCATTATTGTAATAATACAGGACAAACTCTCAGACTCAGACTTGGTGGTTATCTCGAGGTTTGTTTTGACGAGCACCGGTGTGCTCGGGGGACCTCACCGCGATTTTGTCGGTTTTGGTTTTTGACCGCTTTTGTTCTATTTTGATTCTCGAAGGTTTTGGCCATTAGACTTAGGATTTTTGCTTGCTTTGTGACGTAATTACTTAAGGCCCAATCCCAATTTATTGCTTGTTCCTATAGATAGTAATTGGACCTTATTAATTAATTCACAAATAAAAAGTTAACATGTTCACCTGATGGGTCACGTGCCGCCAGAGGACATATACAATGCTGGTAGGATCTGTTGTGGCGGACACCGATCGACATCAGAGACCGGATCCCGACCCCTCTTGTTGACCCGTTAGCTACAGTTTTTCGCGAGTAGAAATTATTTGTCTAAGGCCGATTTCTTCTTGCATCATATAGATAGGTTTATTTCTGTCTTTTATTTTATGCGTGGATCACTCTACATGTAGAGAGCTGGAGTCAGGTACGCATCTCTTACTCTGCATGCATCATCGTGTTTAGTCACGCATCGGCTTTTTCGTCTTCTCCCCCTGTTTTTGGACTTAAAATAATCAGTAGAACCGAAAAATTCGTTAGACGTTGTTTGATTTGAAAAATACTTAAAAATAAAAAACATAAAATTGGGACCGTTTAAGCACACTTGACCTTAATAATTTGTCTTGGGAGATAATCCCCACCTTGTATGGTTTGGATGAGCGAGAGAGTGACCCTCACACTAGGCTAGAGCCACATCCAAGCTCTCTTCAGACTACTTGTCTTGGGTTAGTCATTCTCCAGCGAAGATCACTCTGGTCTCCGGTAAAGCGGGCCGCGATATCCTTAACAGAACGAGTCGATCGGGTAGCCGGTAAATGATCCACAACTTGTACTGGCTGGGAAAGATCTAACCTTGGATCGGGACACTCTCCTGGGAGTGTTGGATTCCCAACAGCTCGCTTAATCACTCTGAAAGATTGTTTGATAACCTAATAAAATCGATCAGATAAAAGACCAAACCTTTATGGTCATCAGCTCTGAGTGCGTAGGTGAATCGGGGGTTTGCTTGACCAATCTTGTGTGCTTTTCCAGATCTCTTCCGCCTCTACTCGCCACATCAAGATGATGGGTCAAAAGTCCCTTAGGAAGCCTCTGGCTGCACCGCTTTCGAGCACTCCATCCCGCTCATCTAGGTTGGTTCGCAAGAGCTGAGACCCGCTCTCTAGACCCGAGTTCAACTCCGCTGTGTTCCCCCTCGACCACCCTTCTACCAGTCCTGAGGTGCCCGAGCAGAGACCGCGGCAGACAGTTGATTTATCAGCACCTGAGTTTGGGTCTTTTTCCTTGCAGAGACCATGGCCAGTAGTGATGAGCTCACCAATGGACCCAACGGGACTCAGACGTACGTATTGGAGCAGAGTGTCATCAACAACACCATGTTAGCCACCCTTGAGACCATGCAGCGTCAGATCAGGGATCAGGGGGCTTTCATGGTGGATATGCGACGGGAGATGGAGCAGATACGAGCCGACCGAGAGTAGCGCAGACCCGAAGGAGGAGGAGGAGATATTCCTGATGATTGAGAGCCTGAGCAACCGGCACCAGCATGACCGATAAGGGAGTTGTACAACCCTGATGCAACAATAACCCATAGATGGATAGTGCTGCCAGCCATTTTGGGAGATTTCAAGCTCCCACCTCAGACGATTCATCTTCTACCGCGCTTCCACGGACTTTCCAAAGAGGAGCCACACCTCCATCTTCAGGATTTCGAGATGATCTGCAGTACTATCCACGGTCGTCTCATGGATGAGGACACCATCAGGATGATGGCCTTTCCATTCTCCCTTGTAGGCAGAGCAGCCAACTGGCTGAAGCACCTAGGGAGATTTTTCATGACATGGGAACAGCTCCGGAACAAGTACTTGAACAAGTACTATCCACTCGACCGGACGAATGCAGCCAGGGCCCTGATCAGCAACTTTTCCATGCTCACCAACGAGCAATTTCACGAGGCATGGGACAGATTCAGGGAGCTCACGGACCGGTGTCCCCATCATGATATATCGAAGCCCAATCTTGTCCAGGGTTTCTTCTGCAGGCTTACACCGAAGTTGCAGGGGCTAGTCAATGCATCCTGTGGAGGTTCCTACTTTGCCAAGGATGAGGATCAGGTCTGGGCCATCTACGAGGAGATGGCCGAGAACTACACGGTGATGTCCCAGACCTAATTGTACACTCAGGGAATCCCACACTACATGCCGTGTCCTATAAGAGGATAGCATGGGTTGATGCCGGTCCGTCTACATCATCAACAACCGCTGATATGGGGATTATCAGTGAGAAGTTGGACCGGATCGAGTTGATAGAAAATAAGCAATGCCAGGGCATGACTCAGATCGATCAGATGGCACAGACGTTGAGTGACCTGAAGACCTAGATCATGTGTCACCAGAAGACACAGACAGCTTCTCAGCCTCATCTCAGGTCACAGGCAAATACCGGCAGTAGCAGCTCGACCCAGCCCTCTGCCAACTATCGATAGGTGCATGACATTCAAGCGGAGCCATTCTAGTAGCAACAGCAATATGTCCAGCCACCACCATCTCAGCATAGCCAGATGGTGGTGTATCAGCTGGACCAGCCCCTGGCAGTTCTCACCCCACCCACCTACGAGCAGGAGCTGTTGATGGACATCAACAGGATTTGGTATGACCGACCTCAGCATGAGATCTGACGAGACCATCTCGGATTTCGTTGATCGACCAGAGGTACTAGTTCCCAACAACAGCCTCCAGTTCAGGGCGGCCAAATCAGCCAGCAGCACCAGCAGCCCCAGTTCCCACAACCACATGGGCAGCCACAATACCATCAGCCAGGTCCTCATCCCTATAAGGAGGGACAATCGTGGAGGCAGCAACAACAACCTTAGCAGTATCATTCTCAGCAGCAGTATCCCTCTCATCCTCAGTAGCAGCCTCACTTCCAGAGAGGATACCCTTTCGGGTTCTCAACTCCCTAAGAAGTCATCCTCGCATAGCGGGCCTTGTCATCAAACATAACAAGAGAGATTTTATCATAAATAATCAAATAATTTGTGCAAATAAATGAGAACTATAATATGTACAAGCAAGAATAAGAAATAAAAGATATGTACAAAAAAACTATATGCATAAATTAGGCTACAACATGTTTTTCCCCGGTAACGACGTCATTTGTTGAGCTGGTCCCCATGAGAGCCTAAAAATCATCCTCACTAATAGAATAGCAAAGATAGAGTGTCACTAAGGCAATCGCTCACGAATCCCAATTCAAACAACTAGTACCCATAATATATAATTAATTAATAAAATACAAAAATGTGAAGTACAATTTATTATGCTCCATAAATAAAGATGTACAGTGTATAACTATGTAGAGGTCGAATCACTGAGAGCAAACTAGGCAGCCTAATGATTATTTCTATGCAAGAATGAATTATTTACACAAGTGTTAATTTTTATGTGGGTTTTAGATTTTTAAATTTTTATTTGATTTTTATTATATTTTTTATTTTTTTATTTTATTTTTTTGATTTTTAATTTCTTTTTAATTTAAATTGCATATAATATTATATATAAGGGTTTATAAACATATATAAGATATGATATAAAGTACATCTATATATAATATAATAAATTTAAATTAGAAAAATGTTAAGAAATATATCCCATTTTATATTTCATATAATAAATTTTTTGGCTTTAAATTATTTATAAGGTGTTTATAAAAATAATAATAATATAAACCATGTATAGTTATATATAGATATACACTACAATATTAAATATAAATATAGCTAAAATTAATCAAAGTTTATAAAATAAAATATTTTTGGGTTTTTCTTATTTTTCTACTATTTTGTAAAATTTTTATATATTTTTACTAATTTTTTTTAATATTAAAGTCCAAAATAACCAAAAACATGGATTAAATAAATAGGTCAAATTGTTTTAAGATTTAAAATACTAAATATAGTCAAAATTTCCCAAAAATATTTTTAATAGATAATATTTAATAAAAAAATTTCCTAAGACACGAATAAACATTTTTTGATTTGTTTGAAATTTTTTTATAAATTTTATAATTATTTCGGAGATTTTTAAATTTTTTGTCATTTTCTTTTTCTATTTTAGAGACTTTTGGTTTGAAGCTATAATATACTATAATAGATAAAAATATTTTTTTTGGAATTTTTCAAAAAGGTTTCATTATTTTTAGGTATTTTCTGAGTCAAACAGGGGCTAAATGTTCTATTTTTTATTTTTAATAAATAGGAAATGTACATAAAATGCAAAACAAAATACATAGAGTGAAAAACATGCATCCAAGTACATGGTTCTTTTTTTCATAAGTTTTAGAGCATAAATGGTAATTATAAAAATTAAGCAATCATACACAAAATTTAGTACTAGCATGGACCTTTTTGCAAATCTAAAAAATTGTAATGCATTCAAGAACCCTAATAGAAAATCTAGGGGGTAAATATGCAAATTATCCAAGAATATTTAAATTAAAAGTGCATAACGAGGCCATATATACAATATAGAGAAGTTCAAGGTCCTCCTCGTAAATTTTCCACAAAATTTAACACTAAATATACAAATTTATAGACTTATTACAAATAAAAACCCTCATGGGTAAAGTTCCAAATATCTACCTCACGTGGGGGGTACGCGAGGTGAGCTAGAACTTACACTGATGTAATTACATAAAAGGAATGTAGGCTCCATGCAAAACAACTACTATTATTTCCACTTCAGATTGAAATTTAAATACTAAATGAAAATTTAAATCGAAATTAAAAATTCTGTGATATTTACCCATTAATGCGTGCCAATGGACGTCTGTGGTTGCACCACGTAGGCACCACTTACTCGAACAATGATAGGGAGCAAGGCACATTTTCGGCTGATGTGAACAACTCAGATTAGATCCGGGCCTCACTAAAGATCCAACAGATCTGGAAGGATGAGGAAAAACAGAGAAGAACAATTTCCTGTCCCTCCTTCAATCATGTATTTCTCTTCATCCCAACCACCTGGAGGCTTGTTGATGGTCTCCGGAGCTTCCTAGAAATGTCCCACATCGATTGGTGTCGTCAAGTAAATCCGAGCCTTGTTGGGGAGAGGCTTGGAGTTCAGGGAAGGATGTGACACCTGGGAACTCCTCCTGCTGTAGAATCAACCCTACAAGGGTCTCTGACGCCATATACCTATAGAGGAAAACTCAGGGCAGAGGAGCTCTGATTCGTTGATACATGAAGGACCAGGTTGATTCGAATCAGGTAAAAGACTCAACAGGCTAAGGGGAAGGGAATTGACTTGATACGTGGGTCGGAACGTGGCAGTGTCACAGTGAAACATTGCCGGAGCAGTGTTCTCTAGTGATCTAAATTTTAAAAATTATGCTAAACTAAAGTACTACATGCGAAATAAATCACATGAATAATCTAACTAAGTCTAAATATATCTAAAAATATAGAAAATGCACAGCTCGAACCTAGTTTGCACCATGTAATAGAGACCTCACCGGAGTGATGCCTTGGACAGCCTCCTCTCCTCCTTGCTCTGCTCCAACACCTCATGGGTATTCTCTCTATCACCGGGAACACACTCACTCAAACTCGAATTTGGAGGAGGAAGGTATTATTTATAGACAAAGGTCCAGGCCAACTTGCTAATGAAATGGAGGCCGACTTGAAGGAGATTGATGGGATCTCAAGATCCTGCATGAATCACGGAGATCCCATCTGCAAGTTTTTGTTCAAGGATCAAGGCAATTCTATCATTAGATCACCAGGGGAAAGGGGGAAAAGTTGACTGCTCGAGGTTCTGACAAAGGTTAGAGGTGCTAAAGGCCCAGTTGACCTGGGTCAACAAAAGATTGGCTATGGTTGGTCTAGGTGGGCCATCCACAATAATGCAAGGCAAAAAATGCCTTGTAAAATGAATAATAATTAGTAATTAATTTATTAAGTTTAGGTTATAAAATAAAAAAAATGTTTCTTATTTTATGCAGTATTTTATTCCCATTTTTTATTTTTATGATGTTATTTATTACAAGTTATTATTTACAAGTATAATTATAGTTATACTTACCTACTATGTTTTTTATTTTTATTTCATATTTTATATTTTATTATTTTATACACTTAATTTATATATACCTTATTTAGATGTACACAAATATATTTTTATTGTAGTTTTATTTTTATACTTAAATAAATAGTTGTATTTATTATATAGGTATACGTATTGGTAATTCATCTATATATTCATACACTAATTTATTTTAGTTTTTTAATGATTTTCTTTTATTCCATTTATGTACATAAAATATAAATAATATTTAAAAACTTATAAAAAATATAAAATAATGAAAAATATAAATAATTAATAAAACTAATATTTTATTCACGTATATTGTACAATAGGGTCCAAAACCCAACTTTTGCATCTTAACTCCAAATTAAATGATACTACCTTCAATAAATAGCTAATTAAAAGTTATATACAATTAAAGGTGATTTTGATGGATTTTGAGTTTTTATGGAGAAGATATGGGTCTGGGAAGTTTGGGTTTTGGCTTTTTATTTAGAGTGTAGAATGAACATTATTTATTATTTTTAGTTAAAATAAATTTCGTATTTTTCTTTGTATTTTTATCTACAATTTTCATGTATAAAGTTTATAGATTTGAGGTATAAATAATGAAGATTAAAATGGGTCTCGAAAATTCATTATCGAAGCATAAATAATTAAGGTTTTTGTTGTGCTTTTGACCTTTATCTCCCCCTATTGATTCCTTGTCGACCCAGTCATCATGATGCCTAGGTCTCGGGGTTTAGGGTTATAAAATAACTTCGACAATTTATTTATTTTTCTTTTCTATCCTTTATTATTTTATTTTAGCTTTAAACAATGTATTTTATACAATATTTATTAAATAAATAATGAATGTTAATTTATGCAAAATAATGATATTTACATGCATTTAGCTAGGAAATGAAGGTCAAAATGAAATAAAAAAGGTGATGAAATGGACATTTGTCATGATCTAGCATCAAGCTTTGGACATATGTCTATTGATAAAATAAATAGACTAGTAAGAGATGGAGCTTTAGATTGTCTGAAAGTCCAAATCTTACTTACTTGTGAATATTGTATTCAAAGTTAAAATGTTCGATGCACTCTTCTCTAGGACTGGTGTAAGATGCTGAGGTATTTAAGGCATTATACGTTTTAATGTATGTGGACACCTTATGAAATAATATACATTAATGATATGTGATATCCATAAATGATTATTCATGGTATGAGATTTCTTCTTTTACCTATTAGAAACCTTTGAAATGTTCAAAGATTTCATAATTTGTGTTGAGAACCAAAGTTATAAGGAAGATGAAAAGAATTTGATCTATCTGAGGTAGCAAGTAACTATTAAATGAACTCAAGAAATAGATTATAGAGAAAGGAATATCATTCATATCTCACTCCTCTTATTACACCTCTCCTCAATGGAGTTGTAGGGAGATGCAATTAGATCATGTGTGACAAATCTTAGCATAATTACCTCTTAGTTTCAAGGTATATATGTAGTAGAGACTACAATATATATCCTTAATAGGAATCCATGAAAATATGAACCCAAAACTCCTCGTGTCTATGGTTTGGAACCAAGCTTAGTATCAGACATTGAAGGATTTAAGGGTTCCTGGTCCGTGATATAACATGGATGCAAGAAAGCTAGAAATTTGCACTTGAGAGTGCTTCATCATTAGGAATATAAAGGATGGTATTGGATATCTACTTTATTACCTTTGGATTCTTAACAGATTTCATATCTAAGAATATGATTATAAGAGGATGACCTTCTTGAGAATCAAGATAATAATGAAGTAAAGGGACTCATTGAATCCTAAGAGGATAATAAGGCTCCTAGAATTAGAGACTAAAAGAACAATTAAAGATGAAACTTTCATAGCTCTTCAAATCAGTTTGAGGGTGGTGAGACCATCTAGACGGTATGAGTTCCATTTGTTAGAGAAATCTGACAATGTTCAAACTTCATATGATGAAGCTTCTGCAGATAATGACATGGAAAGATGGATGTTCGCAATTATGAAGCTTCTGTAGATAATGACATGGAAAGATGGATGTTCGCAATAAAGTCTAATGTAGACTTCATACGTAAGTGTTGTGTACAGACCCTTGAGGTTCCACCTATCGGGGTAAAACCCATTGAGTGTAAATGAATCTTCAAGATAAAGAGAGAACCTCATGAGAAGGTACATACCTTCAAAACATGCCTCGTAGCCACTAGCTACACACGAAATGAAGACATCACTTGCAATGAGACTTGATTTCTATTGACCATGCTTAAACCAACTAGAATATTGCTAACTATAGCTACAAGACGTGACTGACATCTTGAAGATGGAAGTCAAGATTGCATTCCTCAATGGATACCACAACAGGGATATTCATACAGGGGCATATGAGTAATACAGTTTTACTCGCTTTGAAAGTTTTACTGAATTTGTAAGTATAAAATACGCTTTTGGAAAGTATAAGATCAATACCCAGGTATGATATATGCTTTTGAAAAGTATATGATTAATACCAACTCCCAATGATCAAATGAGAAACTTAATAATAAAACCCTGAAGGAGATAGTTCAAATGTGATCTAAAACAACATGTTTATTCTAGGTCTTCTAGAATGCAGGATGTATGGGTATTAGGAATACTTGAGGGTGATGCGATCGTAAATGATTGTATGAATGTGACACTTCCATTTCGAGGGAGTGCTGAAACATGTTTGGATTTTAGTGAGTCCTCTCAATAGAGAAGTAATCTGATCTTAGTCCAAATGTTTGACATTAATCTTAATACGATTCAGATAAATGGAGAAGGCTAGATTTACAGTTTTTATTTAATTAAACATCTTTGAGAGGTCTCGATATATGGATTTGAGATATGATCTCAACATCAAAGTCACTATACTTGAAAGTACAATCGCCCTGTCCTTATCTCCAAGTATCCACAGAGAAAGTGCATTGTTCATGAATGAGGTTAAGAATAATTATATTATTGATTATGTACCTAAGTATTGAGAAAATCGATAATTAAATGTGACTTAATTATTATAAATAATATGGATATGATTCGTATTATTTGAACATATGAGAAGGGAGATCCAAGATAACTAAATATAATTTAATTATCAAGGATATGAATAATGCAGATATCACTATCCATGTTAATTATATAAATATATTATAAATGTGATTTATAATATATTAGAATGAGTTAATTGTAATTGGCATTTGTGAATTAAATGTTGATGTGAATTGGATTCACATTTGACGATTAATTATAAATGCAATTTATATTTTATTTTTGATGCGTGAATATTATTCACAATTTATCAATGGCATGTTTGAAGTTATCACAAAATAATTTGTAATTATTTTTGTGAATAATTACACAACAAATTTTGTTGCACATGTGGAATCCAGGAGAGATATGAGATATCGCTAATTAGGAAAAGGAGAACCACCTTCCTCTTTTTTACAATGGACGACCATGGAGTCCATGGTTGTCTACTCTAATAAGGGAAGGAGTCTTGTCCTCTTTCCTTTATTTTCCACATAAAATTGATTTGATTTAAGTTAAATGTGTTGTAAATTATTAGCAACAAATTTAAATTATTTTAAATTTATTATTTATTATTGCAAATTTATGCAACAAAATCATGGCCATTGATTGAAAGTACAAAACAATCTCATCCACTAGATTTGTGTGCACATGGATTGTGTTCCATGGACATCCAAAATAGTACAAAAGAAAGGGTATCCCTAGATTTTCTTTTTACACTACATGAATTTTAACAAAAAATCTCTCTCTCTCACTCTCCATATTTCTCATATATACCCACTCTATGTCTCAACAATGTGGTCGTCCACATTCTTGACATAAAGAGACTCGTAGTCATCATGATGTCGTTGTGCTGCCCGATTTATTGCTTGTTGATCCCCTCCATATTTGGTATTTCTTTATCATGTAGAAGGCATCGGATTTCATGAGATGAAATGAGGAGACTCCTTGCTCGGATCATCAACTGGGATTGTGGTAAACACACGTGTCATCCACGTGCCTACAAGTATGACCTTCATTGGATAGGACATGAGACAAGATGTCTGTTCATTTAGAGACACGATCATAAACATGCTTCAATAGGTAATCCTTATACTTGTTGTGTTGTTGATGAAACGATTTAAGAAATGTTCTCAAATCAAGTGGTTTCATCTATTCAAAAAAAATTTAATTTCCGCAGCCTTACGTAACTAGTATGACTAGTTGCCCTAGTTGTATATGGTGTGATCAGCACACTTCTGTGATACGCTAGGGCCAAAACCCTAGACTTCATGGACATTGTTGTTGTTGGTGGTGGGACTGTTGGAAGCCAGGACGATACTGCATTGAAAGATGATTCGAAGTGGAGTTGGGGTTCTATCAGTTGACAGGATCAAGATTGTATAGACTCCGTTGATCTCCATGACTTGTGGAGGCTCCTCGTAAACTACCTAAGCAGAAGATTCTTTGACCTGATATTGTTGGTCGAAGGATTGGTCTCCACCCCAGCTGCTCTATCCACCTATCCCTTGCCATTGAATGTAATGAATCCGATGTACAGGGTAGGGGGTGTAGTAAGGGCATGTATATGGATTTTAGATACCTGATTGGCTATCTCTTCCATCTGCTTTGGTAGTTTAGACAAGCTCTCCATATTAGTGAATTTATAAAGCTTGTCTACCTTCTTACTAATCTGTTGGACCACTGTGAATTTATCCATTATAATCCCCATGTTGGAGCTCTAGTCGGTGGACAGATTCTTTACAGTCTTCTCTCCACCTTCTTTTGGTAAGAGTGTAAGGGGGTTGGGTGAGGTTACCTGTCTAGTGGTCTTAGAGTGGCTTGTTTATGCTAATGAGCATAAGATATTCGTCTACCGATCAGTTCTGATTCCTTTAATATATATGAGAAAACAAGAGAGGGAGTCGAGAAAAATTGATTCACGATGAAATTGATGATGTATGATATGTTAGAAGACTTGTAGTGCTTCCTAGCACTCTTCTTGGGGGATGCGTAACAGAATTGAAAATTTATTCTATATGAACGCAACTGATGAAAACACTCCCAAGCAGGAAGTTCTATTAGCAGGAAGAACTAACTTCAAGATACGCACAATCCAAGTGTTGTGTATCCTAAAAATACAACCGAGCACAAGCATATAAAACTACTCTATCACGAGTGCAGGTCCTAATTCTACGACAATCACATCACACGTGTGGCCTTGACCTCACAGTAGGGCGGTCAAAACATGCCCAAGTGTCCCATTGTCCAGTCTTGTTTAATTACAAATAATAGGGTTCAAAGAAACCCTTTGAAAAATTGCAAAAATAAATCTATACTAACTCTCTTGCAAAAATAAGAATAAATAAACTTCTTTACGGATCCTTGAATTCTTTTTTCCAAAAAAGTTGCTCCAGCTAAATCTGCAAAGGGAGATTGAGCAGTTAGTATATGTAATAGAGTGAGATGTGATGAATTAGAAGAGAGTATAATGCAAAACTAAATACAAGTAAAATGAAAAAGAAAAAAATGACACGTTCATTATTATTATAAAAAACTAATTACAAAAACTAATTTAAAAACCATAAGATTGAGTTGTTGAATTGTTGTGGTATTAGAGGTATTAATTTATCAAAAATCAAACTTTCGAACAGGTGGGAAATTTGAACTTAGTAAGTCTACAAAGGTCGAACATAGGGAACAATGTTCCTTAGTTGAATGGGTCAAATTAATCTGTGTTTAATTGTTTGCAACAGTAATTTAAATGTTAGAAAATTATGCATGAAGGCAGAGTAAAATGGAACAAAAAAATAAAATATAAAAAATGGATATGTGAATTATAGATTCAGTCCTCAATAAAATGATCAATAAAATCCTAGAAGGAATCATATATCTCCGGAAAGATACTATGATGATTTATCAATTATCAATCCCATATTCGATGATAAGGAAAATCAATGAACCTGGTACTACAAAATTACTTAAGATCAAACATCAATATTCATTCCTCAATTTTCCTATAATAATTAATTCCTCATGGAATAGTTTTAAATCACAAATGCTCAAGGAATTAATATTGTAATCTCCTCAGTAATTATTTTTAATCATAAGATGATTAGGGAATAAATCCAAGTCCTTTAAATAATGTCTTACGAAAGATTAAATTCCTTAAAATGTAATAAGTAAACACATGTCAAAACAAAGCCTACATATATCAATGCAATCCTCAAAAAATATTGAAATTAAGGAGCTTCTTGTCTATTTACAAATGATAGAAAATGAAGGAACATGGAACAAGAATCAAATTGACATAATAAAGGTGGTGTGGTGCTGCTGCAGTTCTTCCTTGCCCACATGCGCACAATGCGTGATGGGCTCCGTTGTAATTTCCATGATGAGCAGGGGTCTAGGGAACAAAACTTCCTACACCGTGTACGAGGTACGTGGGGCACTAAGGTTCGGGCAAAGGTGCTTCCCAAACCTCCATGTTGTGTCATCCTATTGCCTTGTTGCCACCAAGGCACCCAAGCTTAGTATCAAGGTTAAAATAGAATCCGACGCGTTTGCTTCTGATCTAGCGTCAAATATTTTGATGTTATTGGAGGGTTGCGATATGAGGAGTTCTTAATCGGGTGGCTACTGCTATTTGCACCTCCTCCGTATTTTTTTCTTTGACTGCATCGGAGGATGGGTGTCCATGGTAAAGCAGATGCCCCTCGGTCCACACACCATCGAGGAGTCACGAGGGAGAGCTACTAGCGATGTAGGTACTCGATGCAGAGCTTGAGAGGGTAGTTCTGTATTGATTGGAGATCGAACAAAGATGAAAGAGGAAGAGGGAACTCAAGGAGGATCCTCATCTCTTCTCCTCGAGCTTGTTGGTCGACAAGCAAGATCAAAGGAGAGTGATCACAAGATTCATTAGATCTGTGGTTGAGAAGAGGTCATAAGCATGATCATGTTGTTATCCTCAAAAGCACCTCGACAGATCAGATCGAGATGGCTGATGATCCTATGGTTACTGCAGAACGTGAGGGTTCCTTTTCCAGTGTTCTTCCTCCTTGGTTTCAAGCAAGGGTGTGGCAGTTGTGATGTCACTCTGGTGATCTTATAAGGGCTGACAAGCTCCTACCTGCATAATACCTACAATGGAGGATGTTACTCAGATGGAGGCCTAACTATGCATGAAGCTTAGAGAGAGGAAAGTGAGATGAAGGTTCCTTCAGTGTGTGACATAAGATTTCAAGCCTATGGTAAGTGGAGATAGGGACGATGTGCTAAAATAAACAAGAAGGTGAGGGAGTACAAGATGGAGGTGAGTCGCTCGTCGGATGGGGATGGGTTTGTAGACGAAAAAGCAAGTGATTTTGGGAGTAAAATATGGATGGAAATTTTGAAGTAGAAACGAAGGAGGAAGAAAGAGATTAATGATAGATGATTACATGTAGATGTGTCATGTGTCACCAGAAGGTGGATGAGCATGTGCTTCTACTCTGGTGCTGGATCGATCTCTATGGTGTACACAAGGTCTTCGATGATTGGTTAAAGTAGCAACACATAGTCAATCACCGTGGATCGTGCTAGTAAGAGGAGGTCTTACCATGAAGAAGATGACTATTGTCAGTAGTTGCCTCATTCAAGCTCTCTCTCTCTCGATTTAGATTGAAGATCGATGAATAGTCGGTGAAGGTGCTGGTGTGGTTTAAATAAGGAAAGCAAGGATACAGTGGTTGGGTTAATGATTGTCATTTTTGTTAATGGTTTGGAGGATGGAGGTGGGGGATACGATAGAGGAGACACAAGATCATCAATAGGAGGCTATAGGTGAGGTGAGTTGGGATTCTTAATTGTTTGGGTTTGGGTTTTGGATCCACCAGCTCTTAATCATAGGTGGGTATATTAGGTTTGAGAGATTGATTTTGCATGTGAAAGCATGGATAGTGGTGGTTTTGGGATGCCGATGGGGTCTGATCTTCTTGGAAAGGTTATGGTGGTCAGGATATGGGTATGAAGGAAGGCGAAGACATGTTATGAAGATCAGATAGCCTCATCGAAAGGGTCAAGGTTGTTGAGATCAATGGGATACGAGTATGGGTTCTGATAATAGTTCCAAGTAGTTGGACTGCTGGAATTTGGTTACATGGTCGGGTTAAGGAGTTCGATTCCAGTTTGATTTGCTGGAATGGTAGCATGGATCTGGAGCTTGTTTTGATGTTGATCCATGTTGAAGATATGGTTGTTAGCGATTGAGATTGGGGGTGACTCACTTTGTTAGGTTTCTGCTAAAGAGGATAAAAAGATTGGATATGGAAATTTTGAGCCCTTGACGTGCTAAGGGGCATTGGGTACATAGGGGAGAGGAAGAAATGGATTAGGATTGAAATAGGGAAAGGAAGATTCCATAAAGTCAACAGGCCCCACCCTCTGATTGCATTGTAGAAGTAAG
This sequence comes from Ottelia alismoides, assembly GCA_037367405.1. Classification (NCBI taxonomy): domain Eukaryota; kingdom Viridiplantae; phylum Streptophyta; class Magnoliopsida; order Alismatales; family Hydrocharitaceae; genus Ottelia; species Ottelia alismoides. Next base: position 283,773 of record JAZKJV010004098.1, read on the forward strand.
GGGTGCGGGTTTGATCGAGATTGGGGGAAAATGACCAACTCACCATTTTATCATGTGGAGACTAATGGAGGGATGACACCTGATTGACCAATGCAAGAAATTGCAATGAAAACCAAGTAAAAAATGAAATGGTTGCAAATGCAAAATTCATCAAAAGATAAATTATAAAGTTTAAAAAGATCTACAATAGATATGAATCTAAATTTCATCACCTTTTTCTTTTATTTTGGCCTTAAATCTTTAGTTAGACGCAGGTAAATAACATTAATTTGTATAGAATAAACATCATTATGTAACCTACAAATAATGTATAAATATAGGTTTTTAATTCTAAAATAAAATAAAAAGGTGATGAAAAGAAAAAAGAAATGAAGTATCGAAGATACCAAATGACCCTAGACCCTGAGACAAGGCAATATTTACTTGATCGACCATGAATAAAGTACGATGAGATAGGCCCAATTAATTGTACATAAACATACTTAAAACCCTAATTCCATTAACTATAAATAACCTTTATTGCCCTATTTTATATTTTACATACCTCAAATGATAAAATAATCATCACGAAGCTCGCACATAAAAATACATAGAAATATACAAAATTAATTGCACATAAAAATAATGCACATTTTGACTTGGACACACAAATGAAAAAGCTGTAAACTCAACTTCAAAGACCCATATCTTCTCCATACAAACTAAAATTTCATAAAACTCACCGATATTGCTCATAAAATTAAATTATCTATCCAACGAACGTGGTTCTATTAAAAATGAAATTAAGATGCGAAAGTCAGCTTTCTAGGGTCCCATTGCCCATGTACCTGCATATTTTTCTCAATATATGTATTCTTTATATTTTTACCTTTCTTATATTTTTACAATACATGTATATTATGTGAAACACATTAAGCACATAAAAACAAAATAAAACCATTAAAATATATAGGTATTCTATACATGAAATGTATATACACATATTTATTTAAGCATGCAACTAAAATCTGAAAAATAAAATAAAAAATGTAAATATTTACTTAAATACTATAAATACATAAAATATGTTCATACACTAGTAAAGCTAAAAATACAAAATAAAAATAAAATAGGTCAAATACATGTATTTATACTTATATATACATGTAAAAATTAACACCTAATAAATAAGCTTGCAAAAATAAATAAAAATGTCCATAGAATAGTACATAAAATAAGAAACATTATTTATGTTTTGACTTTTATTAAAAAAATCGTTTATTATTTTTACCTAATTTCTTAGGGATTCATTACATGCTTTTTTCTGGTTGGTCCACGTGGACCAACCAGAAGCCGTTTTTAGTTTATCTTGGGTCAATTGTCCCTTCCCTCCGGCGTCTGTCAGAGTCACAGGGAGGACCCTTCTAGTCTATTTTCCTCCCCTTCCTCCATACGTCCTTCCTCCAAGAGCAACCAACCTTCTTGAACCTCCCTCAACCCACATCCATGCGCTACCCAAAGCCTCTGCCAACCCCTCTTGTCCCTCACACAATCTACACTCGAAATCATCCAAAATCCTATGTGTATAAATAAAACCCAAACCCCACTTTTTTTGTTTGGATCCTTCTTATACCTCCATAACCTTAATAGAAACCCCTAGTAGAGTCCCTAGTGACAACAGGTGATGCTCCCTTCCTTGTTGATGGGGAATAAGGTGGTAGAGGAGATGGTCCAAGTCTCATTAGAGCTGCTCCAGTGAAGGATTCATCTGCTCCCTTATTCCATCAAGTATGAACTGGAATTCAGGTAGCATTTCATTCCTCCACTTTAGATGAGGTTTCGATTTCAGCCTTTAAGTTGTAGGTTAGCTCTAATTTTATTTTTTTGTTTAGTGGAGCTTCAAGCTCCATTCTAATTCATCATGATTCCCCTGTTTTTGACCCACCATTACACCTCCATCTCCATCCCCTTTGTATTCTCCATCATTTATTCCCATCAAAATCTCTCATATCATGCCTAGATCTGAGCATCAAATCTCTTCTTCCATCTCTGCCAAGAGCTCCATTGCCCTTTCATCCCATTTTCTATCCAACTTCAACTCGTGGTCGAGGCTCATCTCCTCGAGCCACTGAAGTTTTTGTGCAGATCCTAACCTTGAAGACCAAAAGGGAGCATGGATTAGATGCACATTAGGTGCTCCCAGTCGTAAAAATCATCGAGACACCCAGGTCCTTATCGATGGGACCTGGAATCTAATGAAGGCCATCTATAGGTTCATGGCGCAAACGAGAACCTTTTGAATCCATAAAAGTAGGGGAGGATGCTTGATGAATCACCAATTTATCATCTTTATTCATTCATTTTGGTTTAACACCCTGATTGACCATGAAAACTATCCTCTTAATGGGTCGAATTGACGATTTAATTGTAGTCAGATAAATCCGGATCGATAAAAAATAACCGCACAAATCGATGAATCGTCGAATGGAATTAGCATGTGGTTTTATGTTTATTTAACCTGGATAAGCCCTAGGGTCGACTAAAGGAGGCAAAGGAACAACTCATGATCAGGTTAGAGGGATTAGACTGCGGTTTTCCAAGTGGGATTTTTTTTAATTTTTTTATGCAATAAAAAGCCAAATGCAAAATATGAATTGGATAAGTTAACAAGAAAATAACCGACTCAGCCAAATTTTATTTTAATGTGATATTAAATCAAATCACCAAATTATATTTTTCTTGTAAACCTAATTCAATGATTAATGTAAAATGTATTTTTTTTGGAATTTTTGGGCGTAAGATGAACAAATGAAAAATGCAAACTTTTTTGGGTGTTTTTATGCAATTTTTTGTGCAAATGATATGCAAAAATTATGAAAAATTTACTAGAAGATAACATGATGAATATAAGTTAGGCTAATTTGTTTAGAATTTTCTGACACTTTATGAACTTTTATGAATTTTTTTACTGAAAACAGAGCGATTGCGGGCATTTAATTCGTAATAAATCCATGAAATCGAATTATCCGGAGAGCTATTTATCTCAAATAGAGATTTCAATAAGGAATCCAGGGGGTTGAAATTTCTCAAAATTCTTATTCGTGGATTTAATTAAAAATCAATTACAGAAATCACCCTAGAATTTATTTTATGCAAAGTACAACTCTAATTTCGATGGAACTTGGACAGCAATTAAAGCACAATTAGTCATCCACAATTTTTTATAATTTTTAGAGCAAGGAATATGTCTATACGAATTTCAGAGCATAAATGGGCAAAATATCACTGATTTTTAATCTCTAATTTTTAATAAAATATCTAATACTCACAAAAATGCAAATAAATAGCCACAAGATAAAGATTTAAATGCTCATCAACATGCTATTTTTCATTGAATAAAATGATGCTATTTTGCGATCCAAATTACCATACTATGTCAGGGGTATCAATGCAATACAGAAATGTGACTAACAAACTCAAGCTATGCACAGGGGCACTTTTGTAATTTCCAGAACCTAAAAGGATGCAAATAAAATTTTCACAATATAAAAATAAAAAGGACCTTCTTCAACGCTAGGGCAGATACGAGAGAGAGGCGGCGCGAGGGGAGTCCACCTCGGGCCGCGTGGGCGGATGATGGTGTAGGAGAGCGTCGTGGCGCAGGGGAGGCGGCACTGCACGAGCAGGGACGCGCGTCTGCGCGAGAAAGTCGCAGTCGCGCAACGTTAGTGGTCGACGCGAGGCAACTCGTAGCGACAATGGGCGGAGCGAGGAGCCGCGAGCCGTTGGCGGCGGCCACACGTTGTGGTGGCACGAGGTCGTAGGAGGCGGAGGACGGCACCTGGTGCAGCATCGCAGAGCGTGAGGGGACGCGGGGGGGGGAGGGGGTGGAGCACCACTGTCGACGACAGAGCTTGGGGGTCGCTTGCGTGGAGGGCAGTACCGACCAAGGCAGAGCAGCTGGTGGCGGTAGCGTGGAGATGAGGTCAGGCTGGAGGGCACGACACCGGCGGTGGCGTGGAGGTAGGGGGGTAGCGGCAACTGCTTCCTCCTGTTCTCTCTTTTTTTTATTTTTTTTGTAAATTTTTTTGTTGTATTTTTTTTAATGTAAACACTAAATAAAATGCAGTGAAGGAAAAGTGTGTGTGTATGTGTGTGCGATGATTGTGATGGATTTGTGGTGATTAGATGTGAAATAACAAAACAAAAAAATGTTATATAAAATAAAATGGAAAGATGAAGATAGGGTGCTTACATGTGATTCGACGAAAGTGGAGCCGCGGTGTGCGGCTTCCGTCATGGCCTCAAGAGATTGGCGTGAGAAGATCGAAGCTTGATAGCCTCACGAGCGGGGCTACTACGGTGAGAGATCGTCAGATCGCACCTGAGAATAATCTCGAGGAGGTTGTTGCTCAACCGTGAAGAAGCCACAGCTGTCACCTGAAAACTCCAAGGGGGGCTCGCTCCTCTCCTATCCAAAGGTGGATGAAGAAAAATGATGGAGGTGGTGGTAAATAAAAAGGAAGGGAAGGGGGTTAGAAAATGAGTGGAGAAGGTGGAGAAAATGGAGGAGGTGGTGGCTTGGTGGAAGACAAGTAAGGAGAAGAAGTAAAAAAGGGGGAAAAATAATTAATTAATAAAGTAATATAGTAGGCTACTAAAAATAATTAAAATAGTAACAAAATAATAATAATAATAAATCCAAAAATAATAAAATAAATCCGAAAATAATAAAAAATGGGGTGACATGTGGCGGCTCCAAGAGCGGCCACATGTCGCTCCTAAAAAATTCAAAAATTAAATGTATAGAAAAATAAAAAAGAAATAACAGAAGGCATTAAATCAAAAAGTGGTCAACACAAAGTTGCTCTCTCAACGAGATCTACAACTTTCATGAAGGGTCGAAAATCAAATGAAATCATCTAAACAAAGTGTATTTTTGGGTTGTACCTTATAGATATGAAATACTGCATTGTATCTTTTGGCTTTTTAATAGAAAAATCAAAATAAAGTTAGAAAAAATATGAAAGGAATATTATAACTTAATCTTTTTTTTTGGATTTTTAATAATTAGGAAAATAAAAGGATAAAATGAAGGGCAAAACGGTCAATATGTACAATATATAATAGGGGCCCAAAACCCAAGTTTTGCATATGAGCGCCGATTTTAATGAAAATAGTCTTGTTTTGAAGGTCTTTGAAAGTATATTACTTTAAAAGTGAGTAGACCTAATTCGGAGGTTGTATGAGAGAGATATGCACATTTTAAGGCTCCTAGTTTCAAACTTGGATTGGGATTTTATTGGTCAATTTTACAAGTTAGTATTTTTTGATATTTTTCTTTTATTAGTGTTAGTAATATATACACTATGGGGTTGGTTTTACTGGATTTGGAGTTAGCATAAAATATATATAAATAGGTGAAATATCATGAATATACAGGTGAATATTTACAAGTGAATTGGGCTTCTTATTTAATGCAAATATGAATGCTAAAATGCAGATATTATCAATGTATGCATGAATGTTAATTATGCAATATAAGTAGAAATATGCATCTAATTACTCGGGAACAAAGCTCTATTTTCAACTTTTAGAGTGATGAATCACGAATTCATCAACCCCTATACTTAAACCGTGCTCGTCCTCGAGCAACTAAAATGAAATGAAAGAGTGAAATGATTTTGGGTTCCATACCAAGGTCATGAACAAAAGTTGAAAATGGAGCTTGACTCGACCTTTGGGTTCATTATGTGGTGGAACCTTATTGGGATCTGAATTTAAGACCTAACAGACTTCAAGTTCCACAAGTCTTCTATTCAAGATGCCTTAACATTCAGGTCCGAAAAAATCCTCATACCCAAATTTCTGATGACTATGATTCTAACTTGTACTGTGTAAGTGTAAAATATCTCTCCACATCAGAAATGGCTAAGAAGCAGGCTCCTGTAACAAGGAAACTCTAATTCCCCGGTCCAGTAACTCTTTCCTCAAGGAGCGGGGTATTCCCTTCTAAGTTCAAGTGCGACCAGCTCAAGAGAAGGGGATGGAGAAAAGAATGGACGGTAGCCAGTGTAGCTACTTATCCCGGGATGCCTGACCAGTGTAGCCAAGTCATCCAACTGTAGACTTCTTGCTAATATACATACTCCGACGGGTATTTTATTTTCTATCTGGCCTGTCTATTTTTTGGAGTTGTTGCATTTTCTTTCTTACTTTTTTTTCTTCTTTTTTTGAACTATATACAAGGTGAAACATGTACATCAGGAGTTTTTCCTCTTGAGCCAGTAGACTATCCCTCTTTTGAAGCATTATTGCAACCCACAGCGTCCTGTCTTTAGACGTCAACACTACCAGACTAGGTTGAGATGCACTACCCTCCTTTGAGGAGGACAGATGTTTCCACCCGTATGCTACTCCAAGCTAAAGGATTCTACCTCCTCACCACCTCATCAATGAAGAGCTACGTGCTTGGTGCTTGTCCAAGTTAGGTCATTATCTAAAAGAATCATGCATGTGCACGAGATATTCTAATTAGACTAATCAAGACGACATGTGAACATAGACTTGCAGACTAAAACCATTAAGTCACTTGACGTGAGAAATCTTAACTCCACTTCCTATAAGGTTCCTTTGAAATTAGGTGGATTAAGGTTAAATCAAGTCCCTCCTCAACATCTACTCATAACTTGGTTTAGAACGCACTAGCTTTTCACTTTGCATATGCAAGATATGCAGATGAGAGGTGCAGATGACATGCTTTGAGTGAAATGCAACTCTTTTTTACTTTCTTTTCAGATGCAGAGATGATGTTCAAGAGTAAATAACAAGCCTATTTATTGTTTTTGTTTTTTTTTGTGTGTTTTTGTTTTCAAATTTTGGTAAACCTCCTATGTTAAAACAATTTACAAAAGTTTTTTTAAGTATTATACAAGTGTTATACAATATACATGTATACATGTATTTTAAAAAAAACAATTTTTACAAAAGTTTTACAAGTATTATACAACAAGTAAATTTTTCTTCAACTTTTATCCACCCGTAATTATTGCAAAATATATACAAAAATACGCGAAAATATGTGAAAGTATGAGCTATGTGTAAAGTATATATGTAATATGTACATGCCCCCTATTCTTAGCGTGTGCTATGTCCTCAGAGCACGAAAAGAGAGGAAAAAGACATAGCTCGTGCTAAGCGTAAGAGAGCTAAAATAATAAAAAGTATAGAAGTCACCCCGCCCCCCTATACTTTGGCTCTGGCAGCCTAAGTGTAGAAGAAGATCAAAAACGGGGCGGGCGAGGTTAAGAGGGGAAATGGAGGAGTATATACATGGCGGGCGTCGGTCCCCCCTATACTTTAGGCTATGGTCAACCTAAGTATAGGACAAGAGCGAGTGTAAGAACGGATGGGATCTGGAGAATATACAACGAATGGTGAAGAGACTCGGGTCACTCTCCCCCATACTTAGGATCTGATAATCCTAAGTATAGCCATAAAATGATATGATATGGAGCCAGGACGAGTGATTCGAATTACTGGGGATGGAGGGAAAATATATACAATAAGGTGTAAGAATATACAAGGATCAAGAAGGTTTGTGACAAACCTTCTAGCGGGAGCGAGAAGGTAAGGAATATACAAGTGTGTCGCTGTCGGAATCGTCCTCAGATGAATAGTAGTGAAGTGAAGGGATCATCCAATGAGGGTCGACACACGACTGCTTGCTTAGATATGGCATAAGAACAACCGAACTGAGCTCACTCATATAAATCACATTGTCCGGACCCGATGAGGATTCCTATGAAACTTCCTTCTCCAGAATGTTGAAGGAAATTTTCTTGGTCGGTTTTCTAGAACCTGAATCATTGAGAGAGAGAGATGAGAGCGACGCGCCTCGAGAGGTTCAGGGGAACACCTCGAGGATTCAATTCTCGACTTCCTCTCACTAGAAAGCTGACTAGAAGAGGGAGCAATCGTGTTTTTATGTGGAGTCAATTTAGTCTTGGTTGTTTCCTTTGAAGGTCCGGGATGTGGTGCAGTGCTGACCATGGGTTCCTCATCAGACGAGTCACCATATAGATTGGAATATTCCTGAAGGGTCAGCACACGTCTCGAGAAAGTGCTATTGACCTCAGATGGCTTGGCATTATTGGGCTCTTATGTCGGATCATCGAAATGATCAAGGCAGTCCACAAAGGTCGTGTCGGACTCAATGATAGCTTCTGGTCGTGAGTCCTCCTTAGAAGCTGCCACGATGGTGGTGCAAGTAGTTGATAAAGTGGAGGTGTGGGGAGCCTCTGAACCAACGTTCGTCGAGACAGTTAGCCTCTCAGGTGTAGCAGAGAGGTGGGACTCATCTACCTCTCGATGGTCATGACTATCATCGGATGTGCGGGTCACCTTGGAGTAAAGTGTATCCAAGAGTGGGTGAGGTCGAAGCGCTCCCATTGCTGAAAAATCGATCTCCCGAGTCCCACAATCTATAGTCGCCTTAGCCAAGGCTAAGAATGGCTTCCTGAGAATAATCGGAGATTGGGTAAACTCTCCTCGGTGCTTGATGTCAATGATCATGAAGTCCGCCTGGAGTAGAGCACCTTGGAAAGTAACGATGACTGAAATGTTTCCTCTCGATCGTTTGATGGATCGATCAGCTAGTTGAATGATCTCTCTCGACTTCCTAAGTGGCCTGAGTTTGAGCTTGTCAAACATAGAAGTCGGGAGGATATTTATCGGCGGGTAATCATCTATTCTAGCATGGGTGAATATGGTGTCTTTCATTTCACACTCAACTCGGGGCAACCATTTCACTCTGCGGCTCTTGGTCTTTCTCCCCATAAATAAGGAGGTGGCCATAGACACTATGAGTCTTTCTGTCCTTGTCCTCTTATTGCCCGACCACTTGGGCATCAATTTACTTCTCACGAATCGTTTGAGGTCGGGAAAGTGATCTATGGCCTTTATTAAGGGAAGATTAAAAATCAATTCTTTATCGAGTGCTTCCCTTAGGGTAGGATCCAAAATTTTCAAGTCATTTTCATTTCCAATTTTTATTTAATTTTTTGGTTTTTCAATTTTTTTGGTGTTTTTAGTGGAAGAATGATCAGACTCTGGATTGGAAGGAAAGAGATAGAATGGATTCCAGCTGTACATGATGTGTGGGTTCCCTAATGTTCGCTCTATTTTTAACCTCAAAACAACTCATGTCCTTTTCCACTTTCATTCCCAAGCTGGCTGAAATTGAGTGCAATATTTCCATGACATCTCTCAACTTGTTACCTAATGTTTCAATTTTCACGATAAGTCGAGAAATGTCATCCTCCAAAAAAATCTCATGACAAATCTTGGGAGAGTTCTGCTCAATTGGAGGATACTGGTGAGATATTGGGGTCTCATATTCAACACACCTAGACTATGGTATGTAATGCTGGGTCGAGTATGGACCATCCAAATGGCAAATATTGGTCGGAGCCTCATATGATGAAACGAGGACTGATAAGTCTAGCTCATGTGTCCAATCTTGTGAATGTATAGGCTCTCCGAATGAAGGCTGGTTAATGGAAGCTTGATCACTAAAGTCAATCAAGTCTGAGAAATCATGATGTGCATGCCTTTCCATTCGGGTTATTCGATCGACCATGTGATACCCTGAGGTCAAGTCGGGATGTGTATATGTAAATTGTTTTCTGGTCCCTATTTGAGGTGAGAATGAAGTATGTGGGGGCATATAATTTTGCCAAACATCTGTATCAATAGTGGCTTGCTCTTCATTCGATTCTTTGATTCCTGCAAGCTCTCGAGAATAAGGACAATCAACCCAAGATGGAAGTGGATCCAGAGTGTTAGAATATGGAGTAGGTGAGAAATAGGAAGAAATGGAGAAGTCAGTCAAAGTTCTGACTTCATAATCGGGTTGAAGTGGAACCGACCACGAGTAAGGGACTCCCATGGATGGCGGAGGATACATGGAAGAAGGGGAAGGTGAAGATGAACGGTATATGGTCGAGGAGGAATGACCAGAGGTCACAAGGTATGGGGACCAATATCCCGACATCTTGAAGAGGAAAAGATGAATGTAAGCAGGTTAAGGTAAAAAATGTGCAATTACATAGGATAACACACACGGGCAGACACAAAGACAAAACACAAGAGCAAATCCTGAGTTCACACTCAACATGGTGAAGGACCCGAAACCGAGTCCGTTTGGTCTGGTTGATTTTAAGTGTGATTTTTCAGATAAATAGAAAGAAGTTACGTGGCCTATAGGGGAGTCAGCTAAAAGAAGGATGTGTCTCCCTTGTTTAACCTGTCGCTTTAGATACCAATGCCCTTTTCTTCTTCGCTCCTATCCCCAGCCAAAAGTTCAAGGACCTACCCCTATCTACCTTCAGAGTAAGCGGAGGCTAACAATCCTGTAACTTCGCCCCTATATACCTGCAAGCACAGGCGGAGGCTACTAGCAACTTGTCACAGTGCATAGAAATTTCACCCCTATCTACCTACCGGAGTAGGCGAAGGTTATTTGGCACTGGTCAGTTGAACCCAAAGCTCACCCGTTGATATTTGCTCGGATCGGGGTACGCGATATGGAAAGTGGGGATTTTTGGCTCCTCCCTAGGGTGCTCACACACTCTAGTACCCTCACTCATCCTGAAAACAAGGTCGGGGTTAATCTCCCGCAAACAAGGGTTAATTTTTTTCATTTTTTTGATCTAATTCAATTAGCAGTCCCGATTTTAGATATTAGTTGTCCCTGATATTAATCCACACAAGCAATCACGACTACCATCCAGTCCCAATTCCTTTATCCTAGCTTAGAAAACCAAGAGAGAGAGAGAGAGAGAATCGGAAAAAGCCGATGCAATCGAGAAAACGATGATGAATGCTTGAGTAAGAATACTTATAGTGCCTCCAGCTCTCTGAAATGTGGGATGAAATACTGAATTGAAATTTTACACTAAATGAAATGCAAACGATAAAAGCCGCTCCTAAACAAGAAGTTCTATTAGCGAGTGAAGAATGAATTGAATTTGGTTAAGTCTTGCGGTCTAAGTATGTCTTTTAAGGGTGGAGTGTGGTCCTAAATATTACGAGCACAAACATGTCCTAAAATAGCTCTAAGAGCCGCAAGTACATGTCCTATTCTACGTAAAGCAACCTCACAGCACACGAGGACATGTTTTATTATGACTTATACGTGCGAGAACCCAAATGGGAACCATTGTAAATGCAGACACTTTTTTCTACAAGTTAACGAAAATCTTTCTGACCTCTCAACAACCAATTTGATCCATGAATCGTCATCCTCCGATGCACTTCGAGATGCGTCGACTTCAAGAAAGCCGTTCCAAGTCCACTTGGCCCTCGCACAAAAAGAGACAAAAATGTCAGAAGAAATAAATAGAAAGAAGAAAAAAATAATTGAAAAAATGGAATAATTACAAGGTGGTTCGGGGATTAGACTACCCAAGAAACTGAAAAACCTAAATCTAATTTTCTAAAGTGATCCTAAGCCGTTTGCCTCCCCGGCAACGGTGCCATTTGATTGACCACGGAATCTATCCTCTTAATGGGTCGAATTGATGATTTCGTTACAATTAGATACATCCAGATCGATAAAAAATAACCGCACAAATCGATGAATCGTCGAATGGAATAGGTATGTGGTTTTATGTTTATTTAACCTGGGCAAGCCCCAGGGTCGACTGAAGGAGGCAAAGGAACAACTCGGGCTTAGGTTAGAGGGATTAAACTGCGGTTTTCCAAGTGAGTTTTTTTTTAAATTTTTTTATGCAATAAAAAGCCAAATGTAAAATATGAATTGGATTAAGTTAACAAGAAAATAACCGACTTAGCTAGATCTAATTTTAATGTGAAATTAATTCAAATCGGGAAAATTATATTTTTCCTGTAAACCTAATTCAATGATTAATGCAAAATATATTTTTTGGAATTTTTGGGCGTAAGATGCTCAAATGAAAAATGCAAACTTTTTTGGGGGGTTTTTATGTAATTTTTCATGCAAATGATTTGCAAAAATTATGAAAAGTTTACTGGAAGATAAACATGATGAAATTAAGCTAGGCTAATTTTTCTGAATTTTCTGACATATTATGATTTTTCTATGAATTTTTTACTAAAAAGAGAGCGACTGCAGGCATTTAATTCATAATAAATCCACAAAATCGAATTATCTAGAGATCTATTTATCCCATATAGATATTTCAATAAGGAATCCAAGGGAGTTGAAATTTCTCAAAAATAATATTTGTGGATTTAATTAAAAATCAATTACATAAATCACCCTAAAATTTATTTTACGCAAAGGACAAGTCCAATTTCGATGAAGCTTGGACAGTAATTAAAGCATAATTAAATGCATCATCTACAATTTTTTTACAATTTTTAGAGCAAGGAATATGTCTGTTCGAATTTCATAGCACAAATGGGCAAAATATTACTGATTTTCAATATCTGATTTTTAATAAAATATCTAATGCTCACAAAAATGCAAATAAATAGCCACAAGGTAAAGATTTAAATGCTCATCAACATGCTATTTTACATTGAATAAAATGATGCTATTTGCAGTCCAAATTGCCATACTAAGTCAGGGGTATCAATGCATTACAGAAATGTACCTAACAAACTCAAACTATGCACATGGGTGCTTTTGTAATTTTTAAAACCTGAAAGGATGCAAATGAAATTTTCACAATATAAAAAAAAGAAAGGACCTTCTTCAACGCTAGGGTAGATGCGAGGGAGAGACGGCACGAGGGGAGTCCACCACGGGCTGCGCGGGCGGTTGATGGCGGAGGAGAGCGTCGTGGCGCGGGGGAGGCGGCGCCGCACGAGCAGGGATGCGCGTTAGCGCGAGGAAGTCACGGCCGCACAACGTCAGTGGCCGACGTGAGGCGGCTCGCAGTGACAACGGGCTGAGTGAGGAGCCGCGAGTTGCTGGTGGCGTCCACGCATCGTGGCGGCATGAGGTCGCAGGATGCGGAGGACGGCATGAGATGGCCGTCGAGGCGTATCCGCTATCGGCGGTGGAGCCTGGGGGTCGCTTGCGTGGAGGGCAGCACTGGCCAAGGGCGGAGCAGCCGGTGACGGTGGCATGGAGATGAGGCTTAGCTGGAGGGCGCGATACCGGCGGGGCAGACGCCGGCGGTGGCGTACGGTGGTGTGGAGGCAGGGGGGGCGGCGGCAGCTACTTCCTCTGGTTCTCTCTTTTTTTAATTTTTTTGTAATTTTTTTGTTGTAATTTTTTAATGTAAATAATAAATAAAATGCAATGATAAAAGTGTGTGTGTGTGGTGATTGTGATGGATTTGTGGTGATTAGATGTAAAATAACAACACAATAAAATGTTAGATAAAATAAAATGGAAAGATGAATATAGAGTGCTTACTTGTGATTCGCCGAAAGTGGAGCCGCATTATGCGGCTTTTGTCATGGCATCAAGAGCTTTGCGTGAGAAGCTCGAAGCTTGGCAGCCTCAAAGTGGGGCTACTACAGTGAGAGATCGCCGGATCGCATCTGAGAATAATCTCGAGGAGGTTGTTGCTCAACCGTGAAGAAGCCACAGCTGTCACCTAAAAACTCCATGGGGGGCTCGCTCCTCTCCTATTGAAAGGTGGATGAAGGAAAAAGATGGAGGTGGTGGTGAATAGAATGGAAGGGAATGGAGTTAGAAAATGAGTGGAGAAGATGGAGAAAATGGAGGCGGTGGTGGCTTGGAGTGGAAGACAAGTAAGGGGAAGTAGTAAAATGGGGAATAAAATAATTAATTAATAATGTAATATAGTAGGCTACTAAAAATAAATAAAATAATAATAATAATAAATCCGAAAATAATAAAATAAATCTGAAAATAATAAACAAAATGGGGTGACATGTGGCGGCTCCAAGAGCTGCCACATGTCGCTCCAAAAAATTTCAAAAATTAAGTGTAAATAAAAATAAAATAAATAACCCAGAAACCTAGTTGTCATTATGTCCCAAAATTGACTTTTTACAAACAGACTCTGAATTCAGTAAAATCACTTTCATTAATTAGAGAATATTATTCTATAAACTTTAAATGTGAGTAGATTTAATTTGGAGTTCGTATGAAGAAGTTATAAGGTTCAGAAATTAAGAAAATGATAATTTGAAAATTGGATTTCTTGACATATATATAGGTTAGGATTTTTCATAATTTTTATATTTTTATATGCATTTTTAGAAATCTATAAGAGAAGAGATTAGTGAAAATATATACAAATGAATTAATTAAAAATCACTGAAGTTCTGGTAAATAATGGATAAATAAGGACTAATGTCTTGAGTAGATAATTAATTCTTTTTGTTGTTTTCTTCCTTATCTCTGACGAGTCTCCATTTCGTCACATTTATTCTTTCATTTTTGTTGCCTTTATTCCCTAGCTAAATGCATGTAAATATCATTATTTTTACTAAATTAACATTAATATTTATTGTATAAATATTATATAAAATACCATGTTTAAACCCAAATTAAAAGAATAAAGGAAGAATGTTGAAGAAATAAAATGGCGGTAGTGGGAGATAAGGGTCAAAAATACAATAAAAACCATAATTATTTATTCTTCAATAATGCATTTCTGGGACCTATTTTATTATTTATTATTTATACCTTAAATCAATAAATTTAGTACACGAAAGTTGTAGATAAAGAAACAAAGAAAAATACAAAATTGATTTCACACAAAAATATTATATAGTGTACATTCTACACTCTGAATAAAAATTCAAGACCCAAACTTCCCAGAACCATATCTTTTCCATGTGAACTAAAAATCACTAAAATCACTTTAATTGTATATACTTTTAAATGGCTATTTAATGAAGGTAGTTTCATTTAATTTGGACTTAAGATGTAAAAGTTAGGTTTTGGACCCCTATTGTACTATATACCTGAATAAAATATTCATTTTATTTATTCTTTATATTTTTCATTATTTTATATTTTATAATTTTGTAAATATTATATGTACATATTTAGAATACAATAAAACATTGAAATTAAACGAAAATAAATAATTGAAATTAAACGAAAATAAATAAGTATACAAAAATACATAGAGGGATATACTATACTTATACCTATATAATTTATACCACTATTTATTAAAGTATACAAATAACATCAAAAATACAAAAAAAATATATTAAAGCGTATATAAATAAGTTATAATTATATAAATTGTGTATATAAAATAATAAAATATGAAATACAAAAATAAAAATAAAATACACATATATTGGTAAATATACATATCACTAGACATGTATATAATAATAACTTCTAATAAATAGTCTCATAAAAATAAATAAAAATGGGAATAAAATACTACATAAAATAAAAAACATTTTTCACTTTATAGTCTAAAATTAATAAATTCATTTACTAATTATTATTTATTTTACAAGCCGTTTTTGCCTTGTATTTTTCTGGTTGGGCCACGTGGACCAACCAGATCCATTCTTTTGTTGACCCAGGTCAACTGGCCCTTTAGAACCTCTGAACTTTGTCAGAGCCTCGAGCACTCAACTTTTCCCCATTTCCCTTGAAGATCTAATGACTAAATCGCCTTGAACCTTAATTTATTCAGTATTTTTAAATCCTAAAACAATTCGACCTATTTAACCAGTCACTAATTTTTACTATTTTGAACTTTAAAAATAAATACAAATTAGCACAAATACATTAAATCATAAAAATAGCAGAAAAATATAAAAAAAATCCCAACAAAAAATTTTACAAATTTTGATTATTTTTATCTATATGTATAGTAATAATACCTTAAATAGTATTATATACCTATATACACCTATATAATTAATAATATTATACTTATTCTAAATAACTTATAAATATTTTAAAATCTGCTAAAAATATATAATATTTAAAGTGGACTACATTTTTAATATTTTTATGAATTTTTATATTTATTATATAATATATAGATATAATTTATATTGCAAATACATTATCTTATATCTATTTATATACTGTTATCTACACACACATATATATAATATAATATTTAAATTAAAATTGAATAAAAAATTTAAAAATGAAAAACAAAAAAAATTAAACCTAAAACCAACAAATAGACAAAATGGACACTTATGTACATAAATAAATTTGATTGAAAATAATTGTTAGGCAACCTAGATTGTTATATGTGGTTCGTCCTCCACATACTTACAATATACACCTTTGTTTGTATAGTACAATAAATTGTACTTCACATTTTTGTCATTTATTGATTAATTACATGTTGTGCGTAATTGTTGTCTGATTTTCCTTTAGTGAGCGGTCGCCAAAACGACAGTGTTCACACCTTGTGAGGATATTATAAACCGTCACCCAAACCATGTCAAACAAATGGCGCCATTGCCAGGGAGCAACATGTTTGTAGCCTAATTTGTATATAATTGTCTTTTATTTTATTCTTCTTGTACATGTTTTTCTACTTTTTATTACTTGTAGATTTTTTAGCTCTCATTTCTCTGTACAAATTATTTGATTATTTGTGCTAATACCTCTCTTGTTATGTTTGATGCGAGGGCCCACCATGTGAGGACGACTTCTTAGGGAGTTGATGCAGCCAAGCATGGTGGAGGCTGGCCTTCTTACTCTGGCCAGTAGGATAGGCATCAAGGATATAAAAGAGAACACTTAGAATAGACTTCAGCTTAGAATTTTACTTTAATTGTTAGTGAAAGAATGATTTATTATTATTTATTATTTGTAATAGTATAGGGACTTGGACATTTCCATTGCCCGGGTGATTGTTCACCTGGGGGTCTGATGAGCAAGGATTCTGCGTGGGTCTAAAATCATCCTCATTGACAAGGGAAGATAGATTATCACTGAGGCAACCACTCACAAGATCCAATGTTCAATCAACAAGTACCCGCAACATATACTGAATCAATGATTAGCAAAAATGAGAAAAATTTATGACACTCTACAGCAAAGATGTATAACATGCAAGTTTGTAGAGGTCAAACCATAGAGAGCAAACTATGGTAGCATAATGATTATTGCTAATCAACATGAATTATGTACATCATCCTCTTTTTTTCTTTCTATGGATTTCTGCTTTTTAAATTTTATATGAATTTTTATAATTTTTTATTATAGTTTTTCAATTATTATTTTTATTTTTAATTTCTTTTTACTTTTAATATTTTATAGTATTTATATAGGTATATAAATAGGGATACATGCATAGTATATATGAAATAAAGTATATAATATATAAATATATAATAAATGATAAAAAATCATAGAAATATCCTGAGTTGGTCCTCGCTGAGGCCATTACGACTCTATCCGCTCCCATTCGGTGAGATCCATTTTTATTTCTCATTTTTAATCTAGGTTAATCGCAGTTTATTTTTTGCATTTTTTTTATTTATTTTGATATCATTTTTTTATTCTAGACTTAGATTCCATCATCACTATTTGAACCGCTCCCAAATCCGATCTTCCATCTCATTTTCTCGATCTCCTCGCTTCATATTCTACCTCACACTACCACACACCTCAAACCATGCACGGTGGCCAAAGACCCGGATCCATCTCCCATTTCACCGGATCCAAACCATTCACATTTCTCTATTTATTTCATTTTATATCTCATTGACCGTGAAGAATATGGTAATATCCTTAAGAGCATCATGGAAGCGTGAGGATTGCATCGTATGCGGTTGGAAACGACTAATCGCACTAGTTGCTCGATGCAGTGGAATTTAAAATTTTTCTTGCAATGAAACCAAATGATCCAAGAAAACTTCTCGAATCGTTTCATCTAAACCACAAACAAGTATTAGGGATGCCTCTTGAAGCGTGGTTGTGATCGAGCTCTAAACGAAGAGACCTACTATCTCAAGTCTGATCCGACAGAGGAGACGCTTGCGAGCGCGTTGATGAAACGTGTGCTCCTTGCAATCCATATTTATGATCCAAGCAACGAATCTCTTGATCTCGTCACATGAGATATGATGTCTTGTTCAAGAGAGAGGCGCACCAAAGGAGATGGAGATCCATGAGCAAATAATCCGGCAGCATAACGACGACGATGCGGCGATGGAGACTCTCTAGGGCTTTCATGGTGGACAACTGCAATGACAGAGCGAGAGAGATGACGTGCAGAGAATGAGAGAGAGAGAGAGCAATAGTTGGTGTCTCCAACTTATGTGTGTGTAAAGAAGAGCAAGGGGATGCCTCTCCTTTTATAATATTTTGGGATCCATGGATCTCAATCTTTGGACAACGCAAATCCAATGGCTCACATTGATTTGTGTTTCTTTTAAGTGCTATGATCTTGTTGCTAAAAACACAACAACATTTGATTTAATTAAGATTAAATATATATAATTCAATACAAACTAAATAAATCAAGTAGGGAAATTATGGAATGAATATTGCCTCCTTCCATAATATGGGAGTTGGTGGCAATCCCACGTAATCTCATGAGATTACATTATTCCATGGAAATATCCAAGATTTACAACAACACCTGTTGTAACTTATTCAACAAAAATAATTCTGAATTATTTTGTGAACATTACAATCATGCCATTGGAAATTGTTAATCACATTCACAACCCAAAATAAAATGTGATTTACATTTTCAATTATTTATACAATGCGAATCCAATTCACATATAATAAATCAATAAATATAAATTAGTATATGCTCTCTCTAATACATTATAAATCACATTTATAATATATATGAATAACTTGGGTAGTGCTATCCACATTATCCATATCCATGATAATTAAATCACATTTAATTATCTTGGATTTCTATTCTCATGTGCCCAAATAATATGAATCACCATTAAAATTATTCACATCTTTGACAATTAAATCACATTTAGTTATCTATGATAACTCTCCTTATTATATGAATCATTATTCATGATAATTAAATCACATTTAATTATCAAATTTCTCAATGCTTGGATACATATATCAACAATGAAATTATCCTGAACTCTATCCAGGATAATGCGCTTTCTCCGCGGATACTTGGAGATAAGGACAGGGCGATTGTATTATTCCATGTATAGTGACGTGGATATTTAGACCACATCACAAATCCAGATCTTGCAGACCTCTCATAGATGCTTGATTAAATCAAGACCGCAAATATAATGTTCTCATTGCATTCGAATCACATTCAGATCAATGTCCAACATTTGGACCAAGATCAGATACTTCTCTAATGAAAGGAGTCACTAAACTCCATACCCATTTCATCACTCCCTAGGAATGGAAGCGACATAGTTATACAATCGTTTATGATCACATCACCCTCAGGTATTCCTAATACATGTACATCCTGCATACTGGAAGACCCAGATTAAATACGAAATATTAGATCAATTTTACAATGTCTCTTCAAGGTTTTATCATTAAGTTTCTCATTCGACTATTACGAGTTGGTATCGATCATATACTTCCCAAAAAGCATATCATACCCAGGTGTTGATCATATACATTCCAAAAGCATATATCAAACATACAAATTCAGTCAAGTTTCCAAAGCGAGATGACCGTGCATGGATTTTGATTATTTCCAATATCTCATGAGTGAGCTTATGTCTTCTGGTTTAGTAAATGAACCTGTATGATCCCTTTGAGAGATTGTATTACTCATATGCCCTTGCAAGCAGACCAGCGCGCCGTTGTATAGACCTTGGTTAGGTCATCAACCTAATGGTCTGCCAAATGTACATACTCAGACATATAGTAAAACATCTGTCTCTGGTCAGAGGATGTGTTCCTTCATCATGACAACATAAGTCATATGACTTTGGTTATCTCGATCTCGTTAAGTCAACTCTTTGACCTAACTAATCTGATACCTCTGAATCTCTTTTCCTATGCAGAGGACATGCATCAAGAGGTCGGTCAGATATCAGCCTTTAGAGAAAGGATTGCCATCTCCTTCTAAGGATAGAGATCCTCTCTTAATAATCATTTGATGGTGCTTGATGTCTCCTCAATATAACTCTATAGATATTCATCCATGCACCAGCCTCTATGATTCAATAAATTAATCAACAACTATATGAACATTAAGATGGACATGATACATAACCCTAATTGTACTTTGACTATGCAAATTAGTTATTCTTCAGTTCATATCAGGGAATCATATTTGCAATAACAATTATTGTATAATGGCTCGCCATGGGCTCGCATGTCCAACAATCTCCCACTAGTCCAAAGAGCCATTAATGGGCTGATCTTTAAACCCACACTCATGTGACAATCATAGGCTATTTAGGAAAAGAGCCATGTAAGTTTATTAATCACTCCATTCCAGAGAGAGTATGCCAAGTCTTTTTGTGGTGCACGCATATCTCCTAGAAACAGTGTTCGCATCCAATGCAAATGTTGCATCTTATGTAACCAATACTTAATCATGTCAATCATAGTGTCCTTGACACTACAGCTCAAAAATCATTATAACCAGTATGTAATTTCTATTATACTTATCAGAATACCCTTATTCTCGAAAATCTCTATCTCCTAAGTTATGCACAGTTAAAACCCTTTTAGATCACCATAGATAAAGTCTTAAGTTCTTGAAGATAAGACTTTGAGATAACTATCTCAAAAAGTTTTTTCATCTTTAAAGATATTGTTATTATTGCAATAAAGTGTTTTATTTCCATAGTAGGATTAGTATCTTTTTACTACTCCCACTACATGGCAAACCTCTGGCATTTGTACATAAATATAGCATACACCCGTCTTCTCGTAACTGATGCACAAGGGAAAGCAGTTTTAGCATTCACCTCCTCAACTCCTTGAGAAGCTATCCCTTTAAAAAGGTCAGTACCATATCTTGAGGGAAGTAAGCCTTTCTCGGAACATTCTAGGAAATGAAACATGTCCACGGTGTACTACTAATGTGATAGTCCCAATACCCTCTTTTCTTTGCTTCCGAAAAGCTTTAGAACTAAGATCTAAGAGGTGTCTTTGAGATTATATCTCAAGGTATGGAATAACCAGTCTTTAAAACACTTATAATTATCTTTATATCATTCCAAATGATTAGGAAGTTACCTACATTTAGCACGATGAACACAATGGCACTCACACTATGCTTCACACGGTTCATCAAGATTCTATCTGAAATCATAACATTTATAATTTCATCAAATCTTATGTTCCAACTACAAGAAGCTTATTTATGTACATAGATGGACTTCTTCAGCTTGCACACCTTTCTTTCCTCAACCATGAAGCCCTGGGGCTACTTCATGTGAATATCCTCAGGGAGGTATTCATAGTGGAATGCAATATTGACTTTTATCTTGAAGATGAGAAAAGTCAAGTTGTCTAGCTATAGTTAGCAATATCACGATGGTTTTAAGCATGGTCACTGAAGAGCAAATCTAATCGCAAGATATGTCTTCTCTTCGGTGTGTAGCTCATGGCTACGAACCGTGCTTTGTAGGTCTCTACCTTCTCATCAGGTTCCCTCTTTCTCTTGAAGATCCATTTGTACCTTAACCGATCTTACCCATATAGGTGGATCCTCGAGAGTCCATATACAACACTTATATGAAGTCTACTTTGGACTTTTATTGCTAACATCCATATGTCCATGTCTTTATCTTCAGAAGCTTCATCGCATGAAGTAAGATCATTGTCAGATTTCTCTGACACATGGAATCCATCCTCAACCTCATTTGAAGAGGTATTAGTGTTTCATCTCTAATTTTCCTTTTAGTTTCCTCATTATCTTCTCAAGATTCAATGAGTTCCTTTACTTCATTTTCATCTTGATTCTCAAGAGTATCAATCTCAAAGAATCATATACTTAAAGATGAAATCTTTTAAGAATCTCAAGGTCATAAAGTAGGTATCCAATACCATCCTTTATTTTCCTAATCAAGAAGCACTCTTTGGTGCTAGATTCCAGATTACTTGCATGGAACCAAATTAAGGATATATATTGTAGTCTCTACTACATATACACCAGGAAACTAAGAGGTAATTATGCTAAGATTCAACATTGATCAAATCATGTCACATATGATCAATTCTATCTCCCTACAACTCTATTGAGTTATGGTGCATTAGGAGGAGTGAGATAGGAATGGTATTCACATCTCCATAAGGCATTCTTTGAATTCATCTAATAGGTACAAACTACCTAGGTTAAATCAAATTCATTTCATCTTCATTCAAATTTTAGTTCTAAACCAAAATTGTGAAATCTTTGAACATTCAAAGCATTCTAAATGTGAAGGAAATAAATATCATATCACAAATAATCACCAACATATATCACATATCATTAATGTCTATTATGATAGATGATCCACATGTATCAATATGTATGATATCTTGAATGCCTTGACATCTTACATCATTCTCGGAGAAGGGTGCTTTGGACATTTTCTACTTTGAATACAACATTTATAAGTATGTAAGATTTGAAACTTCAGACATTCTAAAATTTCACCTCTCACTAATGTATTGATCACATCAATAGATATATGTTCAATGCTTGATGCTAGATCATTTGACAAATTATCTTCGTCCTCCTATTGATCTTATAAAGGTTTAATTTTCAGTATTTGAAATGTTAATGAACCATTCTTTAATCTTCTAATTTAGTAGAGTCCTGCAGATGTCAGAGTACTATCTGAAATATATCCATCATAACTCTTTATGATAGGTTTATTCCAGAATTCATGTTTATTACCAACATTTAGAAATAAACAATGAGTGTATTCAATTATCTAGATCATAGAGACATTCGCTAACACTAAGGGATCTCCAACTGAAAACATGAAGTTCATCTATCCAATGGAGATTATTGCAACAATTGCATCAATTCCCATGTAAATGATTATTAAACCTTAAGATCAAATTTGCTAATCTTCTAATGCATATGCAACCAATTGAAGGTGTTATGAGAAGAATGAGATACAATTATTTTGATCTTATCAAATAAGAAAGTCAATTACAATGATTAAATGTAGACATAGATTATCCCGATGCACTATATGGTCCTTCTCTAAGGATCCTAGATAGACTTGATAGTCATACTATCAATACATCGGCTTGTTGCAGTATTGGCATTCATCCAACTCTTTGGATGTCATATGGAATTTATAGAAGTACAATCAAATCTTTGACTTTCCTACTTACTTGGGTCCGACCCATACTTCCACTGTGCTCCTTTCATCTATAAACAAAAATTTCTTAAAGACAAAGGATCTCTTTGTTAAATTCAAAAGATTTCTATATAAGAGCTTTTCAACATTTATACATGCTTCATTCAATTCATACAATATGAATATTCTTAAGCTTAATGAATGACTAGAGTATAGATAGTAGAATGATGACACTCATTGTATCTATATACATCTTAACTCTTAAATACTTTTTTTGTTCACGTAGGAACTCAAACATTTTGAATACATCATCTCTCATAGAGCCACCATTCTGCATGATGCAGTGAACCATGTCATTCATGATTAAATGTCAAGAGCACATATATATGCCAGAACATCTTCATAAATTTTATAAGGAATGTTTGGCAACTACGGTCATCATCGACATACCACTTCCAAAGTACATTCGATGAGAGATCAAGGCTATAGAGACATACAAACCCTAGGGTTTAGTCCTATTGTATATTTAATTGTCACTCCTCATTATTTTGAGGAAACTTGCACATTGCAACTACATACATTATGTGTCCAAAAACAAGTACAATATCTCGATCATAGATCCAATCCATGATATTTACTGGTTATTATTGAGTATAATATTGAGTGGGTTTAATGAAGGATTATCTGAAATAAGAAATCTCCATAAATCAATATATACATATTTTACTTTGATTTAAGAAATTTTATATCAAAGTTGTCTTTCCTTGTCAATACTGAAAGTTCATTCCCTTAATCACTTTCAATGTAAGAGATATACTTACCGTTATATCTCAATAATGATCTGGGATCTCCTTCCTTATCTTTGTCATATCCCAATAATATGAGAAACTGTAACCCGGATAAAAAGAAGAGGGAACACATTCCACCTTGCAAGTCTAACTTGCATTTCTCAATTCAATCTTTAACACCCAAGACCATAACCCCTAAGGTGATGTTGACCCGTCATTAATTGAACAAACCGTCAACATGAATGCAACTCGCTAAGCGCAATCCAATATCACCCCAATGATATGAGGATCCGACATTGGGGTCACTATGTATACGCCCTTACTCTTTTGAGAAGCAAAAAACCCGATCCAAATGGCTTGTATACAGGAGTTGTTACTTCGAACAAGCGTCTTCGAAATACAATAACTAGCGATGAAACCCTTTGTCTTAAAGGGAGACCATGGATGTCACTTATGAAGTCCTCCATATCATGTTCAAATTCTAATTAATTATTATGAATCATATTCATATAATTAATTCTTCCAAGGGTAATACTACTCTATTCATAATAGAGTGTTTTAAGTTTATTTGGATTCCAATTAATCTAATCACATTAAATCAATGATCCAATTAGTATCCAACAAATAATTTGTAATTGTTACTTGAGGGATGGTATAATCTCAAAATACGTATTATTTCGAATTTTAATAATTCGAAAATACATCATGATCATTCAAGAATTATCCCTTTCCTACCCACTGTCATGGCCAGTACCGATGGGAGTGGGAAAGACCGCACACGGTGCAACCTGCTACCCCAATGCTCCCCGACTAGACACCATATCCGCCTCGGGTTAGGATTATGCCAATTGATCACTTTGTACTTGAGATGACAATCGGTCTGTCAACTGAAGTTATACCATATAATAATAATCAAAATATTTTTTATTAACATTATAAGTAGATTTTCTAAACAAATCCCAATCCTATTCAAGCAACTTTGTTTGTTGGAAGATGATCATGTAACCATTTGTGATCAAGATCATATCCAAAATCAATAATTGGTTAAGGCAATATCATTTAAAGAAATAATTATCAATCAAATATTTCTAAAATATTTATCCATAATTATTCCAGAAATTAAATATTAATTTCATTAATTGATTAAATGACAATCACAAGGTTCTTGATTAGGAATGTAATTTCCAGCAGTGACCCCCACTTACTAAAATTGGCATATCTCAATTAATTTAAATCCAAATCAAGCAAAATAAGATTCCATAATTTGATAATTTGATTTACAACATAACTTAAGTTATTTGCACGCATTTCTAGGCTTTACAAACAGTAATTAACTCCTTAATTACATCAAGATTCGCAGTCCTCGAAACAGTGGTTACATGTTCACAGAAATGATCATAACTTGAGCAAACGGATTCCAAATCACACAAACTCAAGTCCCACGGTTTATTTATTTAATGGTTAACATAATAGAAGTGATAATTTCGTGTTTAAATAATTTAAACAGGGCCTAAAATATTCACAAAATAGGGCTGTGTGAATGAAATGCGATAACAAATTTCGCAAAATCTAATGAGCCCAAGTCGTCCTAGGTTTATGGATCGTATCCGAAAGATCCGACCTATGGCTCTGATACCACTAGAAGGATATGGTAAGATCCTTAAGAGCATCACGAAAGCATGAGGATTGCATCGTATAAAATGTATATATTAGCCTGGTTGGCGGCTCTGGTCGATAGTTTTGTCTAGCTGGGGTGGCGGCCACGTTCTGAGCAGCAAGCTGTGATAGGAAGCGACTAGACACACTAGTTGCTCGATGCAATGGAATTTAAATTTTTCCTATGAATTCACTAACAAATATTAGGGTACCTCTTGACGCGTGGTTGTGATCGGGTCTCTAAATGAAGAGACCCCCTGTCTCAAGTCCGATTCGACAGAGGAGACGCTTGCGAGTACATTTATGAAACGTGTGCTCCTCGCAATCCATGTTGATGATCCAAGAAATGAATATCCTAATCTCTTCACACGAGATACGACATCTTCTTAAAGAGAGAGTCTCAACAAAGGAGAGAGAGATCCACGAGCAAATAATCATGCAACATAACGACGACGCTGCGGCGATGGAGGCTCTCTCTAGGGCTTCCATGGTAGACGGCCGCAATGAGAGAGGGAACGAGAGGACGTGTAGAGAATGTGAGAGAGAGAGAGAGCAATAGTTGGTGTCTCCAACTTATGTGTGTGTAAAGAAGAGCAAAGGGGTCCTCTCCTTATATAATATTTTAGGATCCATGGATATCAATCCTTGGACAACACAAATCCAAAGGCTCACATTGATTTGTGTTTGTTTTAATGGCAGTGATCTTGTTGCTAAAAACACAACAATAATTGATTTAATTAAGATTAAATTTATACTAAAAACCAATATAATTCAATCCCAAATTAAATCAATCAAGCAGGGAGATTATGGAATGAATTCTGCCTCCTTCCATAATATGGGAGTTGGTGGAAATCTCATGTAATCTCATGAGATTACATTATTCCAAGGAAATCTCTAAGATTTACAACAACACTTGTTGTAAATTATTCAACAAAAAAAATTCATAATTATTTTTTGAACATTACAATCATGCCATTCGAAAATTGTTAATCACATTCACAACCCAAAATAAAATATGATTTACATTTTCAATTATTTATCTAATGCAAATCCAATTCACATAAATAATTAATCAACAAATATAAATCATAATATACTTTCTCTAATACATTGTAAATCACATTTATAATATATATGAATAATTTGGATAATGCTATCCACATTATTCATATCCATGATAATCAAATCACATTTAATCATCTTTGATCTCTATTCTCATGTGCCCAAATAATATGAATCACATTCAAATTATTCACATCTTTGATAATTAAATCACATTTAATCATCTATGTTAACACTCCTTATAATATGAATCAACATCATATTATTCATGATAATTAAATCACATTTAATTATCAATTTTCTTAATGCTTGGATAGATATATCAACAATGAAATTATCTTGAACTCTTTCAAGGATAATGCGCTTTCTCCGCGGGTACTTGGAGATAAGGACAATGCGATTGTATTATTCCACGTATAGTGACTTGGATATTGAGATCACATCTCAAATCCATATTTTGCAAACCTCTTATAGATACTTGATTAAATCAAGACCACAAATCTAATCTTCTCATTGCATTCAGATCAATGTCCAACATTTGGATCAATATCAGACTACTTCTCTACTTAGAGGAGTCACTAAAATCCAGACCTGTTTCATCACTCCTTAGGAATGGAAGCGGCATGGTTATTCAATAGTTTATGATCACATCATCCTCAGATATTCCTAATACCTGTACATCCTGCATACTGGAAGACCCAGATTAAACCCGAAGTATTAGGTCAATTTTACAATATCTACTTCAGATATTTATCATTAAGTTTCTCATTTGACTATTGGGAGTTTGTATCTATCATATACTTTCCAAAAGCATATATCATACCCAGGTGTTGATCATCTACTTTCCAAAAGCATAAATCAAGCCTACAAATTCAGTCAAGCATCCAAAGCGAGACGACCGTGCACAGAATTTGATTCTTCCCAATATCTCATGAGTGAGCTCACGTCTTCTGGTTCAATAACTGAACATGTATGATCGCTTTTAAAGATCATATTACTCATATGCCCTTGCATCCACACCAGCGCACTGGTGTATAGATCTTGGTTAGTCATCAACCTATTGGTCTGCAAAATGTACATACTCAGACATATAGTAACAAATCTATCTCCGATCAGAGGATGTGTGCCTATATCATGATAGCAGACGTCATAGGACTTTGGTTATCTCGATCTTGTTAATTCAACTCTTTGACCTAACTAATCCAACACCTCTGAATCTCTATTCCTATGCAGAGGAATTTTATCAAGAGGTCGGTCAGAAATCAGCCTTCAGAGAAAGGGATGCCATCTCCATCTTAGGATGGAGATCCACTCTTAATAATCATTTGATGGTGCTTGATGAGTCCTCAATCTAACTCTTTAAATACTGGACCAAGCACCATCCTCTATGATTCAATAATTGAATCAACAACTGTACGATCATTAAGATGGCCACGGTACATAACCCTAATTGTACTAAGGGACCAATTATGCAAGTTAGTTATTCTTCATTTCATATCAAGGAATGATATTTCCAATAACAATTATTGCATAATGGCTCGCCATGGGCTCGCATGTCCAACAGATCGAGCCATCGTGCTCGAGTCAAGTTATTTTTTTATTACAGGAATGTAAAAAAAGAAGAAAAAGAAAAGAAAAAGATCATAAAAAGATAAAATCACTTGTTGTTTGTAAAAAAAATTTAATAAAAATAGAAAATTTTGGGGCACTGCCGCCACCGCCCTCTCCTCGCTGTCGATCCTGCAACTTCCGCGAGCACCTCCGCCTGGGGAGCACAACCTGTCCTCTACATAGACGATCGCCACCACCCTCAGAGCCGACTGGCCTCAGTAGGTGTTGCTCCACCGTCGACCCCCTCGCCGCCTCGTGGAGAGGATCCCCTCTCATGCCTGTCGACCTCCTCCGCCTGGAGTCCCCTTCATCACAACCACCTGCGTCTCGCCATCAATGCCCCACCGCTGTGAGCTCGACACTACTCTGCATACACGACCACCGTATTATTGTTGCCTTAGATCGTTGCCGACACACGAAGCCCCCTCCAACATGGCCCACTAGATCCGCCTGTCGTGCTTGCACGTGGAGAGGAAGGGTGCGGCGATGCCCCTCTCTCCCTATTTGAGCGTGGAAGAAGAAACGGAGGAATAACCCAAGTTTGCCTTAAAATATATTTTTGGGTAAATTGCATTTTTTCCCGAATTTATTTTTGTTATTTATTCATGTAAAAACATTTAATAATTGCATTTTAATTCCTTTATTTTCAGACTTTAAAATATCATGTTTTTATCATTGAAATAAATATTTTTGTTGGTCAATAAATTCTACAAAAATCATGTTACTCCCCTGATTTGTGTCTGTTCATTGTAAAAATTTTGCATTGCATTTTATTGTTGTTTGCTATTATTAAAACATAAAAAACATTGCATCTTTCCCTGTTTGTAATTTAAAAAATCTAAATATTGCGTAAAAAATTAATAAAAAATAGATTAGCTTCCTTTTTGTGTATTTAATTTTCTGTCCAATTTACATGTATAATTTTTTTTTAAAACCCCAAAAAATTGCAAAATACTCAAAATCATATAAAAATCATATAACGTTGTAGATAATTCAAAAAATAGTGATTTCACTTCCTAACTATGGATATTTCTTCTAGTTTTTAGGAAAATTAATTACATAAACTTTTGATTTCATTTTTAAATTGCAAAATAGTCATGTTTGTTCAATGTTTTCATTTATTCATTTTGAAATTCCTAACAAAATTATAAAAATCTATAAAAAATTTAAAAATAAGAATAAAAGTCATCAAACAAAAAAGTTTCTTTAGGAATTTTTTATCATTTTTGTCACAATTGAAGAATAAAAAAAAACGCATTTCTTTTGTGCATAAATTTATTTTGAAAATTATATTTTTGAAAATTTAAAAAATGCAAAACATAAAATAATTATAAATTTGAAAATAATATATATATATATAAACCATAAAAAATAAACAGATAAAAATTTCACAAAAACCAAGATAGTTTGCAGTTGAGATTCACTCTTTCTTTTAATTGATTTTTTTCGATTATTAGAATAACCCTCGAGAATTATAGTCTCCCTAAGTTAGATCCTATTGCTATACAGGTTATTTAAATAGCAAAAAATCTCCCACCTCATTTCTAATTATGGGCTTGAGAAGAAAAAAATATTTTTTTGTGGTATTCTTTGGGTCAACGACACACTTTTATTTTAATAATTCAAAAATCTGAAAATCTCTTCCAATACTACATAAGTTAAATATTTCGGAGCACAAGCACGAATCTTGTTGATAATGTCATATCTTGCACACTCGCACCTTACACATTGCTCACCTCAGTGGAAGTAGTAGAAGGCTGTATTTGGCGGCATGAGACACAAGCCAGTGCAAACATCGGAAGTCACATATCTGTGGCCATTGTACCCCAACTCAATCCAATGGTGATGAGGTCTAAATACATAAATTGTGGGTTGCAATAAAGCTTGAAAAGAGGGATAATATAATGTCTAAAGAAGAAAAAGTCCTTATGTAAATGTTGTTGGATATAGTATTAAAAAATGCAATAAAAACTCCAAAAAAAGTGGACAGGCCTGAATGAAAAAAAATGCCTGCTGGAGTTTGAATATATAGTCAAATAAGCAAGCTTGAGCTTCAAAGTCATATGTATGTGAGCTTGCAGTCGGATGACTTGGCTAGACTCTTAAGCATCCCTAGATAGGTAAATACATTGGCTACCGTCCATTCTTCTCTCCACTTCCTCTTCTTGAGCTGGTTGTACTTGAACATACAAGGGAATACCCCGCTTCTTGAGGAAAGAGTTGTTGGATTGAGGAATTAGGGACACCATGTTGGAGAAGACTGACTTTTACGCTTAAGCCATGGAGAGTTATATATCGCACACACTGTCCAAGATAGATTCATAGTTATAAGGGTTTGCATATGAGTTGACTTATTCTGACCGAGCTATTGAGGAGACTTGTGCATAGTTTTTGAATCTTAGAGGCTATTGTGTTTCAAATATGTTTCCCAACAAGGTTTTACCTGCACCTAAATTCCAAAGGTATGACTTAAGCTCCAAACATTGATTTTATGAAGACAAGTTTAAGAATTAAAATCAATCCAATTACTTTCCTTTTCTTATCTTCATTTTCATTTTCAATACTTATAGGATATGTGTTTGTTAGGGACTAGAAAAGTCAAGTATAGTGGGGTGATGAATCTCCATTTCATCACCTTTATTCTTTCATTTTGGCCTTTAAACCCTAGCAAAATGCATGTATGTAACATTATTTTACATAGATTAACATTCATTATTTATTGAATAAATACTATATAAAAAACATTATTTAAAGCCAAAATAAAAGAATAAAGAAAAGAAAAGAAAACAGATATCAAATGCGAAGGTATTTTATGACCCTAAACTCGAGACCTTGGCATCATGATGACTGGGTCAACAAGGAATAAGGGGGAGATAAGGGTCAAACACACAATAAATTCTAATTATTTATTATATAATATTCCATTTTTAAGACCTATTTTATTCTTTCTTATTTATATCTCAAAAAAATAACGTTGCACATGAAAGTTCTGGATAAAAATACAAAGAAAAATACAAAAATGATTTAATATAAAAATAATATACAACGTTCAATAAAAAATCAAAATCCAATCTTCTCATACCCATATCTTCTACATAAAAGCTCAAAATGCATCGAAATCACCTTTAATTTATATTAATTTTTATTAGCCATTTAATGAAGGTTGTTTCATTAAATTTGGAGTTAAGATGCAAAAGTTATATTTTGGATCCCCATTGTATAGCTTACATGAATAAAATATTCACTTTATCTAGTGTTTATAATATTTATAATTTTTTTATTTTTATAATTTTGTAAATTTTATTTATAGTATATGTACATATTTAGATAGTATAATAATAAAATAAAATTATATGCAAAATACATAGATGAATATACAATACTTATACCTATATAAGTATACATATTTATTTAAGTGTACAAAATGCATTAGAAAAATAAACTAAAAATATATTTATGTATTTTAAATAATTTATAAATATATAAATTAATTTTATAATATAATAAAATATAAAATACAATGTAAAAATAAAATAAATCATGTAAAGGTAAATATACCTATAACTATACTTGTAAATAATACCTCTAATAAATTGCTTCGTAAAAATAAATAAAAGTCATAATTAACTAATATAGAAAATAATAAACATTTTTTTAATTTATAATCTAAAATCAATAAATTTATTTACTATTTATTCTTTATTTTACAAGGTAATTTTGCCTTGCATTTTTCTGGTTGGTCCACGTGGACCAACCAAAGCTCTCCATTCATTGACCTCGGTCAACTACCCCTTTCGCATCTCTAACCATTTTTAGAACCTCGAGCGGCCCATTTCCTCTAATTTTCCAAGCCTCTCTAATAACCTACATGCCATGAGTCCTTCGATTCTCTTCGCGTCACAACCAAATTTCCCGCGCCATCGTTACATCTTTGTGATATACATCGAGCCACTAAATAATGCTAAACAAAGTTGGATGGAACTTTTGTTTATAAATAATATCTCCATCCTCCCAATTGATCTTTGATACCTCTTTGAGCTCTATTCTTGCTCCAGCCTCGTGTGTGTGTATCCTATGATAGAGGTGCTACCCCCGTGGTGTTGGAGTGCAACCGGAGGAGGATAGGAGGTCCACTGTAGAGCTCTAGTGATGCCTCTGCTCCCTAATCAACCATCATGTTTGAGCGACACATTTTCAATTACTATTAGAATTTCTTGTTGTCAATTCAATTCCGCATTTAGTTTAGTAATTAGATCATAGGTTAGCTTAAAAATTAAAAAAATGAATCGTCGGAGCTCATCGATCCGACCATGTCTCATTGTTATTCAACCGAGTTCGAGCATGCTCTTCATCCTCATTCCCTTCCCCTTTTCCTGTTTTACTTGTGACTTGCCTTGAGTCAATCGATCCTCTCTGGATCTACGAATTGGAGCTTCACTTCTTCCTTACGCCAGAGGTCCTCCATCCACTTCACCCCTTGTGCGATTCAGATTCAATTAGGTTCAAATCGATTCGCCTCAATCCCAAGACTCTTCTTCTGCACGTACCCTTGGAGGGTCGATTTCAGCACAAGAGGAGGTTCTTGGGACCCTCGGGTTTCATCGAGCTCTAGGCCTCTCCCCAGTGAGGCTCAGATCTTCTTAAGAGCGCCAATTGACACAAGCTGCTTCCAGGCACATCAGGAGCCTGTCGGTGATGGAGATGGCGGCCAGAACAAGGAGAAATACACGATCGAAGGGATGACAGGGAAGTGTTCTTCCATGTTCTTCCTCCTACCCTCAATGTCTTTGGATCTAAAGCGTGACCTAGGTTACAAAGGAGGAGGACAAGTGCGAGATACTTTTCTGGTAGTACTCTCGCTCCTATAGGGTTAACGTCTAAGGAATTGCTAAAAAATATATGCCTGAAATAGCAACTCTAAAAATGAAAAGATAAAAATAACTAATCCCATACGGCTTCACATGCGTAGAGTTGGTGAACCCAATTTTGTATTTTGTATTGTATGGATCTAGATTAAGGTTCAAAGATCAAGTCCCTCACACTTGCACAAATTTTGTTATATGTGTTTCCTCTTTGTCCCAATGCTTGTTTTGATCCTTTCCACTGGTTTACATTCCTTTTATTCCTCGTTGGCCACCGTATCCTTCCTCCTCCATCGATCCTTCTTTTCCTCCACGATGTTGATCCATGGACGGTCTAGTCGGGACTCCGTCGACACTTACATTGATTCCATGGACTCACTATCGTCAATAATTTGAGACAATTCATGAAAACTCGGTTCATACATTGGTAATCGATATCTAGACTCCTAGTATTCTTTCCACTCTCTTTTTCTTAATAAACCTAGACCACTCTTGTCCCATGTCTTCCCGTTGCGAATGGAAGTCGATTCTAGACTGCATCTTTTTCTTTATTCACAACTATCTGGGATTGACCCTAATCTCATATTCATCACTATAGATGGTCTTTAGTTTCATAGTTTGTTTGATTAGGATTCCTTTTACATTGCAGATGAAAGCTAGTCATGGATCCCAGTTTAGAGTTCATTTCATCAGATTCATACCTTGAGATGGCTCCAATCGGCAGAAAAGGGAAAGAATCAGGACAGCCATTGCCCCAGACAGAGTAGGGCCTAGCGCCCAATCCGAACCAAGTGAATGCTCAATTGCTTTCATCAATCAAACCATCCAGCAACGACTGACTAAGAAGGCACTAGTACGGACTGCTTTCCAAGACATGTTGAACGATCTGAGGAATATACTTGTAGGAGGAGGAGGAAGAAATGAGGAACCACCCCATGATGATCAAGAAGAAGAGGAGTCAAGGAATCAGAACCCTAAATCTATGATGAAAGAGACTTACAACCTTGTAGACAACCAGATGACTGAGTTGATTCACATCCCACCGGTGCATGCTCACCTTGAGCTAAAGCCACAATTCCTTGGTCTCCTATCCACCTTCCATGGGAACACCAATGAGGAATCACACATTTACCTGCAACAGTTCTCTCACATTTGTAGAACTGCATACTACCCTAACATCCTGTTAGATGTTGTTAAGATGATCGCATTCCCCTTTAGTCTCCAAGATAAGGCCATATACTTGGTCAATCATTTGGGAAAGGTCGTGACGTCCTAGGAGAAACGTAAGTCTGTGTTACTTCAAAAGTTTTATCTTCTCGGTCGGCTAAACCAAATGTGAGCCATAATTAGAAACTTCTCCCAGGATACCCATGAGTCCATTCATGAAGCATGGGAGTGACTCATTGATCTACTGGAGAAATGCTCCCACCATGTCATACCAAGGACCATCTTGGTTCCACAATTTTTCAGGGGACTGAATGTTGAAAGTCAAAATTAGGCGACGATGCCTATGGGGTGATCCCACTTCAGTAAGGATGAAGATGTAGTTTGGCAGACTTTTAAGAAATGCTGAGGGAGAGGCCACCCTCTCTTCATCCTACACTTATTAGAGACAACTCTAGGTCCTCCAAAAACTTGAGCACATGGAAGCTTCATACGAGGCAAAGAGATATGAGAGGTCCAACCTCAGCATCATTAGGGGCCATCTCTCCCAGGTTGATATCATTGAGAAGAGATCACATGATCTAGAAAAATCACTGTGATCGAACAAAGAACACCAAATCATGACAAATTGGATCATATCACCAAGCAACTAGAGTTGTAGGTGAATACCATCAATTCCTGCCATTCAGTGACACCATCATCCGAGACTCTGGCCTAGAAGAAAGATGAGCCAACACTACCACAGTAACCTCATCCTAGTCAGCAACATCCGGTAGTCTAGCACGTTTATTACGTGCAGACTGCCGACCAAGCACCATAGCAGCAACAGTTGGTGGTGTACCAACCAGAGCCCCTGTCTTCTCATGATCCATTCTCACCACCACCGCCTCTCATTCAAGAGATGAATTGAGTTTGGTCTAATGACACATAGCTGGCCCATCGAGGCAAACATCATCAGGGCTAGCCTACAAATTCATGTCCATTCCCTCAGCATCAAGGAGGGAGATTTCTCCAGTCCCAGCATCCTCAATACCACCAGTCTCCACAGTATCACAATAATTGAAAACAAAATCAACATTACCCGCAGCTGCAGTACCACCAGCCATAGTTGTACCATCAGTATGTGATTGCATCTCACCAACAATATCCTCCTCCCTTCTAGCATCAATATCAGCTTCCTTCACCTCAGCAACAGTATCATTAGCAACCCTTGAAACCTCTACACCATGAGCACAACGTTGTCAACACGTTGTTACTTTTGAGGCGGTTCTTGTGAAACCGAGTCTTGATTGTCTGGCCCGGTTAGTAAAGGGCCTAGCATAGATTACACAGAAACTGGATGACTTGATAGCCATGAAAACTCCAATTTTGGCCCAGGTCGAAGCTAACCCTAATAACTCTAAGCCAAAAGAAGAGGTAGAATGTGAAGTCCCATCTATCCTTGTAGAGTAAGATGGTTGTGATTTTGGTTTGTCTAATGTTGTTACTCTCAAGAGTGGTTGGACCTGGCCTCCGTCTGCCACTATCAGGGAGAAGAATAAAGCTTCATCTAGTGAGTCGGAGTCTTCTGCATCAGCCGTGCCAGCTACAGGTTCGAGTGAGGAAGAAGGAGGAGCCATTCCAACTATCAGCCACCATCCACAACAAAAAGAACAAAAAATAACAAAAATGAAAAAGACCAAAAAGATGATTGCAGTCAAAGTGGGGCCGCACCAACATTGTAAGATAAAGCTCTAGTCATCGATCATACGCCAGTTGACGGAATCGAGATCATAGTTTTTGGATGTCCACCCCCAGCTCCAGCTTGTACACCTTTTTGTAGTTCGGTTGTACAAAATGTTGTTGACATGAATTCTGATGTAAATATGAACTATATTTTTTATTTCAATATTGTAATATTCCTTTTATTGATGCAACTAAAAAATCCAAAAAAATGCAAAAAATATGCATTATCTGACCCAAATATTGTGGATATTCTTATAAATATGACTAGTTAATTACCTTTGTTGAAAGCCATGGAATATATGCCTGTTGTTAAGAAGGACTTAAAGGATGCTTGTACAAAAAAAGATCGGTCGAATCGTAATACCAAATGCTAGCTAGTTGAAAAACATGTCCTCACCATGGCTACAGTTGCTCCAATCGATAATTTCCTGGAGAAAAAAGACTGACAAATGAGCACCTTTGATGAGATGCGAGATTTTTGACCAAGTCTTCAAGCGAACTTTGCTTGATAATGGCTCTTCAATCAACCTCATGCCTACCTCATTACACACAAATTTGGGTAGGAACCGCTCAAGATGACATACATGATCCTTCAGTTCGTTGATCGATTAATCAAGAGGCCCTGATGTTTGTTGGAAGACATTATCGTAATGGTGCAGAACATGAAGTTTCCTGTTGATTTTGTAGTCCTTGATATGGACTATCCTAACCCTTACTCTAGACCTTGATTATTCTTGGCCGACCATTCTTGCACACTATAGAGGCCGTTTTGATTATGGGTCTGGGAATATCAAGTTGTGCTCGAGTAGCAAAAAAGTAACAATGGACATGGTCAATGAACCAAAATTTGTGCCTGATAAATGTCAAGCAGAACCATCTGAAGCAGTCTTTGACTTCATTATAGAAATCAGGGATACAAAATTTTCTTTGAATGTTACATGTGTTCCGTAAATCCTCTTTCTAGAGGAGGACTTGGAAAGCATAGTATCCACATGCTACGATGTCGACTAGGAGAGTGATTCGTACTTGTTGATGGGCCTTTTTATTCAAAGGATTCATGCCCTTCCGAACTTGATGAATTCATTGATTATTTTTTCGACACATTATCAACAGAGCCACTAGTGACCGAGGTGAGCAACACCTCCAAAATCGTGGAAGATCATCTAATTACCAGTTTAGTTCCTAAAGTGATTGAAAGTAGGCTAGACCAGAACCAGAATTAAAGCCACCTCCGGTAGGCCTTAAGTATGATTTCCTTGCGGGTGAAGAAAATATGTATCCAATTATCATCAACAACATGCTTACTCCGAATCAGGAATCTTGACTACTCGAGGTTCTAGAGAAAAATCGCAAGGCACTTGGTTGGCACATATTAGACCTCTGAGGGATGAATCTTGCTTTGTGTTCACACCACATCTATTTAGAAGATGATGCCAAGCCGTCCTGAGAATTTCAGAGAAGACTAAACACTAACTTACGAGACATCGTCATGAAAGAAATCACGAGATGGTGTGATGTAGGCATCATTTATCCCATCTCCGACTCAAAATGGATGAGTCCCCTCCATGTAGTTCCAAATAAATAGAGTCTCACCATGGTTACAAATGAAGGAGGAGAGGAGATTTACACTCGAGAACCAACATCCTGGTGTTTGTGTTGATTACCACCACCTCAATGCTGCAACGAAGAAGGACCACTTCCCATTGCCATTTATTGATCAAGTTATGGAAAGAGTGGTTGGCAATGATTTCTTCTACTTTTTGGATGGGTATTCCAGTACAACCAAGTGGCAATCACCCCAGCGGATCAAGAGAAGACTACCTTCACTTTCCCGTTTGGTACATGCGCTTTCATGAGAATGCCCTTTGGTTTATTGATGAATCTTAGATTCATCACTCTAAATCTCATTAATTAAGCTCAAATCCCACAAAATCATTGGCATTTCCTCATTTATTCTGCATAATTAGCAATCGTGCATGTTTTAATAAGAATTGCATTTTATCACTCATTTCTGCACAAAATAAGAAGCCAAAAATCCCATCCAAAATTGACCCATAGATAGCCTAAATTCCCCAATTTTTACCTAATTCATGCTAACTCTGAATGACCCAAAACCACTCCACTGTGTACATATCATTAACAAAAATAAATGAAAAATATAAAAAAATAATTAACTGAAATAAGTGGACCAAAAACACATACCCTAGTTCTAGGATTTCCAGACTAAAACCCTCATATCTTCCTCATTCAATGTTCGTTTTGATCCTACTCACTTTGAACTAATGTACATTCAATTACCTTCAAAACGAGACCAAGTTCAAGTAAATCGGAGCTCATATGTGAAAGTTGGGTTTTGGGACTCTTTTGTACATTTTGTATTTTAGCGGTTTTGACCTATTATTTTATGTACATAATCACTGTATTTTATTTTATTCTTTTTCTTTGTTCTTCTTTGATAAAAGTTTTATTTTAATGCACAAAAAATCCAAATCCAAACTGAGCTTGAAATCAAAGAAACAAATTGAGTCCATGTCTTCAATAATTGTTTGTACAAAATTTGTCTTTTTGTGTCTTATTTTATTTCTTGTTTTTCTTAATTAATAAAAATAAAAAATAGATTAATGTGTAAATATTTATCTTTGATTTTATCATATTTTTTCCGGATTTTTATCTGGTTTAAAAATGACAAAAAATATATAACCCAAAAATCACGGTATTCTATGTACATGGGATACCCCAAAAATATCACTTTGTGCAAATGATCGATTTTGCTTATGATGTCTCCATGATAGTTGTAGATCTCATCGAGACGAGCAATTTTCTTGAAGAAAATTTTTCGATCCGATGTCATTTACTATTTCTTTTCTATTTTTCTTTTTATTTATTTTCTAAATTTTGTTGTGCTGACACATGCGTGTCATCCAATTTTTTAGTTTTATTTATTCGTTTATTAAAAAAATAAAAAAAATCCACGTACGTGCGTAGCACGTGCCTACCGCGCACTTGACGTGCCTGGACATCGCATCCAGCTGCCACATGGCACATGGAGGGCCGTCTGATCTCGGCCTATCGGACGACAATTGGATCATCTTCCTCCTTCACCCACTTTCCCAAATCGCCCGCCGCCTTCTCCATAAATCTCGCCGGCCGCCAATCCCCCGCGTATCTCGCGGCCACCTTCCCTCTCTGATCTCTTCAAATCTTCATCCGATCATCCCCGATTTCATCTCCCACCGATCACCTCCCAATTAAAATCACTAAATTAAGTCTTCCATCTCAGGCCGACCCTCCTCTGCTATAAAACGACTCCGCCGCCCACCTTCAGACATATCTGCCATTAGCCCTACTAGCAGAAGGGTTGGTGGTGACAACATCGTCTCCTTCACCATCTACGTCGGCGAGATCCGAGGGCCCCCCGCCCCTCGTTGCAGATGCGGCTCACCATCGACCTGCTTAGCTCCGGTCTACCTCCGTCGAGCCAACGCTTCCACGACAATCTCCATCAACTACCCCCGACAGTCATCTTCGACAAAAATCACCGCCTTCTTCATCAACTCCTCTGACAACCTATGACTTCAACAACCGCATCTACTCCTTCGCAGTCCAACCAGAGCTTCATCACCAACGTCGCCAACTGCTGCGCGACAGACTTCACCGTCGTGCCCTGAGCAAGCTCCGTTCTTCATCAACGCTGCTCCGCCTGCTAGAAGCTTCACTGAGCTCTTCGATTGCCTCCAACTCATTCAGAGCTTCTCCCTCCAGGCCAGTCGATCCATCAGAATGCCTTTAACTTGCCGCTCACCAGCAACTCTCGGCTACGGCACCACTCTGCCAAAGATGCAGGAACCTACCGTCGTGCCTTGCTCTCCACCATTGCACCTTGCTCTTAGCCCAGCACTGCTCCACCTTCAGGTAGGAGGCCCGAGACCCACACCGCATGCATGTCGCATGCAGGGGAGGGAACTTTGCACGATATCCCCCTGGATCTGTGCTATTCATGCATTGCCCCAATCATCCATCGGTCATGTGCTTTGCACCTGACCGCTTAGTTATTTTGTGAAGAAGGCCCCGGAGATTCACTATCTACATAGAGGTCCCCATCAACAAAACGCAGGTCACGCATCTGTTTTCCTTGGAAGTTTTGCAGATGTACCCCCAAGGTTATAGGTAACTACAATTTCATCCTTCCATTGCAATTTTATATCTATATATTGCATAAATACCCCTGTACTCCCCCTTAGTTTTGGACCTCTCCATTACATTATTTTATTATTCAAAAATAGGCAATTTTTTTTACAATTAATTCTCTACATTATGGCATATGCTTGACATTTTTGTGATCATTGGTTAATTAATAATTTATTATTTTGTGAAAAATTGCATACTTTGCGTTTTTTGTGCTTTGATTTTATAATTGATTAATCGTTGCTCTAAAAATTGCCAGAAAAATCACAGATTGTAGAATTAATTGTGTTCAACATTGTGCCCAAAGAGAATTGCATTTGCATGCATTTTTTGTCTTGTAAAAATCATTTTGCATATTTCAATGTTTGATTTAATAGGTATTGAATGTTGTATTTTCGAGTTTAAGGATTTTTCTGAGATCCATCACCTACAGATAGATCTTGGATAATTTTATTCCTTGAAAATAATTAGGTTTTACATTTATTATAATTAAATATTGAAATTCGCTTTATCTGCATTTAAAAATTCATAAAAAAATTCATCTTGCATCCAAAAATTCCAAAAAATTATAGTGCATTCATTTCATTATAGTTATCATATTGGCCAAGTTCCATATTTTTCAGACATTGTTTGATCAACATTTATATTTTAGTCCCTAAAATAGTCCAAAATTACATTTTGCATCCTTAATTGCATAAAGAAAATACAAAAAATGTCTGCCTCGAAAACCGTGCATGAACTTTGATAGACATAATTCTAGGTTGTTCCTTTACCTCCTTGAGTTCGATCTTGGGACTTGCCCAAGTAAAATAAACATAAAAACATGTGATTAAAACTTGACTTCATTTTATTGTGGTTATTTCTCGACGAATTCCGATTGCACGCCTACAACGAAACGACACATTGATTTTAAATGCACGATAGTTCACGACATCTATTTAACACATGTAATTCGTGAACTGTCAAATGGCATCGTTCTCGGGTAGGCAAACGGCTTAGTTTTTTATCTGAAATTTTTTTGTTCGGTTTTTCGCATTCGGGTAGTCTGTCCCCCGAATTTTTCACTGTACATTCCATTTTTTCATGCATTAAATTTATTTTATTTTCATCATTTTTTTATTTTTGATTTATTTTTGAGTCACTCTCTTACATTCTCTCTCTTATTTTTCTTGCGAGGTACCTGACATACGTTGAGCGGTTTTTGGAAACCGCAACATCTTCACCAACTTCTGAAAAGCCGCAATTAATTTAAGATCGAGTCGAGTCATGAGAGAGCGTAGAGTCTAAGATTTTATTTTCTGTAAATTTTAAATTTCTATAAGTAATTGCTCATTTATAGTTGTGTCAGTTTGGACTCTCGCGTGTGTGAAAAAGACCTTAAACTCTTTTTGTGGTGTGTCGTGGCCTGTTTCACTCTCCGGTAAGGGTGGGACCTGACTTGAGTGGTGCCTAGGATAGACCCTCACATACGGCTCTTAGAGCATTTTAAATTTTTGATTGTGCTTGTAGGACCTAGGGCCACACTTCACTTTAATTTAGACGCACATAGATCGCTCAATTTAGCCAAATTCAACTCAATTCTTCCCCGCTAATAGAACTTTCTACTATGTGAGGTTTTTCATCGGCTTGCATTCATTTAGAATAATTTATCAATTATTGTATTGCATCCCACATGGAGATTGCGAGGATTCACTGTAAGTCTTCTAACTGAGCATATATTATAGTTTTTCGCATGCATCGGCTTTTCTCGAATTTCTCCCTCTTGTTTTGTCACATAATTTAAAAGGAAATTGGAACTGGACGGTAGATGTGCATCTGTGCTCATTTAATTCTTCAGTGATAACCAAATTAAAAATTGAGATTGCAAAATATAGCTGACTTTAAATAACTCATAAAATTGAGAATTTTGGCGGGAGAGCAACCCCGACCTTGGATTCTTTTATTTTTCTGAGTGAGCAAGAGACGACATTTATGGCTAAAGCCCAAACTCGGATTTTAATATTGACTACTGATTCTACCAAAAACGATTAGCTACTTCTCAGTGAGAATCTAACGGGTAGCCGGTAAACGATCTGGATTTTCTTAGCAGAGTGGGTGGTTTAGAGGAAATTGCGTAAGGCTCCATCCTAAAGTAACGGGTAGCCGTTCTATGGTCCATACTTACTCCTGTACTGGCTGAAAGTAGGTGCAACTAGTCATAAGAATTCAGGCCAGTCATTAGGAAAAATTTCGACACCTAACAGCTCGCTAAATTCTTTCCAAGATTGTCTTATCATTAACTTAAAATTGAAAAGATAATTGCCGAACTCTTACGGCTTCATTGTGTGAGTTGGTGAACCTGGGGTTTGATTTGTGTTTGATTTTGTGTGCATGAACTGATTTCGAAAATCAAAAGCCACACACTTGTGCCATCTCTCTCCTTTCTTGATTTTTTCAACCGATAAACCTCATTCGAAAATCATGGAACTTTTTGTCCAAGAACTCTCTAGATCCAGATCATGAAAATCAATTCGTCTCGAACAGACCAAAACCATCATTCATTTCATCTCTTTCATAAATGGTGGAACATTTATCCGAGAATCTATCAGAGCTATACTATGAAAATGAATTCGTATCGGTTAGACCCAAAACTTCAAATTTTCCTCCAACTACACTTCGTTTATCTTTCACAATAGACTCTCAACCACCAATAGATCCAACATTCTCTACAAATCCAATCTACTTTATGAATAACAACCCTTTGTATTCGGATCATACAAACCAACAATCGACTGAGGTCTCCACTTCTTCATATGTCAATCCACTATACTCCAATCATACAATTCATCCTTCATATTTGATAAATGTCAATCCATCATTCATGGGAGACTATAGCCACATGATTGAATTTTACAATTCTTCACATCTCCCATCTACCCTACTCTTGAACACGAATGAGCAACCATCATCTTGGAATTACTATGACAACCCCATATTTAGACATAATACTCATAGAGAGGACTGGACTGACGACATAAAAACACATAACCCCTGTATGTTGACTACACAATATCAAGGTCCGACCAATCATGCTCAAAGGAATGAACTCTACTCAAACGAACTCCACGTGCATGAATCACATGAGCAGCCTCCCTCCATATTTTTTAGGAGAAAATTTCAGAAAATATTGATCATATATTGAATATTTTAAGAGGCTCTTCTCCTTGCTCATACAGTACAATGGAAGATGA
The DNA here is from genome assembly GCA_037367405.1 of Ottelia alismoides. Classification (NCBI taxonomy): domain Eukaryota; kingdom Viridiplantae; phylum Streptophyta; class Magnoliopsida; order Alismatales; family Hydrocharitaceae; genus Ottelia; species Ottelia alismoides. The sequence goes on from JAZKJV010004098.1 coordinate 327,225, forward strand.
AATTATTGAATCTCAAATACAAAAACAGACCCTGAATGCTCCCATGATTGGTCATGAAAAGATTTTGGAGGATGATATTTAGAGGATAAATAAGAAATTTGATTTAATGAAGGATAGATTTTTAAAGTTTGCCCATCGATTAATTTCAATCTATGGTATCTCAGACATAAAAATGAATGAGGAAAAGATTGGAACTAAGGTTGATAATTTTGTGGATATTCAGAAACCTAGGGACGATTCTGATAGTGGCACTTCTGCATATTACTCCCCTAGAAATGACTATGCCTCTGACACTTACTCAGAACATCAAAGCCCCTGCTCATCTACGGAAAACACCACATAACCACACCACACAGAAAATACCAAAAAAGTGAAATATTAGAAAATAACAAAAAATCGAAAATATAAAAAAATACTTAAAATTTGTATCTGAAGAAAATCTGAAGAATTTGGATCATGTTGTACGGGAAGCACTGGAAAAGAAACTGATTTTTGAACTTCCCTTTATACAGGAAATTGAACGCTTCCCTAACCTTAAAGGATTTGTAATGGATAAATTGATGATGAAAAGGTCAGGCAGGATAAGAACAAAGACTGAAAGACATATCTTGTCAATGGCCTCCTCCTTGGTGTTGAGGAGAAAAAGCAAGAACCGCATAGTGAAGTGGTTGCCCAGATTTGATTGTATAATCAAGGATACAATTTTTACCCATGCTCGAATTGATGATGATTCACCGATCAATATCCTCCCGACCTATGTATTTCATGAACTCAAACTCGCACCTATAAAAAAGATATGAGAGATTGTTCAATTGGCTGACCCATCGATAAAGCGGCCGAGAGGAATCATTTATGTCATCATTACATTGCAAGGTGCTCTGCTCAAAGTAGAATCCACGATCATTGATATTGAGCATCAAGGAGAATTCACCCAGTCTCAAATTATTCTCAGAAAGCCATTCTTGGGATTGGCTAAGGCAATTATTGAGTGTGACACTTGGGAAATCAATTTTACAGCATTGGAAGTACTTCGATCTCACCCAGTTTTTGAGGAACCACGATTTTCTTAGGCAACCGACGAAGTCCTCGACAGCTGTAACCACCAAGCGGTAGAATAGCCCTACCCACTTGCTACATCTGAGATAGCAGTTGTTGATGAGACTATTGGTTTAGAGACTATCCCCCCTGCTCCATTCCCAGTTGCTCTCACCATGGAGAATCAAGTATACGAATCATATGACCTGGAGACTTACGCATGGTCACACCCTTGGTCAACCTACTCTGACTACCTTGATCACATCAACTCGACACAGGAATGCTCCAATGTCAAATCAATTGAGAACGAACATGTAGAGACTCTCCCAAGTTTTTCAATTCTTGCGGATCTCAGAATAAAAGAATGTTTCTTATATGATCCTAAGACGTATGCATGGTCGCACCCAGGGGCAACCTACTCTGAATACCTTGACCAAATCATCCCAAATCAAGAGTGCACCAACATTAAGAAGACTAAGAACAAACACGCAGGACGAACATCGACCAAGGAGAAGAATTTCAATGGTTATTCATCTGGAGACTCAAGTGGACCGACAACTTCTCGAAACAAAATGACTACTCCTTCATCGAAAAAGAAAGCCGCCTATGACCTTCTGGAAGAGAAATCATTTGATGATCCTCCTCAGGTCCGGAAAAGGTAATCTACATGAGTGAAGTATGTTCGCAGTTCTAAAACCATATCTTCGCAAGGATCCAAAATTCGACTCCCGTTGGACGACTCCCATTCCTCACTATTATTCATCAAAAGCGGATGCTCCTGCTCTCATCAAATACACTGGAATTATTTCTTATGAGCTGACTGAGACTGGTGCTTCAGAGTATTCATCCAAGGACAAACTGCTTGATCCCAAGAAGGAACGAATTCTGAGAAAACAACTAAAAAATAAAAAGACAAGAATATCTGGAGTATGTCCACTTTCAAATACTATTCCTTTGAGGATAAACTATGATGATGGATACCTTTCATCTGACTCATACACTTGATCCACTATCCATCATGATTTTTTTAAGGATAACACTGATAATATTTGGGAATCATATGCTTCATCCCCTTCTCGTCATTATGATCTCCCACCACAGGATCACAAAAAGATCAGTTGAAAACCGCCTTAATCATCGGCTACACACCCTCCCTCCCAACCACATCGGTCTCCTTGTACAACTTATTCCTCTACTTAGGCCAAGGACTAAGTATAGGGGGGACCGATGCCATCTGTACATACCACTCTCTCCATCCCACGATCATTCCATTTCCACCCTTCTTCTATACTTAGGCTGACAAGAGCCTAAGTATAGAGGTAATCGATGCCCATCTGTATATACTCTCCTCATTCACATATCCCGATCGCCTCATTTTTTCTCTCTTCTTCTATACTTAGACTATTTACAGTCTAAGTATAGGGGGCAGACCAATCTATCTTTTTCTTTTTCTTTTTCACTCTCTTACGCTTAGCCTGAGCTATGTCTTCCTTATGCTTCTTTTGCTCTGAGGACACAACACTCTCTAAGTATAGGGGGGTCTGCATATATACTGTGTATATATTTTACCAATATCTCATACTTTCGCATAAGTCTATATGTATTTACGGGATGGGTAACTAACATGAAATAAAACACAAAAAGAAAAAGAGTTTTGCTACTAACGCCGACTGTGTCCAACCCAAAATTTTCGAAAAAAGGGCTTCTTATTCAAATTTTGCATTAAAAAAATCCTTGCATAAAAAATCACAAAATAAAAAATCATAAAAACAAAAAAAAATCACAAAAAATGTGTCTGCATTTCATACACCTGCACTTCATCCAGCATTTCATTCATTTGCATCTGTGAAAAGTCCTTGGGTTCTGAACCGAGTTATGAGCAGAAATCGAGAGTGGTATGGACTCGACCTTAATGCACCTAATTTTCAGAGGAACTTCACCGAGAAATAGGATTTTAGATACTTTAGGTCTTTGACTTAATTCTTTGAGTTCCATATGACAATGAACAACGTTTGACTCTTAGTGTCTAACCTGGTCTCTTCGTTCTGGGTACAACTCTCGAATAAGGAATTAATTTGTATTCTCGCACTATGCACTTAGTTAAACTCAAACGGATGTTGGAAGACTGTGTGAGTTTCTTTTCTGGTAGCGTGGAAATCTAAAGACTGGAGTACGGGTTGGAATAAAGCTTCGGAAAAGGGATGGACGGCTAGGCACAATTTTTTTCTAAGACCCCAAAAAATGTATGGAAACAAAAAGATTCTATATCTATAGGGGCACAACAAGATCCAAGCAGAACTAACAAAAATCCAAATACAAAGAAGCCACTACAAGATCTGACAAAAAAAAGGTCCGAGCTTCAAGAAAACCCGCAGATCTTGGTGGAGACTCGGCTACACTGGCCAACATCACAAGGAGAGGTGACTACACTGACCACCCTCCAGTTCTTTTCTCCTTTTTCTAACTTCTCCCCCAATTCTATTATGAACACAACGCGACAGACCTTAAAAGGAAATACCTGACTCCCTGAGGACGAGTTACTAGAGAGGAGGTTTGCATGTTAGTCAGGCATTCTGGATGGGAAGAGCTAAAACCTTTCATACGCATGAGTTGATTGTTCAATGTTCATAGAGTATGCATTGGGAAGAGGATCGATCTAAGATGACTTCTGAGCGGAAACTATGACAGTGATGTGTCGAACTTGAAGGCTGTTGATTTTAAAATTCTAAGTCTCACAGAAGTTCCGCCAAACTAATAATCCAAAGGACGAGTCTAGTTTCATTTTCACCTTTAGCTCATGCTCTTGTAGCGGAACCCAATCTCATTTCACTCTATGGCATTTCTTTTTTATCCTCAGGGACGAGCATGGTTTACGTATAGGGGGATGATGAATCTCAGATTCATCACTCTAAATCTCATTAATTAAGCTCAAATCCCTCAAAATCATTGGCATTTCTTCATTTATTCTGCATAATTAGCAGCCATGCATGTTTTAATAAGAATTGCATTTTATTACTCATTTCTGCACAAAATAAGAAGCCAAAAATCCCAGCCAAAATTGACTTGTAGATAGCATAACTTCCCTGATTTTTACCAAATTCACTCTAACTCTGAATGACCCAAAACTACCTCCACTGTGTACATATCACTAACAATAATAAATGAAAAATACAAAAAATACATTAACCCAAATAAGTTGACCAAAAACCCAAATCCTAGTTCGAGGATTTCCGGACTAAAACCCTCATATCTTCCCCATCCAATGTCCGTTTTGATCCTACTCACCTTTGAACTAATGTACATTCAATTACCTTCAAAATAAGACCAAGTTCAAGTGAATCCGAGCTCATATGTGAAAGTTGGGTTTTGGGCCTCTTTTGTACATTTTGTATTTTAGCGGTTTTTGACCTATTGTTTTATGTACATAATCACCCTATTTTATTTTATTTCTTTTTCATTGGTCATCTTTGATAAAATTTTTATTAAAATGCGTAAAAAATCCAAATCCAAACTGAACTAGAAATCAAAGAAACAAATTGAGTCCAAGTCATCACTAATTGTCTGTACAAAATTGGTCTTTTCGTGTTCTATGTACATGGGATACCCAAAAAATATCACTTTGTGCAAATGATCGATTTCGGTTTTGATGTCTTCATTAAAGTTGTAGATCTCATCTAGACGAGCAATGTTTGTGAAGACACTTTTTCGGTACGAGGTCGTTTACTATTTTTTTTCTATTTTTCTTTGTATTTTTTTCTGAATTTTGTGGTGCTGACATGTGGCAGCTCTTGGAGACGTCACGTGTCAGCCATTTTTGAGTTTTTATTTATTTGTTTATTAAAATAAAAATAAAAAATAGTAAAAATAAAAAGCCATGCACGTGCGTCGCACGTACCTCCCGTGCACGTGCCACGCACGTGTCGCACCTGCATATTGCATCCAACCGCCACGTGGCACATGGAGGGTCGTCCGATCTCGGCCGATCAGACGACCCCTAGACCATCTTCCTCCTTCATTCACTTTCCCAAATCATCTGCCGCCTCCTCCGTAAATCTCGCCGGCTGCCAATCCCCCGCGTATCTCGCGGCCACCTTCCCTCTCCGATCTCTTCGAATCTTCTTCCGATCATACCCGATTTTGTTTCCCGTCGATCACCTCCCAATCAAAATACCTAAATCAAGTCTTCCATCTCAGGCCGACCCTCCTCTGCTATAAAACGACTCCGCTGCCCACCTTTAGACATATCCGTTGTTAGCCCTACTAGCAGAAGGGTTGGTGGTGACAGCATCATCTCCTTCACCATCTACCCCGACGAGATCCGAGGGCCCCCTGCCCCTCGTTGCAGACGCGTCTCCCCGTCGACCTGCTTAGCTACGATCTACCTCCATTGAGCCAATGCTTCCATGACAATCTCCATCAACTACCCCCTACAGTCATCTTCGACAACGATCACCGCCTTCTTCGTTAACTCCTCCGACAACCTAGGACTTCAAAAATCGCATCTACTGAGTTCCTATTTATTTATTCTCCTCCACATTCTTTCATTCTTTGTACTTTTCTATACTCAGTACGAGTTATGTCTTCTCTTTTTTCTCTTTGATCTATGATGACATTGCTCGAGCTAAGTATAGGGGGTCGTATATACTATGTATATATTTTAAAGCCATAATTCGTACTTTTGTATAATACTTTTGGCTAAAATTACTGTCAGATTCATTACAATGTTATAATAAAAAGATGGTTATAGCTCCTCGAATATCCTTTGTACATATTGTTTAATAAATCAAGTTAAAAATACTTTTGCAAAATGATTTGAAAAATGGTGTGACCCGTGTGGAAAACTTTTTGTGAAATGTTTTCAACCTTTGTAAAAAAGTTTTGATTTGCATATTTCATTTTCTTTGTGTGAAATAAAAGCTTTGAAAAACTATTTGCAAATGATTTTGAAAAATGGTTGTAAAAATATTGTGAAAAATGTACATATACTTTGTGAAAAATCTTTGCAAAATGACTTTCAAATGTTTGTAAATGTTTGCAAAAATTATTGTGTACTATAGTTTTCAAAATTGTTTTGTGGAATAAATCCACCATTATAAAAGCGTATATAGATAAATAAAAGTCTTTACCACTTGTACATATACCCATAAAAATAACTTGTGAAAATCTTTAAATTCTTTAAATTCTTAAGTCTTGTAAATAAAATAAAAAGCGACAAGCCTGTGTAAATAGTTGTACATATTTTATCCTTCTTCTGCCATGATTCATTTTTGCAAAATCTGTGTAAAAATTCTTTTCACTTTCAAATTCATTTTGAAAAATTGCACCATTCTTTCTGCATTGTGCATAGTAATTGCACAGTATTCATATTCTTTCGGATTGAGCTTGATGATTGAACAAAGTCCGAATAAAGTCGAAGATTGGTGTTTGGTTGGACCTTACAGCACCTAACTATACTAGAACCTTATGGGAACTAGGTTTAAGGTACTTCAGGTCCAGTATTACTTAATTCTTTAAGACTCAGGGCTGGGTTCAAGTCACCTTAACTGACTAACTAGAACTGTTTGAGACGCATACATGACTCTTATCGACCGTGACCTAACTTGGATACTTGCACCTTTTACTTGGCTCAACTCAGTTGGAGTGGTGAGGGGGTTGAATTTGCCAGTCTGAGACGCACACGGATGGAAACATTCGTCCTCGTCTAGGGAGGGAAGTGCACCCCAACATGGTGCAGTTACCATGAAGTCTAAAGATAGGAGAGTGGGGATTGCAATAAAGCTTCAAAAGCGGGATATTATCTGACTTAAGAGGAAAAAATCCTTATGTAAATGCTGTTGTAAATAGTATGTTGAAAAAAAAAAGTGGACAGGCCTGCAAATAAAAATAAAATGCTTGTCGTAGTATGTATATGTTGTATAGTCAGTAAGCAAGCTTGAGCATCAAAGTTATACCATGTGAGCATGCAACTGGATGACTTGACTACAATGGTCATGAATCCCATGATAGGTAGCTACACTAGCTACCGTCCATTCTTTTCTCCACCTCCTCCTCTTGAGCTGGATGCAACTTGAACTTAGAAGGGAATACCTTGCTCCTTGAGGACAGAGTGTTGTATTGGGGAATCATTGGATTATCATTCTAGAGAACTCAGTTCCTTTGTCAGTTCAGTTGGGGAGAGCCACAACCACATACACTGTACAAGTCAGCTTCATAGTCATAAGGGTTTGCTTATGATGTAGGCTAGTTTCGACCTGGCTATTGAGGTTGTTTGAAACGAGTTCTGTGATTCTCGGAGGCTGTTGTGTTTTAAATTTGGTTCCCATCCAGGTTCCACACACACTTTCACATAAAGGTCTGACCTGAGCTACAAAGGTTGATTTTGTACATACAATTTTAACAGCTAAAAGCAATTTTATTTATTCTTTCTTTTTCTTTTCTTCTTTATTCTTTTCATAATTATTGCATAAGTGTTTTCTAGTGACTAGCAAGGTCATGTATAGGGGGATGATGAATCTCCATTTCATCAACATTATTTTATCATTTTTGACTTAAAAACCCTAGTGAATGCATGTAATAGCATTAATTTATACATAACAAAATTCATTATTTATTGTATTCTTTGTATATAAAATAAGGTTTTTAATGTAAAAATTTTAGAACAAAGAGAAGAAAAGAAAAAGGAATAAAATATTGAAGATATTTTATGACCCTAAACCACGACACCAAGTCAAGAATTGAGTTGGTCGACAAGGAATAAAGTAGGGGGAGATAAGGGACAAAAATATTAAAAAAATCCGCTTCTTTTATTCATTAGTTATGATTTTTTACACCTATTTTATTCTTTGTTATTTATTTATCAAATGAAGAAACTTTCTACATGAAAGTTGAAGATAATAATGTAAATAAAAATACAAAATTGAGTTTGTACAAAAATAATATACAGTTCATAATTTATACACAAAATAAAAATCCAAGAACCCAACTTTCTAGACCCATATCTTTCAAATAAAAACTCAAAACATACAAAAAACACTCTAATTGTATATAACTTTTCACAGTTATTTAATTGTGGTGGTTTCATATTTTTTTGGATCTACTGTGTGAAAGATAGGTTTTTCACCCTCATTGTATATTATATCCATTAAAATATTCATTTTATCCACACTCCGTTATTTTTGCAACTTCATATTTATAATTTTTTGTAATTATTATGTATAACACATGTACATATTAAAACAAAAATAAAACCAAAAGGAAAATGTAAAATAAAACAAGTCTATATACATACATAGACAAAATACATATGTTATTATTTATATATAAATAAAGGTGGATCATAATCTTTTATTCATTATTATTTTATATTTTTATAATATCGTAAAAATTATCTATATTGTATTTTTAATATAAATCCAAAATAAAACTCAATAAAATACATTAAAATAAAAAGAGTATATAAAACATAGGTAAAATACCTATAAATATACCTATAAACTATACATATCTATTTATTTAAGTAAACAAATAACATCATAAAAATAAATTAAAAATATATTTATACTCACAAAAATAAGTTATAAATATATAAAATAAAAGAATAAAATAATAAAATAAAATATACACAATAAAAAATAAAAATATGCAAATTATAGGTAAATAGACCTATAAATACACTAATAAAATACACCAAAAAATAAATAAAAATCATATTAAAATACTACATTAAAAAATAAACATTTATTATTTTATATATAAAAATTATTAAAATCAATTACTATTTTAAAATAATTATTTTTGAATAAAATCCACAGTTTTGTCGCGTAGTGGCCGACGTGGGCCAATAGGGTCACGTCAAAAGTTGACCTCCAATCAACTCCCCCCTCTGCTCTAGATTTGACACGATCTATCACTTCCCCATTTTCCCTCCCTTTTCACGGATGATCCATCTCTCAATCACCTTTGATCCCTTCACAAGAAATAATCATCGATCATTGTACATACTTGCTTACCTCCTGGATCCCTAGTATATACGCTTGATTCACCCCTAGCAGCTAGACAATAAGGGTGAAGTTCATGTTCTATAAATAAGCCCCTCGAGTTTCAATGCAATTTTTGTCACCGTTAAGCATCTTAGAGCCCTGTTTTAGTGTCTAGGAGGAGTCCTCGTGACAGGGGGAGTGTCTTCAATGCTAGTCCAAGCTCCAGTAGTGAGGGTGCACCTACGGTCGCCCGTCACCGGCGTCCCTGCTCCCTGGTCCATCCCATGTACCATAGCTACGTTTTTATCCTTTATTTTGCTTGAAATATGTTTTAGTGTTAATTATAGTCATCAAAATAGGATTTGGTAGATTAGATTAGGGTTGATCGATCCCCCGTACTTCTCCAGAGTTGAGCTCCGGTGAGCTCCTCCGCACGCCATCATTGTGTGTTTTTCCGCCTCTACGATCACCTCAGTTCCTTCCCCATCCATTTCTTCGTCTCCCACCACATATAACCACCCTCGATTCTCCCTGGATCGAGGCATCTAGGTCCATCCTCCACCGTTCGCCGGACCTCTCCGCATGTGCCTCCACCTCGCCCATTCCACGCTTAACCGGGTCGAGGCAGTTTGCCCTTGACCTATGTTCTCTTCGGTGCACGATAGGCATGAAAATACGTGCTAGGAGACGATAATGTAGTTGGCGGAGGTACTGATGAATCCACGATTCATCATCTTAATATCTTAATCTTAGCAAAATCCATGAGTAAAATCCCATATAAATCTCCATAAAATCAATAAATTAACAAAATAACTCTTGTAAATAAAACACACTAATTATTGTACAAAATAAATTAACACTAAAAAGCCGCAAAAATAAAGGAGTTTTATACTTGTAAATAGCCCAAAACTTCATGGATTTTTAATAATTTCATTTCAACTCCTTTTTGCCTAATTCTTTTTCTAACTTGTTTATAAAAATGTATATAAAAATACAAAAATACAAAACAAATTTTACCTCAAATAAATTCTCCTAGATCCCAAAGAGAAAAAGCCGTAAAATTCAACTTCCAAGCCAAATTCCCGCTCCGTATGAACTCCAAATTCACCAAACTCACTTTTAAAGTTCAAGTTAGAAAATTATCTATCCAACGGAAGTGGTTTCATTAAAATCGGAGCTCGTTTGCAAAAGTTGGGTTTTGGGACCTAGATGTACATTGTATACCATGTATATACGCTTTCTTTCTTTAATTTTTATTGTATCTTTCTTAATTATTAAAATTACAAAAAAAATCATACTTGTGTTGTATTTTAATTATACTATTTTATTATATTTTTCCGTTGTAAATATCTCTTATTAAAAAGATAAAAAAATTACATATTAGAAAAGCAAAAAAAATGTGTACATGTTGTTTGTCTTCCCTTGTAAATTCTCCACCATTTCTCATCTCTTTTTATTTTATTGTAATTAAAGTAGCCAACTTTATTTTATTTATTTATTTATTTTATTTTACATTCTCTACAATAACCACCAATTGAACTCCATTATTCCATCATTTTTTCCCAACTTCCCATTCAACCCCACCACTTTAATAACCTCTCATCCCATTCTCTTTATATACATGTCATTCTCCTCATTTTTGCCTTTGATCCATCTTTATGTGAGGAGAGCCAAGTTCCCAGAGTTGAATCGGTGACAGCGACGCAACCGCGGTCGAGCGACGACGGCCCTCTCTCCGGTGTGGTCCGTTGGTTTTTTTGGCCAACATCGCAGCCGCAACCGCGCGCTGCTCAAGCTCATCGCACGCCGGCGATTTGAGCGAAGACCGTGCTCACAAGAGCACTCCATAGGCGACCGTCCATCTTAGGTAATTTTAATTGGATCTTGTCAATTATTTTATCTTTGCATTTTTTTTAAGCCATCACATTACCATCTATACATACCCATTTGTTCATCATCATCACCATCATTCACCATTCCTTGTCCTCCATATCCTTTGTTCTATTTTCTGTTTAAAGAAAAAAATTAAAAAAATTAAAACAAAAAAAAAGCTCTTTTATTACAGCACCATCATCATCTTCATTTTATCACCGTTGTTAGTTTCTCATTTTTTTTATCACATTACCACACCCTCATCATCATCTTCCCTTTTTTTTTGTTTTTGTGTACATATTTCCTTTCTAAAGAAAATTAAAAAAAATAGATAAAAAATTTTAAAACAAAAAAATTCTTATTACAGAAGTTTTTTTTAAACAACATTATTCTTAAAAAAAAATTCTAAAAAAAAATAAAAAAAAAAGAACGGCAGCAGCGGCGGGGAGTTCCCGCCGCCGCCGCCTGCCACAACTTCCCAACCGACCGGCACCGCCTGCCAACTCCGCCCGCGCCATCGCCCTCAGACACCGGAGCGAGCGGCGCGGCCACAGCCACCAGCAGCTGCGGCCGCGCGCTGTCGCGCCTTGCTCCCGCAGGAAGCCGCCAACTCCGCCCTCCAGCTGCCGCGCCTCCGCCCCCGCGTGAGCGCGCTCAGGCGGCGCCGCCACCCGCCCGTCCTCAGCTCGTCGCGCCCTCACGCCGGCCACCGCCGCGCGCCGCGCGCCGGCGCCGCCCGCCATCCCCTTCCCTGTTGGGTTCGTCTAGAGGAAGAAGAAAGGTTCTTTTCATTTTTTTTATTATTTGTAAAAATTGCAAGTCTTATATTTCATGTTTTGAATATTACAAACAAGTCCCTGTACATAAGTTGCATTGTATATATTGTTTTCTGAGTTTGCACAAAGACCCCTGTTTTTGTACTTAACTTTGGACCTTGTTTTGGCATCCTTTTATTTAAAAAAAATAGCATTGTGTAGAGCAACTCATCCTCTGTCATATGATTGTTTCTTTATATTTTTGTGAGATATGGGTAATTAACTAAAATTGTTCAACTGAAATGTTGCATAGTTTACCCATTCTGTACCATTAAAATTATATTTCACATACAGTTGCTTTAAAAATTCTAAAAAAATTATATGTGATGCCTTGAAGCTTGAAGAACTTACTATCCAAATTTCATTTAAAATGGAGATGTCTTGTGCCTGGAATAAATTGTAGAGTGAATTTAGTGTTCGATTTTTAATTAAATCCACATACATGCTTTTCACAAAATTTCAATTCTCCTGGATTGCACATAAAAATATCTACTTGCGATAATTTGCATTTTGATTAATTTGATAACGTGGATTAACTAGGAATTATTTACTCATTGTCACTCTATTTTCACTAAAAAATTCATAAAAAAATTCATACTTTGTCAAAAAATTCCAAAAAAAATATTGTAGTCTTCTTGCATCATGTTTTAGTTCCAGTAAATTTTTCATAATTTTTGCTTACGGTTTGTGTGAAAAATTGTGAAAATACCTATAAAAAGTGTGCATTTTTCATTATTGCATTTTAACCCCTAAAATTCTAAAAAAATGTGTTTTGTGTTCATCACTGGATTAAGATTCTAGGAAAAATATAATTTGGCTGAATTGGATTAATTTAATATTAAAATTAATTTGGCCTTGTTGTATGCTTTCTTGGCGTCTTGATTCACCCGCAACTTGCATTTGCTTCTCTTTTTGCATTAAAAAAAATCTGAAAAATACCGCATTGGATATCTAAGATCTTAAATTTGCAAATTAAACCTAAGTTGTTCCTTTGCCTCCCTGAGTTCGACCCCGGACTTGCCCGGGATATAAAATAAAGCCGAGACACTCTTCACGGAGATCTTCTCTCGGTTCTGACTAGCAGTATGGCCGACATAGCCATTACCAGACGGGCCAGCAGGGCCCGCAACCCCAGCAGCAGCAGCAGCAGAGGCAGTACACTGTCCAGCAGGGCCAGTCTTCCCGTTCTTCTTCTCAGTCTTATCAACTTCCTTCATCGTCTAGTCCCATGGATATTCAGCAGCAGATACTCGACGAGCTACGTTCCTACAGGAACGAGGTTCAGGACTTACGGGTGGATGTCAACCGCATGTCCAGATGGCGAGACGAGCAGACTGCACCCTCTACCTCGATCCCAGCCCAAGTTCATGCTAACCCCAATAGCCTGAACCGTTCTAGTTCTCAGCAGCACTTTGGTTAGGTATACTATTCAGCATCTCCTAAATCTGAACATGAGATTCTTTCGTGTGACGAGGCTAACCACATGTCACTCAGGAGCGGAAGGACCGTGGTCGTACCTGACCGGGCGAGGGACACGAGGAGGGGCATCTCTGGAGCTCTACCTGAGGAGTCTTCAGAGGACAAGGAGGAGAGGCATCATATTTCAGATCCCCATCAGCACCATTCGAGGATTTCTGCTCAGGGAGACGAGAGGAGGAGGAGAGTACGTATGCAGCATCGTCAGCATGGATACTCTTCTGAGTCTACGGAGGACCTTGCATCTCCGGTTGTGGCGGATACCACTCCAGCTTCTATTCCACAACCTATAGTAGATAGTTTAGACTTTGAGTCCATGTTGCATCAAAAAGATTCTTGTATGAAGAACTCTGTTTCCGTTAATGCAAAGAATGATATTTCAGTTCATGATTCAGACTCTTCAACCTCTGTTTCCTTAGCTTCAATCCCTTTCCCCCGTACTCTTACGGCAGGAAAGCGCATCAAAAAGATTCAGAAAGATGACCCCGATATGGCACGGTTTTGTAAAGAAAACATCACTGTGAAGGTGCCATTTGATGAATATGTGGCTAACCATCCTACCTTCCAAAAATACCTTAAGGTGAGATGCACACCTAGAAGGGTTAGCAGGAAGAAAGATAACCGAAATATAAAGACACATGTCTTATCAGTAGCCACAACATATTGTCTCAAGAATCAGACTTTGCCAAAGAAAAGGAGAGACATGGGTACTCACTATGTGGAGAGTCGTATTGACGACATTGCGTTTGCACGCACACTCTTAGATAGCGGTTCTTCGATCAACTTACTTCCCTTAGCCTTATATCAGAAATTGGAGTTGGGACCACTTCGCAAATCTAGAGCTTTACTCCAATTCGCAGATCGTTCAATGAAGAGACCTAAGGGAGAAGTGAAGAACGTCGTTATCTCGATTGAGGGGCAGAACTATCAGGTGGACTTCACAGTCTTGGACATGGAGACCCCCAATCATTGGAGAGAATCTCAGATCATTCTCGGGCGACCCTTCCTTAGGACCGCATGCGCAGCTTTCGATTATGGTACGGGAATGATGAAGTTCCGTTCTCCAGGCGGAGAAGTGAACCTTGAGATGAAGCAAACCAAGTGTCAGCGACCCGATTCAGAGAGTAGCACAGAGTACTCATCTTCAGAGGCAGATTGCAGTATGATTAGCACAGTTGGGATTTGGGGACAGATTCCTTCAGAACAGAGCGAGACCCTTTCATCTGGAGAGGATATAGTGCATGATGTAGTTTGCCAGGTGTTGTCTGATCTTGCTAGAGATGCATCAACCTATTCTCATGATGACTTAGAGATCCATCCGGATCTGTCAGTTCCATCCTCTTCGGAACAATCATGGGACATAGATGACGAGTCGGACGTGGCTTTTGCCGATTGTTTGGATACTTTTGACGATCCGACTCACGATACTTCTGATTTGGTGGCAAGTACTACTCAGCTTAGCCCACCTTCATGCAGCACGGAACCAGATTCAGATTCAGTTTAGCCAGATCTGCTTGATGATACCACATTGCCAAAACTGAAATCACTACCTCCTACACTCAAGTACGCCTTTCTTGCGGGACCCAAAGAGAGATATCCTGTCATCATTAGCTCAGACTTGTCTTTAGAGCAGGAGTCTAGGTTATTAGAAGTCTTAGAGAGGAACCGCAAAGCAATAGGCTGGACAGTGTCGGATCTCATGGGAATCAACCCCGCTCTCTGCTCGCACCATATTTTTACTGAGGATAACGTGAGACCTTCCCGTGAGTTTCAGACGAGACTTAACCCCAATCTACGGGAAGTGGTGAAGAAAGAAATTGAGAAATGGTGCAAAGCAGGGTTTATATACCCTATTTCTGACTCCAAGTGGGTGGCCCCACTTCATGTTGTCCCGAAGAAGTCGGGAATTCAGATGGTCACCAACGAGGAGGGGGTAGAGATCGCGACACGAGTACCTACGTCGTGGCGTGTTTGTGTTGACTACAGGCGCCTGAATGCTGCGACCAAGAAAGATCACTTTCCCTTACCTTTTATTGATCAGATCTTGGAGAGACTTGCAGGGAAAGAGTTCTTCTGTTTTCTTGACGGGTACTCAGGCTACAACCAGGTGGCCATAGCCCCTGAGGACCAGGAAAAGACCACTGTCACATGTCCATTCGGCACTTATGCTTTCAGACGCATGCCATTCGGGCTCTGCAATGCCCCGGGCACATTTTAGCGGTGCATGATAGCCATATTTGCCGAGATGGTGGGAGATTTCCTGGAAGTGTTCATGGATGACTTCTCGGTCCATGGTGATTCTTTTGATACATGTTTAGCGCACTTGGATCGAGTCCTCACGAGATGTAGAGAGGTGAATCTGGTACTCTCCTGGGAGAAGAGTCACTTTATGGTGACGGAGGGTATCGTGTTGGGGCATGTCATCTCCAAAAGGGGAATGGAGGTTGACCCTACCGAGGTGGAGGTGATCAAGAAACTCGATCCATCTACCAACGTGAAGTCAGTGCGGTCATTCTTAGGGCATGTTGGATTCTATAGGAGATTCATTCAAGATTTTTCAAAGATCGCCCGCCCACTGACTGAGTTCTTAGGGAAAGACATAGAGTTCGTTGTAGATCACAGGTGTCTGGAGGCCTTTGAGCTCTTGAAGAGGAAGATTTGTGCCTCGCCTATCCTACAAGCTCCTGACTGGTCTCTCCCCTTTGAGATCATGACTGATGCTTCATATTTCGCTATAGGTGCTGTGTTAGGACAACGACGAGAGGGGATTCCGTTTGCGATTCACTATGCGAGCAAAGTTTTAGATCCTACACAGAAAAATTATACAGTGACTGAAAAGGAAATGCTCGCAGTAGTATGGGCCCTCGAGAAGTTCAGATCATATATTTTGGGCTCTAAGGTGACAATATATACTGATCATACAGCCATTCGATACTTAATGGAAAAGAAGGACGCGAAGGCGCGTCTTCTTAGGTGGATTTTACTCCTCCAGGAATTTGATTTGGAGATTAAAGATAAACTTGGAGTGAAGAATGTTGTGGCTGATCACCTTTCTCAGATTGAACTTATGGATTCTCCTGATCATGAGCGGATTAGAGAGACCTTCCCAGATGAGTCAATTTGTGTTATTGACTCACTCCCGTGGTATGCCAACATGGTGAACTATCTTGTCTCCAAGCAGGTTCCCCATGGTCGGACTAGGAGCAGCATTGATCGACTGAAGTCGGATTCGAGGAGATACCACTGGGACAATCCTTTCCTTTTATTCGAAGGACCGGATTGTGTTTGGAGAAGGTGTATTCCTCAGGAGGAATACCATAGTGTCCTCACATATTGTCATTCACTTGAGGCTGGAGGACACCATTCGGGAAAGCGAACCGCTCACAAAGTACTTCAATGTGGATTGTATTGGCCGACCTTGTTTAGAGATGCCATTGATTTTGTACGGTCGTGCCCGATCTGTCAAAGGATGGGAGGGACAGTTGGACAGAGAGATGAGATGCCCATGCAACCGATGATTATTTGTGATGTTTTTGATGCATGGGGCATAGATTTTATGGGTCCCTTTCCCAACAGTCATGGACATGAGTATATTTTGTTGGCGGTTGATTATTTATCTAGGTGGGTGGAGGCTTTCCCAACCCGAACCGCAGACAACAAGACTGTCTGTAAGTTTGTGAAAGACCATATTATTGCTAGGTTCGGGGTGCCAAAAGTTTTGATATCTGATGGGGGTAGCCATTTTGTGAACCGAGATATGAGATCTTTAGCTAAGGACTCTGGATTTGATCACAGAGTTACTAGTCCTTACCACCCACAGTCCAACGGCATGGCAGAAGTTTCGAACAGAGAGGTGAAGAGTATTTTACAGAAATTGGTTCGTCCCGATAGGAAGAACTGGTCTCAGCTTTTGGACCAAGTTCTGTGGGCCTATAGGACAGCCTACAAGACACCATTGGGTACTTCACCATTTAGAATGATCTATGGCAAGCCATGCCATTTGCCCGCAGAATTGATTCATAAATCCGAATGGGCAATTAAGAAGATTAATTGGAGTTGTCACCTAGGGAAACTTTGTCGAGACTTGAACTTGAACGAGCTCGTGGAAATCCGAAACAGGGCATATGACAACAGTTTGATTTATAAGGACAAAGTAAAGAGATGGCATGATCAGCACATTAGGTGCAAAGACTTTGTCCCTGGACAAAAGGTATGGTTGTTCAATGCCAGGTTGAAGATGTTCCATGGGAAGCTCAAATCTAAATGGACGGGTCCCTTTGTGGTTAAGAAAGTGCATGAGAATGGAAGTGTAGAGATAGCTGATCTCACAGATGGTGCACAATCTCATGTGGTGAATGGACAACTGTTGAAGCATTTTGTTGATTCCAAAGAGCAGTTACTCCAAGTCGAGGTCATCAACTTCATACAGAGTGAGCACAGAGCAGATACATCTTATTACTCTTCATGAAGATGCAGCATCAAGATTCAACATCTTAGAAGATTCCATCACTCTTGTACATATTCTCCCTTCTTTGTATATTCTCGAGATCACGTCAGTTCTCACACTTACTCTTGTCCTATACTTAGGCTGACCAAAGCCTAAGTATAGGGGGGACCGATGCCCGCCATTTGTATTTACTCATCATTTCTCCTCTTGACCTCGTCCGCCCCATTTTTGCTCTTCGTCTACACTTAGGCTGTCCAGAGCATAAGTATAGGGGGGCAGATCGACTTCTATACTTTCTATTATTTTAACTTTCCTACGCTTAGTACGAGCTATGTCTTTTTGTCACCTAGTGCCACGAGGACATAGCACAAGCTAAGTATAGGGGGGCGTGTATATATTACATATATACTTTACCCATACCTCGTACTTTCACGTATTTTGTATATATATTATACAATAATTATGGGGTGGGTAAAAAAAACCCTTTTTGAAAAAAAAAACTTTTTCTTTAAAAAAAACAAACAAAAAATCTTTTTCCCAAAACTTAAAAAAAACTAAAAAAAACAAAAACTAAAAAAAACTAACTAATAAGTTGGTTTAATCCCTGACACAATTCACTTTCACACAAGACTAGTGATGTTCGAGAACACTTGGTTTTTGAGGTCTTGAGATTTTGAGTTAACCAGCCTTAGTCATTAGGGTCCTTGACTTAATTATTCACATTTCCCTAGTTTGAAAGATGTGTGTGCTATATTGCATGCTTAGTCTCTACCTTAAGAATATGATCTGCACCTCACATACACGACTGCAGTTATGTTGAGATGAGTTGAAATTTCACTTGAGGAACTGGGATGAGGGATTTGAGTTTGGACTTGATTTAATGATGCTCGAGGATGGGATAAAATCAATGAAGGCTTCATGAAACCTGAGTGTCAGCATCTTTAGCCAGTATGAGAACATGGTTCTTGTACTATCTCTTGACATTTACCTATGTGCCAAGGTGTGATAAAATAAAAAAATGTTGATCAGTGTGCGCTAACTCTTGGTAAAAGCAGTGGAGCTAGCCAAAAATACTACCAAGCAATGAAATGTCAAAGAAAAGCTCTCATTCCACAAAGTCAATTATCAAAAGAGCTTCCACCAAAGGCGAGCGCTCCCAACCATTTCAAAGTATCCACTTGGACCACCGCTATTAGGACCAGGATCGGGCTTGCACCAAAAAAGGGCTCTGCATCGTAAATGCTACAAGTCTGGGTGTAGAAGGTACGATAGGTACTCAAAAAAGGCACACCCCGGTGTACTCCCAGGAAAACAAGTGCAGACGGCTCCAACTTCTCTTGACGGACGCACTGATCAACACCAAAAAAATGCGTTGCGTAATAAGGCACTTGAGAGGATCCTTGTTCCAATGAGAGGGAGAAAAGAAATGACACAATCCTATGCCCTCCATCGACTGGCCTTCCATCTACACTTTCAAGTCTGACAACTAAAGAGACGGTGGATTGGATGCAAGAAATGATTTATTCCCTAGTGTTGAGGATTGGGTGCATAGGAGAGTCTCTTGGACTGGAACCTTGGGTGACGTTGTGACTCTACTCTTGTAACTGCAGTCAACACTTAAAGTCATATCCCTTATATATACATATACAAAGTAAGTCTGATGATTAGGGAAATAGGGTATCTTTTGACTAGAGCTTGGTTCAGCTTAGAATTTTATGATCTCTAAAACCGAGAGTTCTTGAACGGATCAAGTCTTGTATTCACATGCACAGTCAGGGGTTAACCCAACTTATTCATTCTTTATTTGCTCGAGGACTAGCAAAGTTTAAGTATAGGGGGGTGATGAATCCACGATTCATCATCTTAATATCTTAATCTTAGCAAAATCCATGAGTAAAATCCCACATAAATCTCCATAAAATCAATAAATTAACAAAATAACTCTTGTAAATAAAACACACTAATTATTGTACAAAATAAATTAACACTAAAAAGCCGCAAAAATAAAGGAGTTTTATACTTGTAAATAGCCCAAACTTCATGGATTTTTAATAATTTCATTTCAACTCCTTTTTGCCTAATTCTTTCTCTAACTTGTTTATAAAAATGTATATAAAAATACAAAAATACAAAACAAATTTTACCTCAAATAAATGCTCCTAGATCCCAAAGAGAAAAAGCCGTAAAATTCAACTTCCAAGCCAAATTCCCACTCCGTATGAACTCCAAATTCACCAAACTCACTTTTAAAGTTCAAGTTAGAAAATTATCTATCCAACGGAAGTGGTTTCATTAAAATCGGAGCTCGTTTGCAAAAGTTGGGTTTTGGGACCTAGATGTACATTGTATACCATGTAAATACGCATTCTTTCTTTAATTTTTATTGTATCTTTCTTGATTATTAAAAATACAAAAAAATCATACTTGTGTTGTATTTTAATTATACTATTTTATTATATTTTTCCGTTGTAAATATCTCTTATTAAAAAGATAAAAAAATTACATATTAGAAAAGTAAAAAAAATGTGTACATGTTGTTTGTCTTCCCTTGTAAATTCTCCACCATTTCTCTTCTCTTTTTATTTTATTGTAATTAAAGTAGCCAACTTTATTTTATTTATTTATTTATTTTATTTTACATTCTCTACAATAACCACCAATTCAACTCCATTATTCCATCATTTTTTCCCAACTTCCCATTCAACCCCACCACTTTAATAACCTCTCATCCCATTCTCTTTATATACATGTCATTCTCCTCATTTTTGCCTTTGATCCATCTTTATATGAGGAGAGCCAAGTTCCCAGAGTTGAATTGGTGACAGCGACGCAACCGCGGTCGAGCGACGACGGCCCTCTCTCCGGTGTGATCCGTTGGTTTTTTTGGCCAACATCGCAACCGCAACCGCGCGCTGCTCAAGCTCATCGCACGCCGGCGATTTGAGCGAAGACCGTGCTCACAAGAGCACTCCATAGGCGACCGTCCATCTTAGGTAATTTTAATTAGATCTTGTCAATTATTTTATCTTTGCATTTTTTTAAGCCATCACATTACCATCTATACATACCCATTTGTTCATCTTCATCACCATCATTCACCATTCCTTGTCCTCCATATCTTTTGTTCTATTTTCTGTTTAAAGAAAATAAAAAAATTAAAAAAATTAAAACAAAATAAAAGCTCTTTTATTACAGCACCATCATCATCTTCATTTTATCACCGTTGTTAGTTTCTCATTTTTTTTATCACATTACCACACCCTCATCATCATCTTCCCTTTTTTTTTGTTTTTGTGTACATAGTTCTTTTCTAAAGAAAATTAAAAAAAAGAGATAAAAATTTTAAAACAAAAAAATTCTTATTACAGCAGTTTTTTTTAAGCAACATTATTCTTAAAAAAAATTATAAAAAAAATAAAAAAAAAGATCGGCAGCAGCGGCGGGGAGTTCCCACCGCCGCCGCCTGCCACAACTTCCCAACCGGCCGGCGCCGCCCGCCAACTCCGCCCGCGCCATCGCCCTCAGACACCGCAGCGAGCGGCGCGGCCACAGCCACCAGCAGCTGCGGCCGCGCGCTGCCGCGCCTTGCTCCCGCAGGAAGCCGCCAACTCTGCCCTCCAGCTGTCGCGCCTCTGCCCTCGCGTGAGCGTGCTCAGGCTGCGCCGCCACCTGCCCGTCCTCAGCTCGTCGCGCCCTCACGCCGGCCACCGCCGCGCGCCATGCGCCGGCGCCGCCCGCCATCCCCTTCCCCGTTGGGTTCGTCCAGAGGAAGAAGAAAGGTTCTTTTCATTTTTTTTATTATTTGTAAAAATTGCAAGTCTTATATTTCATGTTTTGAATATTACAAACAAGTCCCTATACATAAGTTGCATTGTATATATTGTTTTCTGAGTTTGCAGAAAGACCCCTGTGTTTGTACTTAACTTTGGACCTTGTTTTGGCATCCTTTTATTTAAAAAAAATAGCATTGTGTAGAGCAACTCATCCTCTGTCATATGATTGTTTCTTTGTACTTTTGTGAGATATGGGTAATTAACTAAAATTGTTCAACTGAAATTTTGCATAGTTTACCCATTCTGTGCCATTAAAATTCTATCTCACACACAGTTGCTTTAAAAATTCTATAAAAATTATATGTGATGCCTTGAAGTTTGAAGAACTTACTGTCCAAATTTCATTTAAAATGGAGATGTCTTGTGCCTGGAATAAATTGTAGAGTGAATTTAGTGGTCGATTTTTAATTAAATCCACATACATGCTTTTCACAAAATTCAATTCTCCTGGATTGCACATAAAAATATCTACTTGCGATAATTTGCATTTTGATTAATTTGATAACGTGGATTAACTAGGAATTATTTACTCATTGTCACTCTATTTTCACTAAAAAATTCATAAAAAAATTCATACTTTGTCAAAAAATTCCAAAAATATTACTGTAGTCTTCTTGCATCATGTTTTAGTTCCAGTAAATTTTTCATAATTTTTGCTTACTGTTTGTGTGAAAAATTGTGAAAATACCTATAATAAGTGTGCATTTTTCATTATTGCATTTTAACCCCTAAAATTCTAAAAAAATGTTTTTTGTGTTCATCACTGGATTAGGATTCTAGGAAAAATATAATTTGGCTGAATTGGATTAATTTAATATTAAAATTAATTTGGCCTTGTTGTATGCTTTCTTGGCGTCTTGATTCACCCGCAACTTGCATTTGCTTCTTTTTTTGCATTAAAAAAAACTGAAAAATACCGCATTGGATATCTAAGATCTTAAATTTGCAAATTAAACCTAAGTTGTTCCTTTGCCTCCCTGAGTTCGACCCCGGACTTGCCCGTGATATAAATTAAAGCCGAGACACTCTTCACGGAGATCTTCTCTCGGTTCTGACCGAATCGCTAAGTACACGTATTACAACGAAGTTGAATTAAACATCGTATCTAGCGACCTGTCAGGTACCTGGAGCTCCTTGTCTTCCCTGACCTTGCGGAGGAGCTCCATTCGACCTCATGCCCTTTTGTGCCCTCCAGGGGATAGAGGCACCTGCCAGGAAGCTTTTAGGCCCCTTTGGAGTAGCAATGACTGACAGGGGAGTGAAATTTCACTGGAGGATGTTTGCCCAGGTGAACCTTCCTCCATGTACTTCCTCACCCTCTTCCTGTCGTCGAATGAAGAAGGTGGCCCCAGTTTTGATCCTCGTCGTTGGATGACGCCGACCCTCGACCATCAGATCAGCTCCGCTGATCTCATCCACGCCGTCTTGTAGCGAATCGTCATCAGTCGTTGTGTGAGCACCACGTGTATAACTGAAGTCATCCCTGTCATTCACCAGCACCTTTAATGGGGTAAATTGCAAACTTACCCCCGCCTTTTTGTATTTTATTATTTAGTCTTGTAAGTAAAAGTTAGTGTGTTAAAATAATTGGACATTTTGCATTTGGATCCCTATATTTCTTGTAATTGCATTTGGGTACAGTCCATGTCACCTCATGTGCCGTCCCAAGTGAAGTGGCGAAATTGCATGGACACCCCTAGAAGATTTTGTATTTATCTTTAGTCCAATAAATGGTGGATAACGTTAAATATTTTTGTAAAACTTATTGGAAGGGCCCTGGACTTTTTTATACTTGCACTTTGGTCCTTCCCAAGCTCAATCACTTGTAGTCCCATGTGATGGACAAATTACATAGCTAGCCCTGTCATTTTTGTATTTATGAAAAAGCTCGATAAAATGGAATTAACGTTGGATATTTTTGGCATATTGCACTGAGCCCCCTGTCATATATTTTATTTGTAAAAATGCCCCTATCAGGACTTTAATTTTTGTAGTTTTTATCAATTTATAAAAATACTTTCTGAGCTCCTAAAAATATATAAAAATTTGGAAAAATACCTCATGCCTAATAATTTCATACCACATGTTTAATTGTCATTTTAGATATTTTAAGCATTTATTAAAAATATAATGGAGCCTATTTAGTCCATGTTTGATTCATAAAATACTAAAAAATTATTAAAACGTCTCTAAAAATTCCAAAAAAATTAAGTCTAGTATATTTTGACCTATTTTATTTATAGACAAAAAATACTAACAATGGAAAAACAAAAAGCCTAAAAATTGAGAAAACCCTAAAACCATTTATAAAATCTTAACAAATCTTAAACAATCCAAAAATATATATTTTTCTTTTTTAGAATTTTACTTACATGAATATTTATATATTAAAAAATTATTTGAAACCCAAAAATATTTTATTTTCTTTTTTTGAAGACTTTTGTTAATTTTTATACTAACCCTAGCTTACATTGTATATATAACCTATATATATCTTATTATATATTAAAAGAAAAAGAAAATGTAAAAAAATATAAAATATAACAAGAAAAATATAAAAACAGGAAATTAAAATCAAAATATCGAAAAATAAAAAAATAATTAATAAATAAATAAAAATAAATTAAAAACCCACAAAAATATCTATATAAATGAGTATCTGGGTTGCGCATAAATAAACATAGGCTTCCTATATTGCTCTTCGTGGTTCGACCTCTACATGCTTGATTGCTATGCATTTTATGGTTGAGAAAATAAATTTTAATTCCACATTTTTGCTATCAATTGAATTATGTATATTGTGGGTTAATTGTTGATTAATTGAGATTTAGTGTGAGGCCATCTCAACGACCGTTGATCCGCCTTGTGGATTAGCACGATCTCCGCAAAATCTCGATTGTCAGCAGGTTCTCCTTTCTTTCAATCAACTGAAGGAGCTAATCACTCAAGCTCTAGTCCTACATTTGCCGGATTGGTCTCTACCTTTGAGATCTTGACGCGTGCATCAAACTTTGCAGTTGGGGGTATATTAGGACAAAGGAAATACAAAGTGTCATTTTCCATTCACTATGCCAGCAAGAGATTAGATGAAGCACAACTAAATTATATTATTACATAGAAAGAGTTGATGGTGGTGGTTTTCACCCTCGAGGAGTTCATAACCTATTTGCATGGATCTAAAGTCACCATTTACACTGAACATTCTGTTATCAAGCACCTACAACAAAAGAAGGATGCAAAGCCCAGATTGACTAGATGGATCCTTCTCCATTGGGAGTTTGAGTTGGAAAAAAATAAACATGGGGCCCAAAACATGGTAGCATATCACCTCTCTAGAATTGAACATCAAGAATCTCCACTAATCAATGCACCGATTACAGACACCTTTCCTACGAGTTGATTCTCGTCGTGGATTCCCTCCCTTGGTACGTTGAAATTATGAACTACCTCATATCGGTTATAGTCCAAAAAGATCCCATGAAGATAAAAAGGACAAGTTCTTATCCACGATCTATTTCTACCCATGGGAAGACACATTATTACTAAGGGAAGGAGAGGATCGTATTTGGTGTCGGTGTATCCCTTAGGAGGAGCATCACAGTGTCCTCGACCATTGTCACTCGCTCGAATCTGGTAGACAACACTTTAGAAACAGAACGACATCAAAAGTACTATAGTGAGAACTCTGGTGGCCCACACTATTCAAGGATGCAGCAACATATGTCAAAGGCTGTGTTGACTATCAGAAAATGGGAGGAACAGTCACAACTAAAGACATGATGCCCCTAAAATTCATTTAGATTTCAGATGTAGTCGATGCAGGGGCATTGATTTAATGGGACCCTTTCCCAACCGTCACAGATTTGAACACATCCTTCTTGCTGTTAATTTTGTGAGTTGTTGGGTTAAAGCTACTCCCGCCTGAGCCGCTGATAACCGTACAGTTTGTCGGTTTCTGAAAGAGAATATCATCTCATGGTCTAGGATAATGAAGTTCCTGATATTAGAAGAGGGTAGTCACTTCATAAATAAAGAGGTCAAGAAATTAACGTAGGAGTCCAGCATTGAGTACCGAGTTGCTTCACCTTATCACCCTCAGACCAATGGCATGATAGAACTATTAAATATAGAAATCAAGACAATCATGCAGAAGCTTATGAGGTCGGACAGAAAGAACCGGTCCCAACTCATGGACTCTATCCTTTGGGCATACAAGACCGCTTACAAGTCTCCCTTGGGCTTGTTGCCTAGCCGTCTTGTGTATGGAAAGTCGTTCTGACTGCCTATCGAGGTAATTCATAAATCATGATGCGTAGTGAACTGTTTCAACTTGGACACACAAAAAGGTGATTAGCAAAGAAAAGTGGATCTAAACAGACTCCAAGATATCCTAGACTATGTGTTTGATAACATATTGATGTACAAGGAGAAGGTTAAACGCTTGCATGACTGGCACATCAAACGAAAGACCTTTGAGACTGGGCAAAAAGTATAGTTATTTGATGCAGAGTTGAAGATATTCCTCAGCAGATTAAAGAGTAAATGGATAGGGACATTTAGAGTGCAAGAAGTGCATTACAACGGAAGTATTTTGGCATCAGAGTTGTCATCTGATGCATAATTGTTCACCATCAATGGTAATTTACTAAAGCCGAACCTTGAGCATGGCACTCTCATGGTCATTGTCGACTCAGTTAAAGTGATCTACAATGATGCATCCTCCACAACTCCAGCAGCATACAAAGATTCAGATAATGCTTCTATAAACTCTTTCTTTAGTTTTCTTCTTTTCTTCTTTTCTTATCTTCTGTTTATTTTCTTTCTTCCCATTCTTTATTTCATACCTCTCAGTTATCACTGCTATACTTAGGATATGCTTCATCTTAAGAATAGGGGGGTGATTAGGTCCTGTTGTTAATTCATTGATCCAACACCTGCCTCCTCTCTTGTTGATTTCCCAGTCTACACTTAGGGATAATTTACCCTAAGTCTAGGGGGAGACAGGACGAGTCCTAATTTGTTTATTCTCACCCTCAACCCTCCCTTCATATCGATACAACCTGCTATACTTAGGATTATTTCATCCTAATATGGGAGACAGGACGAGTCCTAATTTGTTGCTTCTTTATTCTTTAGTTGTTGTAGTATATGCACTTTTATACTTAGTACGAGTTATGTATTTTCTTTTCTCTTCGGTATATGAGGACATAACTCAAGCTAAGTGTAGGGAGGTCACATATATCATGTATGTACTTTAGCCATAACTCGTACTTTAGTATTTTCAATAAGTATTGCTAAAGTACAATTAATTAATTATAAAGAACATAATTGTATAAAATTCCTTGTATATGTTGATTAATAGATTATTAAAACTATTTTGCAAAATGTTTGAAAAATAGTTTGAAAATTTGTTTGAGTAATCTTTTGAACACTTTCTGGAAAATGCCATGTAAAATGTTTTGAACCATTGTAAAAATGTTTTGTTTGTGAAAATTTATTTTCATCTTATGAAATTTTAAGTTTTGAAAATATATTTGCAAATGGTTGGAAAATGGTTGTAAAATTATTTTGAAAAATCTATAAATACTATTTGAAAAATATTTGCAAAATGATTTTCAAATTCTGTAAATGTTTGTAAAAATGTTTTGTAAAATTATTTTGCAAAATAAGGTTTTCAAAATGTTTGCAAAAATGTTTTCAGATTATTTTGAGAACTAGATGTACAATTCAAGTAAATAAAATTCTTTAAATCTAGACATAAACATGTGAAAAACCAACTCGCATAAATTCTTAAATCCCAGTTCTTGTAAATACCAAAGAAGGAATCTCGTGTAAATATTTGGGCATATTCCTTTTAAAAAAACATTTTGCTTTTGAATAATCCCTAAAATTTCCTTACATCACAAAAAATATTTTCCTTGCATTGTACACAACATTTGCATTATTTGAATTGAGTTTGATAATTGAATTAATCTAAGTAAAATCTGAAGATTGGAGCTTGGTTGAATCTTAATATACTTAATCACAAGAACCATATAGCAACTAGAATTGCGGCACTTTAGGTCTGCTAGACTTAACTATTCGAAACCGTGAGACTTAGTTCAATGTCGTCTTGACTGCCTAAGTAGAATATTTCATAGCACACACACTACTCTCGTTGATAATGACCTATTTTGCACACCTTTACTTTACACTTTGCTCACCTCAATTGAAGTAGTATAAGGAATGATTTGTAGACATGAGACACAAGCAAATGGAAACATCGGAAGTCACATATAAGTGGCCATTATACGTCAACCCAATCCAGTAGCCATGAGGTCTAATGAAAAAAGTTGTGGGTTGCAATAATGCTTCAAAAGAGGGACAGTCTACTGGCTTAAGGGGAAAAAGTCCATATGTAAATGTTGTTGTATATAGTATTCAAAAAAATGCGATAAAAACTCCAAAAAAGTGCACAGGCCTGAATGAAAATAAAATGCATGTCAGAGTATGGATATTTGTATATCTAATAAGCAAGCTTGAGCTTCAAAGCCATATTCATGTAAACCTACAACCGGATGACTTGTCTACACTGGTCAAGTATTCTAGTATAGGTAGCTACACTGGCTACAGTACATTATTCTCTCCACCTCCTCTTCTTGAGCCAATTGTAGTTGAAATTAGAAGGGAATACCCCACTTCTCAAGAAAAAAGTTGCTAGATTGAGGAATTATGGTCACCACGTTGGAGAAGACTGACTTTTACCGCTTCAGCAGAGGAGAGATACATATCACTCACACTGTATAAGATAACTTCGTAGTCATAAGGGTTTACGTATGAGTTGACTTATTCTGGCCTAGCTATTGAGGAGAATTGGGTAGAGTTTTGTTGATCTCAAAGGTTTTTGTGTTGTAAGTCTGAATCCCACACATTGTTTCGACCACACCTAAAATCCAAAGTGTCTGACTTAAGCCCCAAACTTTGATTTTGTGAAGACAAGTTTAACAATTTAAATAAAACCAAGTTCTTTCTTTTTCTTTTCTTTATTTTCTTTTCTCTACATATAAGCATAAGTGTTTTCTAGGGACTAGCAAAGGCAAGTATAGAGTGGTGATGAATCTTCATTTCATTACCTTTATACTTTCATTTTTGCTTTCACTCCATTGCTAAATACATATAATCAGCATTATTTTTCTTAAATCAACTATCATTATTTATTGTATAAATATTAAACAAAATACAATGTTTAAAGCCAAAATAAAAGAATAAAGGAAGAAAAGAAAAAGAAATAAAATGCAAAAGGTAATTTATGACCCTTAACCCTGAGACCAAGTCATGAATTTATTTGGTAGATAAGGAATAAAGTAGGGGGAGATATTGGTCAAAAACACAATAAAAACCCTAATTATTTATTCTTTAATAATGCATTTTTGTTCCTTTTTTATTATTTATTATTTATACATCAAATCAATAAACTTTGTACATAAAAGTTGTAGATAAAAATACATTAAAAAATAAAAATATGATTTCACACAAAAATAGTATACAATGTGCATTCTACACTCTGAATAAAAATCTAAAACCCAAACTTCCTAGACACATATCTTCTCCATATGAACTCAAAATATGCAAAATATCCTTTAATTTTATATAACTTTTAATTAGCTATTTCATGAAGGTGGTTTCATTAATTTGGAGTTAATATGCAAAAGTTAGGGTTTGGACCCCTATCGTACTATATACCTGAATAAAATATTCATTTTATTTATTCTTTATATTTCTCATTATTTTATATTTTATAAATATTATTTATAGTATATTTACTTACTTATAATAAATAAAACCAATGAAAATAAACTACAATAAATAAGTACACAAAAATACATAGATCAATATAATATACTTATACCTCTATATTTTATACATCTATTTATTAAAGTGTACAAATAACACCCGAAAAATACAACAAAAATATAATTTTATATAAATAAGTTATATTTATATAATTTGTGTATTTAAAATAATAAAATATAAAATACAAATAAAAATAAAATACACATACATAGGTAAATATACCTATAACTATACATGTAAATAATAACTTTTAATAAATAGCCACAAACAAAAATAAAAATAGGAATAAAATAATGTAAAAAATAATAAACATTTTTTATTTTATAAATGGAATCAATAAATTCATTTTCTAATTATTATTTATTTTAAAGGCATTGTTGCCATGTATTTTTCTGGTTGGTCCACGTGGACCAACCAGATCCATTCTTTTATTGACCTAGGTCAACTAGACCTTTGGCGCCTCTGACCTTTGTCAGAACCTCGAGCACTCAACTTTACCCCATTTCCCCTGGTGATCTAATGATCGAATCGCCTTAAGTCTTGAACGAAACTTGCAAATGGGGTTTTCGTGATTCACATAGGATCTTTAGATCCCATCATCTTCCTTCAAGTTGGCCTCCATTTGATCCGCAATAAATTTCCTCATCATATCTAAAAATAAGAACCTCAATCCTCTGATTTCAATTTGATCCTTCTTCAAGCCCTAAATCCCCTCGCTTCGCATGTGTGTGTTCCCGATGACAAAGAGAACATCCCCCACGATCGAGGCGATGTTGACAGGTGAGGAGGCGGTCCAAGTGTCGCTCCGATGAGGTCTCTGCTCCTTGGTGCAAACCAGTGTCGAGTTGTGCATTTTCTTTATTTTTAGATATATGTAGTTAGTGTCATTTTATTCTCATATTTAATTATGTAATTAGACTGTAGGTTTAGCTAAAATCTCAAAATTTGCATCGTCGAAGCTCACTGCTCCAGCTATGTTTCACCATGAATCTGCAACATTCGACCTACTTATCACGCTCATTCTGTTCTCCATCGCCTCCTGCATCTTTTCCATGCTTCGACCCGACCTATTCCTTTGTGGATAAGTGAATCGGAGTTCCTCCGCCATCTCGCGGAAGAGCTCGTCCATCTCGCTCACCTCCTTGCATAGTAGCTTCATTTTGGCTCGAGGCAACTCGCCTCAAGCCCCTGAGTTTTCTTCTACATGTATGTGATGCCAGAGACCCTTGTAGGGGTGATTCTACAATAGAAAGAGGCTCCCAGGCACCCCATTCCTCACCAAGCTCCAAGCCTCTCCATGGCGAGGCCCGAATATTCTTGACGGCTCCAATCGGTGTGGGATGCTTCCATACAACTTAGGAGATCTTCAGCAAGCCCCTAGGTGGCCAGGACGAGGAGAAATGCATGCTCGAAGGAGGGACAAGAATGTATTCTTCCATGTTCTTCCTCATCCTTCTAGAGTCTTCGGATCTTCAACGAGGCCCAAACCAAATCATGTTGTTAACATGAGACGAACAGGTGCCTTGCTCCTAGCTATTGATCGAGTTAAGTGGCACCTAAGTTGTGCCACTACAGCCATCAGTTGGTGTGCATGTAATTAGTAAATATCATAGATGCCTTCATTATTTTTGTATATTTTTATTTAATATTTAATTTTCGATCTGAAGTGTAAATAATTGTGTATATTTTCAAACGGAGCCCCACTCCTTTGAATGTATTTACATTGGTGTCCATGCCAGCTCACCTCACAAGGCCCCCTACGTAAGGTGGGTATTTTGCAACCATATCCCTATAGATTTTTATATTTGTATTTAGTCCAGAAAAATGTATACCTTGAAGTTTTTATATATTGCAAATAAGCCCCTGTTAGGCACTTTTAATTTAAATATTCATGGATAATTTGTACATTTTCCCTTGGATTTTTTATTAGAGTTCTAGAACGCCTGTAAATTTATTTATATTTGCAAAATGGTCCGTACTAGTCTTTATATTTTGTGCATGTTTATCTCATTTTTATAAACATCATCCATACTCCAAAATTTATGCAGAAAAAGGATAATGTACCTGGATGCATACTCTTTCACACAAATTTTTTTATTTTGCATTTTATGCACATTTATTATTTATTAAAAATCAGAAGAGCATATTTTACCCCTATTATTTAGAAAATATCTAGAAATTATAAAACTTTTTGAAAATTAAAAAATAAAAATTTTATGAACTATAGTATTTTATAGCATCAAACGAAAAACCCCTAAAATTAGAAAAAAAATGATAAAAAAATTAAAAAAAATCCAAAATCCAATAAAAATATAAAATTCTTCAAAAATTCAAAAAATATTTCTTATGTGATATAATTTTATTTATAAATATAATTACATGTAAAAATTAGTTTTGGGAATTTTTGACTTTATTTAGTATTTGTAAATCCCAAAACAATTCGGTATATTTAACTTGTCACTATTTTTGACTATTTTGAAATTTAAAAATTCTTAAAATTAGCAAAAATGCCAAAAATTCACAAAAATTATAGAAAAATATAAAAAACTCCAAAAACATTTTATTTTACAAAATTTGATTGTCTTTGGTAATGTTTATAGTTATAGTACTGTATATAGTATTATATACCTATATACACCTATATATTATTATAATTATAATTATATAAATACCTTATAAGTATTTTAAAACCCCAAAAGATATATATATATATAATATCTAAAGTAGACTATGTTTCTTAATATTTTTATGATTTTCATATATTTATTATATAATGTATTGATATACTATATATCATGTATACATTATCTTATATCTATTTTTATACCCTTATATATATATATAATATATAATAATTAAATTAAAAAGGAATTAAAGATCATAAAATAAAAAAATGAAAAACATTTAAAAAAATAAAAACCCACAAAAGACAAAAAAGACACATGCATATAATTCATTTTGATTGGAAATAATCATTAGGCTACCTAGTTTGCTCTCAGTAGTTCGACCTCTACATGCTTACACTATACACCTTAGTTTGTAGAGTATAATAAATCATACTTCACTTTTTTGTCATTCATTGATTAATTATATGTTGTGGGTACTTGTCTAGTTCATCATTAGTGAACTGTTGCCACAACGATAATGTTCTCACCTTGTGAGGATACTATAGACCCTTGCCCAAAGTGTGTTAAACAATCTCCCCCTACTTTATTTTTTGTCGACCAATCCATGTTGACTTGGTCTCGATAGTTAATTTATATAAATATATCCTTCAACTATATTTATATTTATTAATCGCATTGTATATATATACATATTTACAATATGCTTTTCTTTATTTTCTTTAATTTTATTCTTATATTTATTTACATGATTTAAATGCATAAAAATACATTTTTATTCATGAATGATGTTTTTATAAGAAATGAGACTTAATGGGTATTTACATGCATTTGTTAAGGATTTTAATTTACAAGAAAAAATAATGAGTCATGGATTCATCAACCCCCTATACATAAACTTTGCTAGTCCCTTAGAAAACACTTATTTGGAAAATAAGTAAAAAGAAAGGAAGTTAGAATGAATTTGCTTTTCTAAACCAATTCATGAGAACAGACAAAGGACAGAGCTTGGTTTTGCCTTAAACAAGCAACTTATAAGGGCCTTATCTAGTATTAGGATTTAAATCTCAACAATCCTCAAGTTCCACAAATCCTTACTCAAGTTCACCTCAACGACTAGCTCAAATCCATTTATCCATATAGCTAACTCTAACAACCTTGAATTCAATTTATACGGTGTGTGAATTGTGTTAGCTCTTCCTTTTTAAAGAAGCAAAGAAACCGTCCATCCCAATACTACACTCCACTGGTTCCTTATCCATCTACTCTTTCCTCGAAGAGGGGGGTATTTCCTTCTAAGGTCAGGTCATGCTGTGTCCACAATCGAATTGAGAGATTATGTAGAACAATAAGAAAAGAATTATAGTGTGACCAGTGTAGTCACATCTCCTTGTGAATCCCAGCTGGTGTTGCTAAGTCACCACTAAGATGTGCAGGATTTTGGAAGCTCGGACCATTGTGGTCATATTTATATTTGGTGGCTTCTTTTTTGGTAGTCTTTGTAATGTTGCTTGCACTACATCAATCTTTTGTGCCCTGATAGATATAGCATCTTTCTATTCCATCCATTTTTTTGGGTCTTGGAAAATTGTGCCAACAGATCCTTCCCTCATATGAAGCTTTATTTCAACCCCACAACTCCTATCTTTATACGTCCACGCCACTAGACAAGGATGAAAATGCACCACTAAAATGAATTTCCCTTTGCAACCCATGCAAGTCGAGCTAAGTGAAAGTGCATGTGTCCAAAATTGGTTCGCTATTGGAGAGATAAACGTATGACAACAAGTGTTAGGCAAGTTTAAGTTGAATTCCCAAACATGTGGCATGGAACCCAAAGATTTAAGTCATAGACCTGAAGAGTCTAAATTTCAATTCCTAACTAGGTTCCTTACAATTAAAGTCAAATGCCATAATCAAGCTCCATCCTTTTGACTATTCCCAATCTTTTATTTGAGAAATCAAACTTATTCTGGAAATCCTAATGCAAATGCAACCATGTTTCAGTGGAGATTATTTTTCTGAATTTTACTCATTTTATGGATTTTATAGATATTGCATTTTTTGAAATTTTAGGACATTGTATTTTTTATGGATTTTTCAATTTTTATAAACAAGCAAATTTATAAGAATTTTACAAGAAAGATAACCAATATTTTATTTGAACTAAATAATTATTGGATTTTACAAATTTTACAAGAAAGATAACCAATATTTTATTTGAACTAAATAACTATTGGATTTTACGCACCCCCTATACTTAGTTTGTGCTATGTCCACATAGCGTCAAAGGAGAAAAAGGAGGAGAAAACTCGTGTTAAGTATAAGTAGAATAGAATAATAGAAGTCAATCAACCCCCCTATACTTACGACTTGGTCATCCTAAGTATAGTGAAAGATAAAAATGAGGCAACTGAGGGCTAGGATTATATAAACGAAGGAACGAAAGAAACAAAAGAAGAACGAAATCAACAAAATAAACAAAATCACTCGGTCCCCCATACTTAGGATCATGCATCCTATGAATAGAAAAGAGTGTGGCAAAAAAATAGGGACCAGTGATTGGTGTAAAAGAATGGAAAAACAAAAGAACAGTGAAAAGAATAAAATTGAAAATGAGAATTAATGGACAACCGGTCGCCCTTATACATAGGGTCTGGTATCCTAAGTATAATGACAACACAAATGGGGACGATTAGGATCTAAGAAGAATATACAAGGGATGGTGTACTCCAAAAATTGAATGGCTCACATGTCTCTTTATATAACAAAATGTAGTGGAATAGTAGACATAAGTCTTGTACAAAGTAGATTACCTCAACATGGGTCGTACAAAATCATCTGATGCTCAAGTGTGTACTGATCCCTAGCTGAACAAGCAGAGCTGCCACTATAAGTGAGTGTTGAATGTGGAATAGGTCTGTCTACTGTAATATACATCTCTGGAGTTGGACTACAGAAGGTGTCTATGTGTGTATCCATCACACCATCCAACTCTCTACGCTGAATAGATCGCATGACCTCTAAAATGTTATCAACTGAATCTCGTGCTGGAATATGTGTACTCTCAATCTGCAGCACTGAGATATCTGGTGTATCTGGTTGCTCATCAGTTCCTAAAATGATCTCTGTGTCTGCATGTGAACAGTCGCTTGAAGAACTAGGTACCATGTGATCTACCCCATCCTCGTGTAGGATATCATGGGTATCAAAATAAATGGTCTCAAGATCAAGAGACTGTGTCTCATCTATGTGTTGACAATCATCTACAAAGTTGGTGTCCTTAGATGTGACTTACAATATTGATCTGGGGCTGCTACATCCTCCTGCCATCTCAATGTGTACCTCTCCCCGTACGGAATGATACTCTCCTAGAATCATAATCAAAGAAGGCCTTAACTGTCTACAAGAAAGGCCTCCCGAGAATGATTGGGGCAAGGTGTAAATGTGTAGGGCACGTCATGTCTAGGATCGTAAAGTCCACTAGAAACTGCAAACCCTGAACGGTCACGATAATGTTCTTCAGCACGCCTCTAGGTTTCTTCACATATCGATCCGCAAACTGAAGTATCGCTTGTGATTTGTAAAGAGGACCTAGCTTGAGCTTATAAAGCAAAGAAGATGGTAAAAAGTTAATCGAGGAACCAATATCTAAGAGAGTATGAACGAATGTGGCATCTGAAATCTAACATCTAACATAGTGAGCTCATGCATCTACCTTTTTCTTGGGTACCTTATTCTGAATATCACATGAAGCCGCCTTGGTCAAAACATGCTTTCTCAACTCGCGACATCCTTTTCCTATGTGTGGTACATTTGTTCCTCAATTGTTGCTTGAGCGTAGGAAAGTTATCCAAGACGTCATGTAATGGAATTTTCAAAAATGTGATCTTTAAGTAATCATTGTGTCTCTGGAGTAACATGATTATTTTTGGAATTTTCTTTCCTTTTCCATACAAAGCATATGGAAAGGGAACAATCTCATGAATAACAAAATCATTTTTTTCACATAAAAAAGTGGAATCAACATGGACATCAAAGTCTCAGAAGTATGTAAAAAAACTCTTGAATACAAGAAAGGAAGTAGAATCATCGAGAGTGTCTATATGGCATGGTGTTGTATCATCATCTGAGTCGCATGTGTCGATATCAACAATCTTTGCATCACTCCCTTAATTGCCATCATCGTGGACATCATGCTGGTCTTCATCTTGGTGGTCCTTCTCATCAACATCAAAATGTAAATCAACATCATCATGGATCGGCTCTCACTCCTCATCATGTGTCCTTTCCTCCTCTATATCAGGTGCTCGTGGATATATACCGCTCCTGAGATGAATGAAGTTAGATAAAAAATCAAGAAAAGCAACCATACCTATAGTGGTGTCTACCTGATCAGGATGTGGTCTCTTGTTGTTCAGATTCACAAGAGGTTGAGTTGGGAGAGTGGTCTTAGGTGTGGTTAACTCTTCCAAATGATGGTTAACCTGCTCCATCTCATTCATATGTGTATATTGGACTGTGTCGATCATGTCCATGATTAGTTCAGTGTCAGGGACTATGAAGATAACTGTAGTTCAGTGGTCTGTCCCTGGCTCTCTACTCTCTCCTACCTAGGAATGTGTTTATTATGTGGTGTATAAGGCTGAGGATATCTCTGAGATGTAAAAGAAGACTGTTGTTGCTATTGGTGATGATAAGTATGTGAATGTGTAACATGATACTGATAAGAATGTGGTCTTTGATATGCATGCCAGTGTGCTGATGAGACTGCTGGTGTGTGTAATGCTGACGGTGCTAAAAATGTGGAGATGGACATCCATGTTGTGGATGAAACTGCTGCGGATAATGTAAGCTCTAAGGTGTAAAATGTACTCGTGACTGAACAGGAGCATACCCTATACCGTTTATCTGAAGAGTGGAGTGAAGATTAACATTATCATCTACAAGGCTCGTGATCTTACTCGGGTTGGCATTAGATAAAATCTCATGCCAATCAAGTTGTGGGCTCTCTGTTGTCTATACTGATTTGCTCTGAACATACTGAATTTAACGAGTGGGAGAAGTGGGTAACAATCTCCGAACAGGCTGAGAAGTAGAAGAAGTATGCGACTGCCCATACTGAAGTTGTAGTTCCCTCACCTTATTCGTCAAATCACTTAATTGATGTGGAAGTGATGAGAGTTTCTCCAACTCTCTCAGCGGTTGTAACTCCTGAACTTGCTTATAAATCTCGCCGACCAGTGTAAGCTTCTCACTAATCAATCTTATGTCAGATAGTGAATAAGAATCTGAAACATGTACCATCTTTTATGATCTCTCTGGTATGGTGGTTCTGGGCACTTTTGGAATGCCGAGTAGAGTCAACAACACGTGAATTCTCCGCCACGCCCTCAAAGATGGACCAAATTGACTTGACATCCCTATTCATATAGCTACCACACATGGGGCACTCACTAGGACCTGAGTATCCTATTGGAGTCATCCAAAATAATTTTTCACTAGCACCTTCAATGGTATTGTTCCCATGCCTCATGGAACAACTCGTGTGGAAGTTGTGTAAAGTTAGATATCTGACTCCTCATATTCGTCCATCCTAGACAAAAATATTTACGCAGGAAAGTGGACTTCATATCGTCCCATGTAGAAATCTCCCTCCCAAATGACTCAACTAGTAAATCACCTTATATGCTAAGGTGAAGGGGAAGGTCTTGAGGTGTATAGCCTCCTGCGTAACTCCAAGATAACTCGTCACTCCACTTATCATCTCAAACTACTATAAAAAAGTGAACGACTCCTCTTAAGTGTTCCAATAAGAATTGGGAAGCAATGTAATGAAAGATGGTCTAAGCTCGTATGACCCTTGATTCGATGGTAACCTAATCCAATGGTCTAGCATCCTAGCTCCCGGGTCATACTCATCTCTCAAAGTAGTGGGAACCATGATAGGTTGAGGTGGATCCCCGGCACCTGCTCTCAACATAGTGATCTCAGCTCTAAGCTCATTCTGAACTCTATATTGATCCATGATCTATAATCTCATCTGCTTAAGTGTATCTAGAATCCCTGCTGTAATATTTGAA
Organism: Ottelia alismoides; assembly: GCA_037367405.1. NCBI lineage: Eukaryota > Viridiplantae > Streptophyta > Magnoliopsida > Alismatales > Hydrocharitaceae > Ottelia > Ottelia alismoides. Next base: position 365,222 of record JAZKJV010004098.1, read on the forward strand.
GTTGGATCAGGTATCTCCTCTAACGGTCTCTCCTCAACATGTCTATCCTCAACAACACTACCCTCGACTGGTGCCATCCCTCTATGCGTGTTCGTCGAATCCTCTTGGTAGGAAATAGTATCATAAGAACTCCTGGAAAAATGTGCAAGAGAAGTAGATGAAAAGTTGAGGCGTGGGTCTTCCTTGATTGAAGGGTTAGGAGGCGAGGAGTCTAGGTATGACTTACCTCGTGACTAAGTGGGTCCAACTCAAGAAGAGGGTCATCCCAAGTTCGTGAAGATGCACGTAAGATGGTTGAAGATTGAAGGCTCATAGAGTCTAAGCGTAAAATCCATCTAGACCTCATTTTGATGCCAAGAGAGTACGTGAGAGAATGATGATTCCATGACTCATTAACTTTTTAATAGCATTTTGTCTTAAAACCCTTATCAAATGCTTGTAAATATCCAATAATTTACATCTTTTATAAAAATATCATTTACGAAAAAAATACATTTTCATGCATTAAAAACCTGTAAATAAATAAAGGAATAAAAAGAGGGCAGACTATAAATATGTATATATGTACAATATGACTAATAAAATATAAATATAGTTGAAGGATATATCTATATAACCTAACCCCTGAGTCCAAGTCATAATGGAGTGGTCGACAAACAAGAAAGTAGGGGGAGATAAGGAAGAAAACCACCAAAAGAATTAGTTATACGCTTTACACATTATTCATTATTTACTCATTATTTATCAAAATTAAATGATTTTTCATAAATTGATGTGTACATATCTTTCACAAATTATTCTCCTATTTATTTCTAAAAATATATATAAAAATACGAAAAAAATACCAACCTTTATATATGCCAAGAAATCAACTTTTAAATTGTCAATTTCACAATTTCCGAACATCATAACTTCTTCATACAAAATCCAATTACACTCTACTCACCTTTAAAGTTCATAAAATAATATTCTCGCATTAATGAAGGTTATTTCACTAAAATCGTAGTCCGTTAGCAAAAAGATTGTTTTGGGACCTAATGACAACTGCGTTTCTGGGCTATTTATGTTATCTAGAACATGTTGTTTACAATTTTATTGATTTTATAATTTTTAATTATTTTCTTGATCTTGTAGATGGTGTTCAAAAGTTTTCACTATTATTTAATATTTTAAATGAATCAAAAACCCTAATTTATAGTTGAAATTGAATTGTGTCACTTATACCTGTATTTATTTATATATTGAAATTCAACTACTAAAATTCAGAAAAATTCATACACATCTTATTTATTATTATATTTATTAATAAAATATAAAAAGAATATTATTTATTAAATTATCAATTTAAATATCAAAAACTTATTTATTAAGTACACTATTTATTTATTTATTGATATTAAAATTATATTTCTTTAATTATAAAAATAAATTAGTTAATTAATTATCTACACTTTTTATTTGTATGCCTACTTCAATTAAGATCATTTATTATCTATTAGATATTTTATAAACTAATTAATCTCTTATCCTGCAAGATGTTGACACATGTTAGCATATGGAGCCTTCTTCTTCAAGAACAAGGTTGTTTTAGTTTATTGCAAGTGGCATTATTCTAGCCTTTTTCCCACGTCCACCTTCAATCCTAAACTCGATTTATTCCCTTGATCTTCTATCCCTAACAACCTACATCTACGCCTACCCTAGGATCATCAACAACCACCATCTAATCATCCTACTTATTAATCCTAACTTTATCCATTGCAATTAACCTCTCTCATTTCAGTTCACAACTGCCAAACAATCCCACTTCACCGCCTTGTTCCGACCATCTTTTGTGGTGACAACACCAGGTGTTCGACATGCGTATAGGAGGTACCTTTAAAGAGAGGTGTTGATTCACCTTGAATGGCCACCATCAAGGCGTTGAGCTCCGGTATCATCGACGACCTAGCGAGGACCAAGGGTCATACACCCTTTTCCTTAGGTGAATACCTCCTTTTTCCCATTCGATTTCCATTGATTTCATTGCCAATTAGGATAATTAATCACTTTGTTTAGTGAGATTTGTTGCCTACCTTTAATCTACCATCGAAATTTTCCCTTAATACAATGTGTCTTCTTTCCAATTTCATTAATTTCATCCATTCTTTTAAATTAATTGGAAACCTAATAGTCTTACAAGAATTCATCATTTGTAAAGACAGATTCCTACTGGAATCAAGTCAATCGTCTCCCTTCTAGGTAATTCTCAACTGGAGCTTCATCACTGGATCGCTTGGAGCTGCATATCTCCATCGCTTTCTAGTTCTAGGGTTCGAACCCTAGAACTACTTCTCCATGCCCTGCAGCTGATCATCCATCCTAGACTACTCTCACAGTGGGAGCGCTCATGAGGGTGAGGAGCACCCTCTCCCACCGCACTTCCGACCTTCTAGCTGTGGAGGAGCTCGACCCAACCTCTAATTTTGTCGTCGCCTTCATTTTGGGAAAGAATCACATCGAGAATAGCTGGGTAGTAGGTCGTTGACTCGTTCCATGTGTGGACACTCCAAATCCATCAACACCTTCTGATCTGAGCCGTTGGAATGTGAAGGGGTAGATATTTTGCAAGAAGGCCAAGTAGAAGATCAAGAATCTCAAGCCACCTTCTGGACTTTTCATTATTTCCTTTAGGTCACAGTGTGAGGACCTAATTGTGTATCATTGACTTTTCTGTGTATTTATGTCCCTAACCAGGAACCTAAGTGCAAACTTCTTTGAGTTTCTTTTATTCTTCTTTTACATTAATACAATTAAACCATATGAACTTCTTGTAGACTTCTTGGAGACTTATTTTGATTATAAATCTTGGAGAAGACTCAGAACTACCCTAGATTAGTTCTGATCCAATATCCGTCGAGATTTTATTGACTTTTGATTCCTTGAATTCCATTTTGTTTTGTTTTAATTTTGAGTTCTTTTTTGAGCCCATTGCTTGATTCGTTCTTCTTTTTTTCTACTATATAGTATCACTTTATTTTCTACCATATATTACTATTAAGTAGATATTTTATTTGAAAAACATCCCTTTAAAAATTAAAAAAATTTGGAAAATAAAAAAAGAATAAAAACTAAAACCCCATAAGAATTTCCTCATTGGAGAAGAAAAGAAATAGAAAAATCATAAAATTATTTTCTTCCCTCGAAAAATACGAGCGTGATTTTCTACCTCCTTGTATTCAACCTAGGAACAATTGCTTGGATAAAGAAAGGTAGTCAACAACACCAATCTATCCTATTTAGTGTTGTATTTTTGTTTGATCAATTAGGGTTTTTCTTTGAGCAATTTTACCTACAACCGACATCTATATTTCATTTTAAACCGTGGGCGAAACCCTTGTTATCAAAGAATACGATTTCAAATCAAGAACATGAGTGTGAAGATGTATGAGACGTTAAAAAACATACACCTCACAAACAAACACAATGCAAACCCTAGACTCACCAACTTCACATGGCGGAGACAGTAAGAGTTCTATCTTTTATCTTTTCAATTTAAATTTTGGTGATCAAGTAGTTATATTAAACATATTCAAAAGTGTGTCACCCTGTCGCCCAGCGTACGTCCTACAATCTCGTAAATAGTTGTATCATTTGCCATGTTTGCCATTGTGACACCCCTACAATCCGGGTACTCGGCAAATCCATTTCCACGCATACATATTTCCACATTCGAATACTTGACATTCACAAAAGCAGGAGAAAATAGCACAAAACATTGGAAATTTAAAATTTTCATTGCATTCATCAAATCCATTACATTCCATTGATCATTTCCATGTCCACAAAAAATACATGTAAGCATAAAATAGGCATCCACAATTATACATTACATGCCATGTCTCTCAACAAAATACTACAAGTGAAGAAGGATAGTAAAACTACTACCAACAACTAACTACAAAAAGTGTCGTGAGGCTGCACAAAAGGATGGTGCCTCCAACTAGTCACTGCTGCGAACCTGCGGATCCACACGTAGGTACGTTATGAGCAAAGTTGCTCAATACAATTTAAACAACTATACAATAACAACAAACTTTTAATTTAAATGTGTGCAAAAGAGAAAGGAACTTGATAACTGATCTAACAAGAATTACATTTCTTTTTTTTAGATATGGATATGAATAATCAAGCTTCGTGGATAACAATGCATCCTACTAAGTTCTCAACTCGCCATTCAATGCGACAACCCAATCCTCCTTATGCACAGGAGACTGATATCCCATACCCAACTTCATTAACCCAATTTCCCGGAACTCCCCTCTTAGCGCTCCCACTAGGAATACCAACCAATGTGGCCTACATTGGCCCGTACATGAGTGTTAACTCTAAGTGACAAGCAAAACACTAGCCGACCAACCATGATTACTTGACCCGCGCTCGAGCACTGGGCTAAAGCACGCAAGTGCCGAGGCCAACACCGTCAGATTAGCACCTCGGTGTGCCAAGCACCGTGTCCCCCAACCATCACAGCTACAATAGCAGTTGGGATTGCGGTCAACTAGGCTTCTACCCGGGGCCCCAAGGGTGCATGCTCAATCCCTTGTGGCACCTAACTCTATCTACCCATACATCATGAAATCCCATCCCCATGACAATAATCACCTTGAACGAGATCGATGCTAGCTCCTGATAAAAAGCAAAGTTGAATTTATTGGACTCACAATCTTCTAAAATAGCATATGCTCAAGTGCAACAAGTTGCTACAGTCCAAATGCCTATACCATATTTCAAGAAGTGGTTTTATTTGGGCAGTAATTGAGATTAAGAACTAAATATTTCATGACAGATAAGTTAAGTATATCAAATGTAGAATATGTCCATGTTACAAGGTCACTTCTATTTTCATGATCACAAGCATCGTTATGAACAACCGACTCTTTGTTTTGTATCATCGATGATATTTTTTTTCTGTATAGTACACAGATCAAGAAATTCCAAGGCCTCATTTTTTCCTCCTGTTGGTTGCAATCACTAATAGACTTTTTAAAACTGTAACAAGATATACCTCTAAGCAGGGGATGCATTGCAATGTTTTATAAAAAAAATCCATACAGAATATTACCATCAACTTTTGTTACTCTGATTTGGCTATTATTAGCTACATCTTATTGCTCAAGAATATTACTTAGACGTTCATTAAAGCATTTCCATACAACACCTTCTTGTATAGATACACATATCCACGCACGAGCACATACGGATATGCATATTTTTGCTGAAGAGGCATCATCCCATGGTACTTGGATACTAATTTTTTCCCCTCAAACACAGCCACACAAAATAAATTCAAGACTTGTGTGCTGTATAAACCAGTATGCTTTATAATTCTGACGTTGAAAAAGAAAGATAAGTATTCTAAATCCAATGATATGTGAGCTCATTCTTTTGGATGATTTATATTCAATGACCCTATCTCCAGTCAAACGACAACATGAAGACATAGAGGGAGGCCCCAAATGCACACCAAATTTCATAGTCTTGGACTATGAGTACACAGAGAATCTATCCTTCACAATTCATCTCTATGATGTTTCAAGCAAACAAATTTGACAAAAATATGTAGATCCGGCAACAAGAGGAAGGGGAACAACGTACAAGAGGGGAAAATCGTGTGGAGCTCGCAGCAAGAGGAAGGAGGATCGTACCTTGTCTACGCGAGCACGGCTTCTGGGCGTCGATTCAAGGCATTCCGGCGAGCTCCGGTGAAGTTTGGTGAAGGAGAGGAAAAAGGAATGGGGCTGGAGGTCAAAAGGAGAAGAGGTTGGGCGATTTGGGCGAGGTTCACGAAGGGGGGAAGGGCAGAATATACGGGTCCAACCCGGGTTCGGATCCGGGTCTGGATCCGTATATGGCATGTACCCCCTCTCGCTAAAATGACCATAACTCAAACTCCCGAAGTCGGATTTTAACGTTCTTGGACTCGTTGGAAAGCTATCGACGAGCCCTACGTAAATGACTAGTTAAATAAATTTTTTAGATACTGGAATAAAAGAAGATTTGCAATTAAGCCCATATCCAGTTGGATTTTGCAATTAAGTCCCTGCATCGGGTTTTGGGTTTCACATCATAAAAATCTCAAAGAAAGTCTCGTCCCTGAGACTTGAGATGATTCTAGTCGATTTCAACACCCGAACCCCACTGTGTCTAAGTCTCACAGAGAAATAGGCCCATAAAAATCTCAAAGAGAGCAAAGCCCATAAAATCTTAAAAGAACTCGACTACGGTTTCAGTTCCTTACCTGTGAACAATTGAGGGTATTTCTCCTTCAAGTCTGCCTCAGGTTCTCAAGTCGCCTCCTCGATGTCTTGACTTCGCCATAGGATCTTGACCAAAGGTATCTCCTTCCGCCTCAACTTCTTGACCGCATAGTCCAAAATCTGCACCGACTCTTCTGGGAAGGATAGGTTTGGCTCTACTGCGAAGTCCTCGTAGTTGATCACGTGTCGGGGATCTCAGATGTACTTTCGTAGATTTGACATGTGAAACACGTCGTTGATTCCCTCGAGGTGTGGGGGAAGGGCCACCCTGTAGGCTACTTTCCCCACATGGGCCAAAATCTCGAATGGCCCAACAAAACGCGGTGCTAGCTTACCCTTTGCACCGAAACATTGTACGCCCATCATTGGGGACACGCGTAAGAACACGAAGTCCCCGACCTATGATCATGAGAAACACTTAGTCACACAGGATTGGCTAAGAACAATACCCATTAGGGAGCGAATGTAGGATAGCATACCCGAACTCAAGGTCCCTACATCGATGGTCGGCGTAACTCTTCTGACGGCTCTGAGCGGTCAGCAATTTCCTTCTAACAGTATCCACCACTCCGGAGGCTCCTCAACGATATGTGGGGTGAACATGAGTTGTCACCCACCTGTTGCCAACATAAAGGAGTGGTGCACCGCCTCCCGTACAACGCCTCAAATGGTGCCATGCCTATACTGGCATGGTAGCTATTTTTGTATGTAAACTCAACCAGTGGGAGGTGATCCTTCCAAGATCCCTTCCACTCAACTGTGCAGGCTCGTAGTAGATCCTCCAAGGTCTGAATGGTCCTCTCAGACTGCCCATCTGTCTATGGATGGTAGGTTGAACTCATGCGCATTTCGATTCTCAAGGCTCTCATGAACTCTCCCCAGTAGTGTGATGTGAAATGAGAATCTCTATCTGACACTACTTCCTTGGCTATCCCATACAACCGAATGATGTGCTGAACATATAACTTGGCTAGTTGCACTGGTGTATATGTCATGTTGACCGGGATGAAACATGCTGACTTGGTCAACTGGTCAATGATGACCCATATCGCATCATGCCCTCTAGGGGTGCGTGGCAATGATGTGACAAAATCCATGGAGATGCTCTCCCATTTCCACACTGGGATGGGAAGAGGCTGCAGTAAACCAGGAGGCCTTTGGTGTTCTGCCTTCACCATCTGGCAAGTAAGACACCTGCTAACATGTTCGGCTATGTCCTTCTTCATGCCTTCCCACCAAAAGTGTTTGCGGAGGTCTCTGTACATCTTGGTGCAACCTGGATGCATGGAAAGTCTCGAGCTATGCGCCTCATCCAGGATCTCTCTCCTCAACTCCTTGTCATCTGGGACACAGACACGACCCCCCTTCCATACGATGGATTCACGGACTCAAAATCCATCGAATTCATCCTTCAAGCATCTGTGGTACAAGTCTTGGATCCTCTGATTTGTATGTTGCCCTTGAACGATCCTATCCCACAAGCTGCTATACATGGCTGACACTGTCACTACATCGGATGTGCCCTCAAATGGATGTCACTCACTAAGTGTAGTGAGCACTTCCCAAGTCTGAAACCAGGCTGCCGAACCCTCAGTGTATGGTCTCCTACTCAAGGCATCTGCTATCACATTTCCCTAACCAGGATGGTAGGAGATGGTACAACCATAATCCTTTAGCAGTTTCATCCACCGCCTTTGCCTCATATTTAGCTCCTTCTGATAAAAAATGTATTTGAGTCTCTTGTGATCTATGAAGATCTCAAATGTCATCCCATACAAATAGTGACGCCATATCTTTAGTGCAAAGACAATGGCCGCCAACTCCAAGTCATGAGTGGGGTAGTTGCGTTCATGGTTCTTCAACTGTCATGACACGTATGCCACAACCTGTCCACGCTGCATTAACACAGTACCCAAGCCCTCCTTGGAAGCATCCGTGTACACGGTGAAATCTAAGGTACCATAAGGAAGGGTGAGGATGGACGCAAAAGTCAATCGCTCCTTCAGCGTTCGAAAGCTCAACTCACATTTCTCACTCCAGACAAACGGCACATCCTTTTGCATCAACCGAGTGAGGGGTAGAGCCAACTGGGAGAACCCTCTAACAAATCTCCTTTGGTACCCGGTGAGGCCAAGGAAGCTATGAATCTCTGTAACCGTCTTGGGCCGCTCCCAAGACACCACTGCCTCTATCTTGGCGGGGTCAAGTGACACCCTCGCTCCAGAAACCACATGGCCAAGAAACGCCGCCTCAGAAAGCCAAAACTCGCACTTGTTGTATTTGGCATCTAACTAGTGCTCTCGAAGCGTCTCTAGTACAGCGTGGAGATGAGACTCATGCTCGTATTCATCATGAGAGTAGACTAGAACATCGTCAGTGAACACGACCACAAATCTGTCCAAATGCGGATGGAAGACCCAGTTCATTAAATCCATGAATGCGGCAGGTGCATTCGTGAGTACAAATGGCATCACCAAGAACTCATAGTGGCCATATCTGGTGCGGAACGCAGACTTCATTACATCGGCCTCCTTGATCCTCAATTGATGATATCCCGACCGCAGGTCAATCTTAGAGAATACTGTTGCTCCCTGCCACTGGTCAAATAGATCATCTATCCAAGGAAGTGGGTAATGGTTCTTGACCGTTCTCTTGTTCAACTACCTGTAGTCTATGCATAGCCTTAGGGATCCATCCTTCTTCCTCACGAACAGGACTGGGGCTCCCCATGGTGACGTACTGGGGCAGATGAATCCCTTTTCTAACAGCTCCTGCAACTGTACCTTGAGCTCCTTGAGCTTAACTGGTGCCAACCTGTAGGGAGGGATAGAAATCGGTTGTGTATCTGGCAAAAGCATGATCTCAAACTCTATCTCTCGTACTGGCGGTAATCCAAGCAGTTCATCTGGAAATACATCAGGGAACTCACACACAACTCTGACATCCTCTATCATCTGATCCTTTGTCGTTGAGTCTACCACGTAGGCAAGGTAGCCTACGCAACCTTGGGTAAGAAACTGTTGTGCCCTCAAGGCATAGATGCACTCAATCCACCCTCAGATGTGCATCCATCGAACTAAAATGGCGGCACTCCAAGTAAGTGGAAGACCACCGTCTTCCCAAAACAATCCAGGCACGCATGGTGCTTCTCTAACCAGTCCATGCCCAGGATGATGTCAAAATCCTCTAACTGTATCAACAACAAGAATGCAAGCATCTCATGTCCACCTATATATACACACACATCCTCCACTGCCTGGCATATAATGAATAATTGCCTCCCTGGACCCTTGATGTAGTACGGGGAAGCAACCTCCATTACTGACTTGCCCAGGGCACCATATGATGTGCAAGAAAGGAATGTGTAGCCCCTGAATCAAACAGTGCATGTAAAGACGTCCCATGAGCTGAAATCATACCTTTGACGACTGATCCAGAAGTGTGGGCCTGCTCTTGTGTTACTGCATTCAGTTGTCCTCGCCGTGGTGCACTAGATCCCGTAACACTGACTGTCTGATGTGGGGCTCGCTGGAAGTCACGTCCTCCTCGACGGGATCCTGATACTGGCTGGAAGACCCAGTTGGTCTTCCACTATGTTGTTGCTACGCACCTGAGCTGCTGGTACACAAAGGGCATTGGGCCTTGAAGTGGCCCGACTGTCTACAAAGGTAGCAAGTATGAATGTCTGCCTGTGACAAGCTCCCACCAAATGAGGAACTGCTGCTCCCAAGTCCAGGGCTCTGTGTCTGTGTAGGGGGCGAGAAGAAACTGAACTACATCCTGCCAAGGCTTGTCCCAAGGTAGGCGATGGTGCGAACATGCTAGTGGATGGTGTCGCTGCTGTCGGGTGGTGGCGACGGTCTCTACGGAACCAAGAGAAGTCCTGACGTGCAACAAGGCTAGGCTAGGATGGAGGTAACTACGACTGACCCCCATGCAATCGACGTTGTGTAGCCTCCCACTTTGTCACCTTCGTAGTAACCTCCTTAATGTAGGCAATGTCAAAGGTGGACACTCTGTCCTGAACCTCCTCGCGCATCCCTCGAATGAACTTTTGCAAGTTCTCTTGAGGGTAAGCAGTCGTAGTAGGGGAATGGCGAGATAACTCTGTATATCGAATCATGTACTCTTGGGCCATCATTGACCCCTGTGTCAGTTCAGCAAACTCTCTCCTCTGATCCTCCACCCAATGGTCCGGGTAGAAATCTGCACGGAACTCGTCAAAGAAGATCTCCCAAGTGATGGGCTCGGTCAAGTGCTCCTTGGTGGCATTCCACCACCACTCAGCATACCCGACAAGAGAGTACTCAGCAAAAGATACCCAAGTATCCTCAGGTGCACGTATCATCCTCAAAACCTTGGACACCTCTGACATCCAAAGCTCTACATCATTAGGAGTGGTAGTACCGAAGAACTGTGGTACCGCCACTCGTTGGTATGCTGCGTAGGTGCTCTGATGCTTCTGCAAGGCATCCGTATCTTCTAGCTGCTCAGGATCCATAAAGAACGACAAGTCGATGCTCTCCTCCCCATCGTGAGAGGGACACTAGGAGGAGGAGTCCTGCTGCTAGAGTCGTTGCTCAAGTGCCTCTTGGCGCTGCTGGATCCCTTGCACCGCATGTACAAGGAGAGCCAACTGTTGCGCCACATCCTTGTCTACGCACGCGGCATGGTTCTGCATAAAGAACCAAGGCATTAGTATTTGCTTTTATTGAGAGAGACATTATGAGAGACATGTGGACATGGTTGTAATCGTGTTATTCTCCTACGGGTTCATGTTGGGTCAGAAGACTTCAACACTATCAAATATTCGAATACCAATGAGGAATAATAAACATGGAAGGGAATGGTGTACCACTGCTCTGATACCAATCTGTGACGCCCCTAGGATCCGGGTACTCGGCAAATCTATTTCCACGCATACATATTTCCACATTCGAATACTTGACATTCACAAAAGGAGGAGAAAATAGCACAAAACATTGGGAATTTGAAATTTTTCATTGCATTCATCAAATTCATTACATTCCATTGATCATTTCCATGTCAACAAAAAAAATACATGTAAGCATAAAATAGGCGTCCACAATTATACATTACATGCCATGTCTCTCAATAAAATACTACAAGTGAAGAAGGATAGTAAAACTACTACCAACAACTGACTACAAAAAGTGTCGTGAGGCTGCACAAAAGGATGGTGCCTCCAACTAGTCACTGCTGCGAACCTGCGGATCCACACGTAGGTATGTTATGAGCAAATTTGCTCAATACAATTTGAACAACTATACAATAACAAGCAACAATTAATTTAAATGTGTGCAAAAGATAAAGGAACTGGATAACTGATCTAATAAGAATTACATTTCTTTTTTTTTAGATATGGATATGAATAATCAAGCTTCGTGGATAACAATGCATCGTACTAAGTTCTCAACTCGCCATTCATTGCGACAACCTAATCCTACTTATGCACAGGAGATTGATATCCCATTCCCAACTTCATTAACCCAATTTCCCGGAACTCCCCTCTTAGCGCTCCCACTCAGAATACCGACCAATGTGGCCTACATTGTCCCGTACACGAGTGTTAACTCTAAGTGACAAGCAAAACACTAGCCAACCAACCATGATTACTTGACCCGCGCTCGAGCACTGGGCTAAAGCACGCAAGTGCCGAGGCCAACACCGTTACATTAGCACCTCAGTGTGCCAAGCACCATGTCCCCCAACCATCGCAGCTACAATAACAGTTGGGATTGCGGTCAACTAGGCTTCTACCTGTGGCCCCAAGGGTGCATGCTCAATCCCTTGTGGCACCTAACTCTATCTACCCATACATCATGAAATCCCATCCCCGTGACAATAATCACCTTGAACGAGATCGATGCTAGCTCCTGATAAAAAGCAAAGTTGAATTTATTGGACTCACAATCTTCTAAAATAGCAGATGCTCAAGTGCAACAAGTAGCAATAGTCCAAATGCCTATACCATATTTCAAGAAGTGGTTTTATTTGGGCTGTAATTGAGATTAAGAACTAAATATTTCATGACAGATAAGTTAAGTATATCAAATGTAGAATATGTCCATGTTACAAGGTCACTTCTATTTTCATGATCACAAGCATCGTTATGAACAACCGACTCTTTGTTTTGTATCATCGATAATATTTTTTTCTACATAGTACACAGATCAAGAAATTCCAAGGCCTCATTTTTCCTCCTGTAGGTTGCAATCACTAATAGACTTTATAAAACTGTAACAAGATACACCTCTAAGCAAGGGATGCATTGCAATGTTTTATAAAAAAATCCATACAGAATATTGCCATCAACTTTTGTTACTCTGATTTGGCTATTATTAGCTACATCTTATTGCTCAAGAATAATACTTAGACGTTCATTAAAGCATTTCCATACAACACCTTCTTGTATAGATACGCATATCCACGCACGAGCACATACGTATATGCATATTTTTGCTGAAGAGGCATCGTCCCATGGTACTTGGATACTATTTTTTTTCCCTCAAACACAGCCACACAAAATATATGCAAGACCTGTGTGCTGTATAAACTAGTATGCTTTATAATTCTGATGTTGAAAAAGAAAGATAAGTATTCTAAATCCAACGATATGTGAGCTCATTCTTTCGGATGATTTCTATTCAATGACCATATCTCCAGTCAAACGACAACATGAAGACATAGAGGGAGGCCCCAAATGCACACCAAATGACATAGTCTAGGACTATAAGTACACAGAGAATCTAATTTTCTCGATTCAGCTCTATGATGTTTCAAGCAAACAAATTCGACAAAAATATGTAGATCCGGCAACAAGAGGAAGGGGAATAACGTACAAGAGGGGAAAATCGTGTGGAGCTTGCAGCAAGAGGAAGGAGGATTGTACCTTGTCTATGCGAGCACGGCTTTGGGGCGTCGATTCAAGGCACTCCGGCGAGCTCCGGTGAAGTTTGGTGAAGGAGAGGAAAAAGGAATGGGGCTGGAGGTCGAAAGGAGAAGAGGTTGGGCGATTTGGGCGAGGTTCACGAAGGGGGGAAGGGCGGAATATACGGGTCCAACCCAGGTTCGGATCCGAGTCCGGATCCGTATATGCCATGTACCCCCTCTCGCTAAAATGACAATAACTTGAACTCCCAAAGTCAGATTTTAACGTTCTTAAACTTGTTGGAAATTTATCGACGAGCCCTACGCAAGAGACTAGTCAAATAAATTTTTTGGATGATGGAATAATAGCAGATTTGCAATTAAGCCCAGATCCACCTGTATTTTGCAATTAAGTCCCTGCATCGGGTTTTGGGTTACACAGCCATGTTATAACACCCAAAGGGAACTGTGAGGTGGAGCACACCAAAACGACTTTTTATGTTAAGAGGCAAGTGCTTGCAGTTGCAACCATGTATTGAAGAGAGGTACATAGGTACTTAGGACACAAATCCATGGATTTTTGGCCCTAATCCTTTTGGTTGTGTCCTCACCTACTCTGTATGGAGTTATGTACCTACAATAATGAGGGGTTTGCTCTAGCAATACGATTTATGTCAAGATTTTTTTTATTTTTTGTCAAAGTGTCAAAAGAATAATTTTTTTTATTTTTGATGTATTCACCATTTTGGATATTTTTAGAAAATCTAACGGTGATCTGATTTCCTTTAATTTTTCAAAATGTGTCTCACGAGGGGAAATCACGGAATGCCGCAAAAAATAATGATGAATGCTCGAAAACAAAAGGTACATTTCTCCAATACTCTTCATGCAGGATGATCCGCGCATAAATTTTAAACCTAGTCTAATGCATGAAAAAGTTGTAAAAACTGTACCCTAAATCAATAGCTCTAGTGTAAGAACAAATTAATTTTCAAAAATCAGTTATTTATGCCTTAGTGTGGATTAGGGTAGTGGGGTCTATTTTAGTCATCTAATCAATCATGAATACAACCCTGGGTTTTCAGGAACTCATGTGAAACAAATAAAAAATATATTGGAAAATCAAAAACTACAGTGGGAACCCCCAATTGCACTAGCACTTAGCAAAACAAACCTCAAGAAGAATAGGTTAAAGTATGGTCTACAGTTAGGATGTTCTTAGTGGACCCCTTTCTACAAAAATAAAAATAGACATGTGCCCCTCCCCCTCTAACAAAAAAAATAGAAAAACGAGTAGAGGCCATAACTCAAGAAAAAAAGAAATGTCTCTAGAAAAGTACAACCAGACTATCTGCATTAGCTCGTGTTGCTCCACTACAACTTACTCATAGGAGACTGAGTTGGTCTCTAAAATTGCAACTGAATCAGCATCATAGGAAGCCAGCTACTCCTGTAGGCCCAACAACACGGGTTTTCACAGCCAAAAATAAAGAAAAAATCAAATAAAAAATTAAGAAAAATCCGAAACAAAAATCAACTCGAAAACTGAGAGGAAATTAACAGATAAAAATGGACAAAAACTGAGAAAAGAATAACTAAGAAAAGTCAAGAAAAATCAAAGAAAATAAAACACACAAAAAGAGTGAAGAAATCAAAAGATAATAAAAGGAAAAAATAGATAAATCAAGAGAAAATGAAACACGCAAAAACTGAGAAAAACTGAGAAAATGAGAAGAAGAGAAGAAATGAAAAAAACCCACAAAGAATAAGACTCAAAGAATCAAGTACTACTATACCTCCCTGGCAACAATGCCATTTTTATAGCATGATTTTACCAGTGGTAAATTTTGATGTCGGATATAGCGAACCGTTAAAGCAAAATCCTATTTTCAAACAAAAGACAACATTTAGGAGAGAGATAGAAAAATAGATAGAAAATAAAGAAATATCAAGCTTTCTCCTACAAATTATTATTTCACTATATTTTTTTCAAGAAAAGTGTTCCTGTGTCAAACTCAAGGAGGCATAAAATCGCGCTTAGATTTTTCGAGTGGAGAAAATATAATTGTCATTTTTTTATCACTTTTCTTCTTCTGTGAGAAATTTTTTTGATTGTTTTTAATTTTTTTGTCCTTATTTTTTTATTTTTATTTTATAATTTTTATTAATTTTCAAAGTGATATTTTTGAAATAAATTATCTACAATATAGTATGTAAAAAATAATAGTGTAAGGTGATACTATATAGTAAATGAATGGCTCGAGCAACAAGCCCGAGAAAGAAAAAAAAGAAACCAAGATTACTCAAAAGATGAAGAATAAAATCACAAGAGAATTGTATTGAAAATCTTCGAAATTCAATGTGAAATAAAATGTAGAAAAAAATTACGATAGAATAATGTCCAAAACTAGGTCCACAAGTGTACAAATAGTCCATGTAGTAATGTACAAATATGTCAATAAATACAATAAAAGAAAATACTCTTCTTTCAATTTAGGTCCCTTGTTAGGGACCTTATTGCAAGAAAAGATACTACAATTCTTACACTTAGGTCCCTAGTCAGATACCTAAATGTAAATATGAGAAGACTTAGAGGCAAGAATTAGTTCTCTTGAGTAGTTGGGTTTAATATGCAACTTTCACTCCCCTTTGATATCCGCGGCTGGGATTAGACAGTCGCTTCTGATCTGAACCGTCCCTTAGGTATACATGTCAATGTTCTATACATCTTCTGTTCATAGCTTGTTCTTCTCCAAATCGCGGGCGGCGGTGACGACGGCGATTGTGCTTCCTCTCCAGCAATCTACGGCAGTGCAGTGGTGGAACTCCTCCAATAGAGTCAGGAGGAGGTCTCCTACACCCTCCGAGCTCTCCCGGGGTAGGGATTTGTCAGAGAAGGCGACGAATGCAATGTGTCATGCTAGGGTTAGAACATGTTGCTCGTGATGATGCTTTGATGCAATCGGTGAAAATGGGTTGCTCCTTATGGTAGATTGATATTAGTTACGCTCCGGAAGTTAATGAGGACCTGTAAATAAAATTATTATTTCTTAATTTTGCGAGAAATCGACCAAAGATTCAGTTATTACATATCGACAGTGGGTTCCATGAATAGGGTTATAACATATGAAAATGAATGTGAATCGAGTCTATTTTAACGATTGATTGTGAATGAGAATCGAAGAAGATACTCATTGAACTTCTAATGATGTGATTAAGTTGATAATAAAGGAACGAAGATATATGAATCAAAGAAGAAATGGATGGAGTTACCTGTGTTGCAAGGTTTAAGACCCTAGCTGTTGTAGCTTGACGGTGGCAACCGGAGCATAACATCGTGTAGTGGCGACACAAGGTCGTATGGATTTCTTTTTACTTTGACTTTCACTTTCTGAATCACTTATTCAATTAGAACATAAATGAAATGGCTAGGCATAAGAGTTTGCGGATAAGGAGAAAGGACGGAAATGACAACTAGTTGGCGGCAGTTTGTTCGCGTGTGCTCGGCACTCAGGCGAGCCACCCGGTGGTGTGGTACGTAGTGGTTTTTTGAAAGTACTACGTCCCGCTCCTAGGTTTCAAAAGGTGTGTGCTGGAGAGGAGAAAGAAAGAGATTCTCAAAACGAACGTCTCCTCCGACGTACCCAGGTTCATGCTAGACAGCAACGACGCCCTGTCACAAATGAAGGCGATCAGAATGCGGGTGAGAAGTAGGGTAGTCAACCAACTATCTCTGTGAGGGGAGAGTTAAGTTTGAATTGTCGGTCTTTCGATCCTTAAATTGATTAATCGAAGGTGGTTTGGAGTACATCTATTGGTGGGCGAGTAATAGGGTTGTTAGGAGAAGACAATGAAGGGTTTAGATGGGATTTAGGATGAAAGGGGATGCAGGAATAAAATGGTTAAGGTGGCTGGGTAGAACAAGATGCTCCAACATATTCATGACGAAGAAGGCCTCAGGTGCAGACACGTGTCAGCACCTGATAAGCTAAAACAATTAAATAAATTAATAAAAATATTATAAATAACAAATAGCTTTATTTTAAATGGGTGTAATAAAAGAAATGTTAATAATTAATTTAACTACATTATTGTATAATTTATAACAACAAATAATACATATTTTATAACATAAAAATATAATATAAATATATATATATATATAGTATACTTGTTGAATTGGTATTGTATTTTTAATTCAATAATTTAATAAATCGTATATCCATTTTATATTTTACTAATTAATAGAATAATAAATAAGATATATATGAATTTTTCTGGATTTTAATAAATTAGTTTAGATATATGATATATACCGTATCTCAATTTCATCTATAAATTTGGGTTTTTGATTTATTTAAAATATTAGAAAAGAGTTAAAAATACGAAATAATTTACAGATAAAATACAAGATCATTGAAATAATTAAAAATTATAAAATCAATGATACTATAAGTAATGTGTTCAGAATAAACTAAATAGCTTAGAAACCCATTTGTCATTAGGTCCCAAAACTGACTTTTTACAAACATACTCCAATTTTAGCGAAATATCTCCATTTATTAGAGAATATTATTTTATGAACTTTAAAGGTGAATAAAGTGAAATTAGAGTTCGCATGAAGAAGTTATGAGGTTCGGAACTTGAGAAATTGACAATTTAAAAGATAGATCTCTTCGTATATATAGAGGTTAGGATTTGTTTTGATTTTTATATTCTTATACACATTTTTAGAAATATATTGGAGAAGAGTATGGTAAAAAATATATACAAATTAATTAATAAAAAATCAACGATTTTTTGGTAAATAATGGATAAATAAGGAGTAATGTGTGGAGTGCATTATTCTTTTTGTTATTTTCTTCCCTTTCTCCCCTACTTTATTATTTGTCAACCAATCCATGTTGACTGATCTCAGGAGTTAGGTTATATAAATATATCCTACAATTATATATATATTTATTAGTCATATTGTATATATATACGTATTTTCAATCTACCTTTCTTTATTTTCTTTCTTTTTATTATTTTATTTATTTACATGTTTTTAATGCATAAAATTGCATTTTTTATTCATGAATGGCGTTATTATAGGAAATGAGAATTAATGGGCATTTACATTTTCTAAAGCTTTTAAGACAAAATGCATAATAAAGTTAATGAATCATGGATTCATCAAATGTCTGCGTATATTACTGGCGCTTGAATTATGTGTCCAAGAAAGTTCACTTTCCACTACCCTTTGTTGACCACATCATCAAAAGACTAGCAAGAAAAGAGTTGTTTTGTTTCCTGGATTGATACTCATAGTATAACCAGGTTGCAATCGCTCAAAAGGATTAGGAGAAAACTACTTTTACTCGTTTGTTTGGCACATACGCCTTTAGATGGATGCCTTTTTGATTGTGTAACGCTCCTGCTACATTCCAGAGGTGTATATTGGCCATTTTCGCCGACATGGTAGGTAGTTTTCTTGAGGTCTTTATGGATGATTTCTTCGTCTATGGGGATAGTTTTGAATCATATCTTGCTTATTTAGATCGAGTACTTCAACATTGTTGTGAGGTGAACTTAGTGCTCTCGTGAGAAAAGAGTCACTTTATGGTGACTAATGGGATTGTAATAGGCCATGTCATCTCCAAGCATGGCAAGAAGGTTGACCCAACCAAGGTTGATGTGCTCTCCACGCAAGAGCCGCTAGCAAATTTGAAGTAGTTTAGGTCATTTCATAAACACGTTGGATTTTATAGGAGATTCATTAAGAACTTCAACAAGATCATCTCATTGAGCTTCTTTGTAAGGAGAGTGAGTTTATTGTTTATGAGAAGGTCCTCCATGCATTTTATCATATGAAAGACTTGATTACTAGTGCTCCTATCCTACAACCACCTGATTGGTCACTTCCTTTTGTGATTATGACAGACACCTCAGATTATGCAGTTGGAGCTACTTTAGGGCAAAGTAGTGATGGAGTAGTGTTTGTTATACACTATGCTAGCAAGACTGGTGATGATGCCCAAAAGAATTACATCCTTACATCGAAGGAGATGCTAGTAGTTGTTTTTGCCTTGGAGAAATTCATATCGCACATACTTGGTTCTTAAGCTGTTGTATACACCGATCATTCTGCCATTATGTATTTACAAGGAAAGAAGGATGTCATGCCATGATTACTCATATGGATCCTTCTACTCTAGGAGTTTGATTTGGAGATTCGTGATAAACCTGGAGTCAAGAATGCAGTGGCAGATCACCTTTCTCGGATCACAAATACATAATCTCCTAAGCACTTACTACTTCCTATTATTGAGACAATCCCGAATGAGGCAATTTTGTCCATTACCTCACTCCCATGGTGCGTTGATATTGTTAAATATCCTGTTTCTAAGAAAGTTCCACAAGATTGGCTCAAGCTGAAGGTAGACAGATTCTTGTCAATGACTCATTTTTACTAGTGGGAGGATCCATACCTATTTCATGAGGGTGTGGCTTGTATCTAGAGGAGGTACATTCCTCATGAGGAATACACCAGTTTCCTAGAGCATTATCACATGCTAGAAGGAGGTGGAAACCATTCGACGAAGCATACGACAACGAAGGTTCTACAATGTGGCCTCTGGTGGCCAACTCTATTTAAGGATGTTATAGATTATGTGAAGAGTTGTACTGATTGCTAGAGAATTGGAGGAACCATCATTTCCAAAGATAAAATGCCTCTAAAGTACATCCAGATTTCATATGTTTTTTATGCATGTGGCATTGAATGACGCATTCCCTAATAGTCAAGGATTTCAATACGTCCTACTTGCTGTGGATTATGTTAGTCGTTGGATGAAGGATATCCCCACCTGAGACCCTAATAGTCGTACGGTTTGTCACTTCCTTAAGGACAAAAGTATTGTATGGTTCATAATTCCCAAGATTCTCATTTTAGACGGGGGAAGCTATTTTATAAACAGATAGGTTAGGAAGTTAGTTAAGGATTATGACATTGAGCATTGTTTCACGTCTCCTTACCACCAAAAGACTAACATCTTCGCTAAGTTTCAAATAGGAAGATAAAAACTATTCTTCAGAAACTTGTTCATCTGGATCGGAAGAACACGTCGCACATGCTTGACTCAGTTCTATGGGCTTATCGTACAACGTAGAAGTCACCATTGGGTATGTCTCCCTATTGCTTCCACTTTCTAGTTGAATTAATTCACAAATCTTTATGAGCAATCCGTTTATGCAATTTGGATTATCAGAGAGCATGATAGAGTAGGAAAGTGAATCATAATAGATTGCTAGAATTTAGAGATTTGCTTTTGACAACAGCCTGATGTATAAGGAGTATCAAGAGATGGCATGATAGACACTTAGGGAGAAAGACTTTCGAGACGATCAGAAGGTGTGGTTATTTGATGCAAAGTTGAAGCTATTTCTAGGAAAACTCTAGAGCAAATGGTCTGGTTTATAGAGAGATCTGTACATGACAACAACAACATTATCATTTCTGGGTTATCATCTGAGACACAATCATTTATGGTTAATGGAAAATTGCTAAAGTGATATGTAGATCATGATACATTCATGTCCGTTGTTGATTCCATCCATATGCTATGATACAATGATTCTTTGACTTCTTATATGTCTTATACATAAGCAAATTTTCTCTTGTATATATTCCTTTCATTTTATTCTTTCTTTCTTCCATTTTTATCATTCACCACTTTTCCACAGGTGTGTGCTATATTTAGGATGCACTTTATCCTAAGTATAGGGGAGGTGAATGACTTGAGTTGTTCTATTTTCATTATGTTTCATCACTCCCTTTATTGCTCATACTAAGTGATCATTTACTCTAAGTATAGGGGGAGTGATGTCATTCATTTCATTGTTCTTTATTTTTTGTTTTATTTTCTTCTGTTCTCTCGCATGTCCCTTAACTTGTTGTTATTCTTTTCTATACTTAGCCATCTTTTAACATAAGTATCGGGGGGACAGGCCGAGTCGTTGAGTTTGTATAAATTTTTCCTTCGTTTTCCTCATTTGTGCGGTCTTCTATACTTAGGATTATTTGATCTTAAGTATAGAGGGATCACTGACTTCTATTCATTTTATTATTTATTCTTTGAATCATTATAGCATAGGATTCTTTTCACTTTTCTATACTTAGCACGAGTTATGTCTTCCTTTGTCGCTTCTTGGTCACTACGAGGACATAGTTCGAGCTATGTATAGGGAGATGTCGTACATATTGTATTCTTTAGCCATAACTCATACTTTTATTTGTTAAGAATTGGCTAATAAAATTGGAATAAAAATATTTTGTAAAAAGTTGGTAAAAAATCTTTTGTAAAATATTTTTTAAATATTTTTGTAAAATATTCGCAAACGTTTTTGAAAAAATATTTGTAAATTTTTTTTGGTACATTGTTTTTATTTTTTTGTAAAATATTTTGTTTGTAAAATGTTCATAAAAGTATTTGTTGTACAATATTATTAGTTTTTAAAATTAATTGTAAAGTATTTTAAAATAAAATGTTTGAAAAATTAATTTGTAAAATATTTGTAAAAAAATTGTAAAATATTTTGTAAAGGTTTTTGTAAAAATTTTGCAGAATCTTTTGTAAAATAGTTTGCAAAATTATTTTCTTACCTTGTGGATAAATAGTGTAATGTAAATATGTGTATTAACTTGTAGTAAATTTATCATAAATAAAATCTGTAATAACTTGTAAAATATGTGTATGAAATTCATTTCTTTTATAAAAGTCTTTTAATAGAAGTTGTAGTTAAAACTTGTATATAAATTCTTTAATAAAAGCTGCTTCTAAAATTCTTTGTTAGATAAAATCCTTTGGTAATTTTCTACATAAAATATGTAAATTAAAATTCTTTTTAGAAATAAAATCTTGTATAAGACTTGTATAATTCTTGTATACATCTTTTTATAAAATCCTTTGTGAATGTGTGTATAATCTTTGTGATTTTTTTTGTAAATACTTCTAATTCTCTAGCTCTACCAAAAATTCGTAAAAATTGAAAAAGATAAAATCCACAAAAATTTTGTAAAAGATATCTAAAAACATAAAAAGTTTAAATCAGAAAATTCTTTTCTAGTAATTTTTTTTGTATTTTTGCAGCAATTTTCAGAATGATATTGATGCCTAAACTTGCCTCGAATAACTTCTGAAGAATGAAGCTTGGTTGAGACATTATTCCACTTAATTTTAGAGTATGTGATGAATCCACAATTCATCATCTTAATATCTTGACCTTAGCAAAATCCGTGAGTAAATTCCCAAATAAATGTCCATAAAATCAATAAATTAACAAAATAACTCTTGTGAATAAAATACACTAATTACTGTATATAAGATTGTACAAAATGAATTAACATAAAAAGCCGCAAAAATAAAGGAGTTTTATACATGTAAATAGCCCAAAACTTCATGTATTTTTAATAATATCATTTCAACTCCTTTTTGCCTAATTCTTTCTCTACCTTGTTTATAATAATGTACATAAAAATACAAAAAATATAAACTAAATTTTACCTCAAATAAATGCTCCTAGATCCCAAAGAGAAAAAGCCGTAAAGTCCAACTTCCAAGCTAAATTCCCGCTCTGTATGAACTCCAAATTCACCAAACTCACTTTTAAAGTTCAAGTTAGAAAATTATCTATCCAACGAAAGTGGTTTCATTAAAATCGGAGCTCGTTTGCAAAAGTTGGGTTTTGGGACCTAGATGTACATTGTATACCTTGTATATATTCATTCTTTCTTTAATTTTTATTGTATCTTTCATAATTGCTAAAAAAACAAAAATATCATGATTGTGTTGTATTTTAATTATATTATTTTATAGTATTTTTCCGTTGTAAATATCTCTTATTAAAAAAAATACAAATTAGAAAAGTAATCAAA
Organism: Ottelia alismoides; assembly: GCA_037367405.1. Classification (NCBI taxonomy): domain Eukaryota; kingdom Viridiplantae; phylum Streptophyta; class Magnoliopsida; order Alismatales; family Hydrocharitaceae; genus Ottelia; species Ottelia alismoides. The sequence continues at coordinate 388,328 of JAZKJV010004098.1, forward strand.
AAGTGTACATGTTGTATGTATTTATTTGTAAATTCACCACTATTTTTTTCCCTCTTTATTTTTTGTTGTATTTAAAGTAGCATACTTTATATCATTATTTATGTATTTATTTTTTCCCATTCTCTACAATAACTTCTCTACCACCAACTTCTATTCAACTCCATCATTTTTAATAACTCCCATTCCACTCCATATTCTTCCACCAACCTCCCATTCAACTCCACCAATAATACAACTTCCCATTCAACACCACCACCATTCTAACCTCTCTTTCTCTTCTCTTTATATTCATTTGTACATCCTTATTTTTTCGCATCCACCATTCTTATAGAATAAGGAGAGAGCTTGGAGTGTTTTGTTGGTGACAGCGGTGAAGCATCGTCCTCAAGCGACGACCTCCTTCAGGTGAGATCCGCGGAGCTCCGCTTCGCGTCACGAGTTCCCCGTCGAGCTCGCTCAGCCTCTCCGATTTTTATTTCACCAATCGGATCGAGGCGACGACAGGAGTCCAGCGTAGCTGCTCCGCCAATCCGGCGAAGATCAGGTAAGGAAATCTCCTCATTTATCTTGTTGCTTTATTTTATCTAATATTTTTATTTTCTTGTTTCAAATCATAGCTTTTTCATCATCTTCCCCATCATTCACGAACCACATCATACCATCACCCTCACCGTTATCATCACCACCACCACCAACTCATCATCATCTTTTTTTTGTGTACATATTTCCTGCTTAAAAAATTAAAAACATAAAAAAAAACTAAAACAAAAAAAAGAAGTTTTTTTAATTGCAGCAAAGCAAAAAAAAAATAAAAAAAAATTAAAAAAAAGAAACAGGAGGAGGAGGACGCACGCCGCCGCCCCCCCCTTCTCCTCCAAGCGGCTGCTCCGCCGCCGCTCACCGCCGTGCGGCGGCGCCGCCGCGCGGGTTCAGCCTCCAGACTCCGCCGCCCTCGCCGCCAGCTGCAGGGTCGCCCCGCCGCCGCCCTCACCTGCGGCAAGAACCCCACAACCCGCGCCAGCGGCCCCCCGTCGACCACAGCCACCGCGCCGCCGGCGCGCCCCCCGCCCCTGCCGCGCAGCCGCGCGCCACCGCCGCGTGTCGCGCCGTCGTCCCGCGCCTCCGCCGGCCGTCCGTTGCTCTGCTTGTTGGGTTCATCCCCATCCTCATCGTGAGGAAGAAGGTCTCTTTCCCCCTTTTTTTTATTTGTAAAAATTGTATATATTTTATTAAGTTTTTCCGTAATTACAATTCAGTCCCTGTGTGGTTTATGTTGTTTATTTTCAATTTTTAATTTGCAATTACAACCCTGTGTTCATGCGTTAATTTGGACTTTATTTTGGCGTCATTTTATTCAAAGAAAAATACCATTGTGTTGAGCAACTTATTCTCTATCATTTGAGTATTTATTTGTATTTTTGTGAGATATGGGTCATTAATTAAAATTGTTCAACTGAAATTTAGCATATTTTACCCATTCCGTACTCCTAAATTTATATCTCACACACGGTTGTTCCAAAAAATCCACAAAAATTATATGTGATGCCTTGATATGTGATGTAATTACTTTCCAAATTTCATCCAAAATGGAGTTGTATTGTGCCTTAAATAAATTGTTGAGTGATTTTCGTATTTGATTTTTAATTAAATCCACATACATGCTTTTCACAAAATTTCAAGTCTCCTGGATTGCTCATCTAAATATCTACTTGAGATAAATCACATTCTGATTAATTTGATAACGTGGATTAATTAGGAATTATTTACTCACTGTCACTATATTTTCACTAAAAAATTCATAAAAAATTCATATTTTGTCAAAAAATTCCAAAACTATTACTGTAGCTTCCTTGCATCATGTTTTAATTCCAGTAAATTTTTCATAATTTTTGCTTACTGTTTGTGTGATAAATTGCGAAAAAACCCATAAAAAGTGTGCATTTTTAGTTATTTCATTTTAACCCCTGAAATTCCAAAAAAAAGTGTTTTGTGTTCCCCACTGGATTAGTATTCTAGGAAAAATATAATTTGGCTGAATTGAACTGATTTGACATTAAACTTAATTTGGCTAAGTTGTATGCTTCCGTAGTGTTTTAATTCAACCGCATCTTGCATTGATATTTCTTTTTGCATTAAAAAATCTAAAAAAAATACCGTTTGGATATCTAGATCTTAAATTTGTAAATTAACCCCGAAGTTGTTCCTTTGCCTCCCTGAGTTCGACCCCGGACTTGCCCGGGATATAAATTAAGCCGAGACACTCTTCACGGAGATCTTCTCTCGGTTCTGACCGAATCGCTAAGTACACGTATTACAACGTGACCTAATTAAACACCGTATTTCAGCGACACGTCAGATGGCACCGTTGCCGGGGAGGCAAACGGCTTAGGGATTAATTTAAAATTTTAGATTTAGGTTTTCATTTACTCGGGTAGTCTGACCCCCGAGCCACTTGTATTTATTTCATTTTTTTTTGCTTGCAATTATTTCTCTTTATATTTTTGTATATATCTTGTTGTTTATCTCTCTAATATAAATTTCATTTTCCTTGCGAGGGCCCGGTGGACTTGGAGTGCATCAGAGGTCGACAGACGCGACGCGCGCCGACTGCTGAAGAGCAAGAAAATCAATTTATTTTTGAGAGATTTTTTATAAATTTTTGTAATTATTGTGTTGTAATAACTTAGGTAATTCGCTCTTTCCAGCGGCTCTTTTTTGAGAGCTCGCGTTTGTATCCGGTCTGGACTTTGGACCCGCTCGTGGTCGTGTGGTTGATTGACGTAGAATAGGACTTGCACTCGCGGCTCTTAGAGCATTTTTTATTAGATTATCTTGATTGCTTGTGCTCGTAATTTTTAGGACCACACATCACATTTAACGAGACGCACTTAGACCGCTGGACTATTAGTCAAATTAAACTTGTTCATCACTCGCTAATAGAACTGCTTGTCTAGGAACGATTTCTCGTTTGCATTCATATTAGTATAAAATTTCAATTCTGCCTTGCATCCTGCATGTAGAGCGCGAGGATCACTGTAAGTCTTCTGAACTGGGCATGCATCATTGATTTCATTATTTGCATCGGCTTTTCTCGACTCCCTCCCCTTTGTTTTTGAAACTTAGGTTAAAAGGAATCGGGACTGATCGTTAGGCGTGCTTTATTTGGTGGACTAATCAAGTGATAACCAAACATAAAATCGGGACTGCTAATCAGAGTTGATAAAAAAAATTGACTAAAACTAACACTTGTTTTGGGGAGAGTAAAACCCTCATTGTATGCTTGGCTAATTGTGATTGTTGAGAGGTGAGGACGCATCCCTAGGATAGTGCCCAAAACCTACTTTTGAGCCTTGCGTAATTGGATTGATATCTTGGTTTATCACCTAATTAAAACTGAAAAGATAAACGGTCGGACTTTTGCGACCATCACTGTGTTGAGTAGGTGAACTCAGGGTTTGCTCTTGTGTTTGTTTGTTTTGTGTGTTATTCGGTGCACTTGCACGCTTTCTTCCTCGATCCGCTTCATTCTCCCATCTCCCTTCCAAGATGTCAGAATTTTGGTCATCATATCCAAGTCATCCTTCTTCGACCATATTCCGATCATCTCCACCCACTTATTCCTCTTCATACCCGCACCACAACCGCGTAGTCAGAACTCCGACTGACTTCTCCACTTCTTCGTCCTTCTCACCTACCCCACATTCTTGCACCCCTGACCCACAACCACCTTGGATTGATTCACTATATTCTCGTCCGCTTGCTGGAATCAAGGAACAAATCAAAGAGCAAGCGACTGCTGAGATGAATGATTGGCATAATCAGTTGACCCCACATACCTCACTTTCATCTCGAGTTGGGACAGAACAACAATTGCCATACACACATCCCGACTTAACCTTAGGGTACAACATGGTCAACCAGACAAACCGAATGGAGAGGCCTGCACCGTACGATCTTCCTGACTTGATTGACCTGAGTGATAGAGACCACATTGACCAACCTTTATATCACCCATTCGGAGAGCCGACATATACAGGGGATTGGATTCATGCGACTGATTTACAGACCCCCTGTCTACTAACTCCACCTGATGAGGCTTCGACCAACAACTGCCATACATATGGGTCATACTCAACCCAGTATTACACACCCGAGTCAAGGTGTGTTGAGTATAAGAGCCCGAGTTCTCAGCAGTACCCTCCAATTGCGTCGACTTCTTTCATGATGTGTCATGAGAACTTATTGGAGGATGACATTTGTAGACCGATCAAGAGTCCAGGTAGGAATGTGGATCATGGATCTTGCGGATTGAATTTCGAAAACCTGGAAGACACTGGATTGACCACACGTCATGTACAGCTGGAGTCCCTTCTACCTCCCTCTTCTACTAACCACTTTCCCTCCAAACCAGAGTCTGTACATTCTCCTAGTCCTCCGTCACATAGCGAAAAGACCAAAAAAATTGAAAACTCAGAAAATACCATAAAAATTGAAAAAGGAAAAGATCTAAAAAAATTGGATCCTGCGGTTAGGGAAGCATTGGATAGAAAGTTGATTTTTGAGCTTCCCTTAATAATGGCCATTGAGCACTTTCCCGACCTTAAAAGATTTGTGAGAAGTAAATTGATGCCTAAAAGGTCGGGCAATAAGAGAACAAGGACTGAGATACATATAGTGTCTATGGCCACATCTTTGATGATAGGGAGAAAAACCAAGAGCCGCAGAGTAAAGCGGTTACCTAGATATGATTGTGAAATCAAAGATACCACATTCACCCATGCAAGAATCGATGATGACTTACCGATTAATATCCTCCCGACCTCCGTGTTTGCCAAGCTCAAACTCGGATCTGCCAAGAAGTCAAGAGAGATCATTCAGTTGGCAGACCGGACCATTAAACGGTCGAGAGGAACCATTTCAGTCATCGTCACTTTTCAAGGTGCTCTACTGGAGATAGAATTCACGATCATTGACATTGAGCACCGAGGAGAGTTCACCCAGTCTCCGATCATTCTTGGGAAGCCGTTCTTAGCCTTGTCTAAGGCAACTATAGATTGTGAGACTCGGGAGATCGATTTCTCTGCATTGGGAGCACTCCGACCTCACCCGATCTTTGAGGACACACGATATTCCAAGGTAACCCGTAAAGTTGTAGACAGTCGCGACCTTCGAGAGACAGTTGAGTCCCATCTCTCTACTACACCTGAGATACCGACTGTCCAGACAACCATTGGTTTAGACACTTCCTACAACCACACACCGTCTACTGCTTGCACCACCACCACGACAGCTTCTAGAGAGGACTCAAGAGCAGAAGCTATCAGTGAGTCGGACATGACCTTTGTGGATTGCCTTGATCATTTCGATGATCCGACACAAGAACCCAACAATGTCAAGCCAACTGAGAACACTGTGCCTTATCAGAGACGTGTGCTGACCTTGCAGGAGTATTACAATGCATATGGTGACTCATCTGATGATGAACCTCTGGTCAGAACCTCACACACACCACATCCAAGACATACACCAAAGGAGACAACTGGGACCAAATTGACCAATCTTGATAAATCTGTTGCTCCATCCTCTAGTCGGTTATCTGGTAAGAAGAAGACGGGTGTTGATTCCTTGAGGTGTTCCCCCGAACTCCTTAAGACGTATCAATCTCCTCTTCCTCTTGATGCTTCAGGTTCTAGAAAACCGACTAAGAAGGTTACCTTCGATGTTTCAGAGAAGGAACTTTCTGAGGAGTCCTCATCAGGTCCGGATGAGGTGATCTATATGAGTGAGCTCAGTTCGGCTGTTCTGAAGCCATACTTAAGCAAGCAGCCGTGTGTCGACCCCCGTTGGACGTTCCCCACACCTCACTATTATTCTTCGGAGGACGATTCTGACAGCGACACATGTGTATACTTCCCACCCCATCTCTCCCGCAAGAAGGTCCGTCACAAACCTTCTTGATCCTTGTATATTCTTCCTCCTCCTTGTACATATTTTCCTTCCTTTATTCACCTCCCTCCCTCATGATTCGCATCACTCGCCCCAGTTCCGTATCGTTTTCATTTTGTGGCTATACTTAGGATGACTAGATCCTAAGTATAAGGGGGTGAGTGACCCGATTTGCTCCTTCTCTTCTTTTTATTTTCTTTTTGTATATTCTTTCCCATTCTCATCGATCTTCCATTCTTGTATTCTTTCCAATACTTAGGCTGACCAAAGCCTAAGTATAGGGGGGACCGATGCCCGTCATGTGTATTTACTCATCATTTCTCCTCTTGACCTCGTCCGCCCCATTTTTGCTCTTCTTCTACACTTAGGCTGTCCAGAGCCTAAGTATAGGGGGGGCGGATCGACTTCTATACTCTCTATTATTTTAGCTTTCCTACGCTTAGTACGAGCTATGTCTTTTTTGTCACCTAGTGCCATGAGGACATAGCACAAGCTAAGTATAGGGGGGCGTGTATATATTACATATATACTTTACCCATACCTCGTACATTCATGTATTTTTGTATATATTATACAATAATTATGGGGTGGGTTAAAAAAAACAAAAACAAAAACAAAACAAAACTTTTTCTAAAAAAAAGTCTTTTTCTTATTTACCTATCTTTTTCAAAAAAAACTCTTTAAAACTCTTGAAAAAAAAACTTTTTCTAAAACTTAAAAAAAAAACAAAAACTAAAACTAAAAAAAACTAACTAATAAGTTGGTTTAATCCCTGACACAATTCACTTTCACACAAGACTAGTGATGTTTAAGAACACTTGGTTTATGAGGTCTTGAGATTTTGAGTTAACCAGCCTTAGTCATTAGGGTCCTTGACTTAATTATTCACATTTCCCTAGTTTGAAAGATGTGTGTGCTATATTGCATGCTTAGTCTCTACCTTAAGAATATGATCAGCACCTCACATACACGACTGCAGTTATGATGAGATGAGTTGTAATTTCACTTGAGGAACTGGGATGAGGGATTTGAGTTTGGACTTGATTTAATGATGCTCGAGGATGGGATAAAATCAATGAAGGCTTCATGAAACCTGAGTGTCAGCACATTTAGCCAGTATGAGAACATGCTTCTTGTACTATCTCTTGATATTTACCTATGTGCCAGGGTGTGATAAAATAAAAAAAATGTTGATCAGTGTGCGCCAACTCTTGGTAAAAGCAGTGGAGCTAGCCACAAATACTACAAAGCAATGAAATGTCAAATAAAAGCTCTCATTCCACAAAGTCAATTATCAAAAGAGCTTCCACCAAAGGCGAGCGCTCCCAACCATTTCAAAGTGTCCACTTGGACCACCGCTATTAGGACCAGGAGTCGGGCTTGCACCAAAAAAGGGCTCTGCATCGTAAATGCTACAAGTCTGGGTGTAGAAGGTACAATAGGTACTCAAAAAAGGCACACCCCGGTGTACTCCCAAGAAAACAAGTGCAGACGGCTCCAACTTCTCTTGACGGACGCACTGATCAACACCAAAAAAATGCGTTGCGTAATAAGGCACTCGAGAGGATCCTTGTTCCAATGAGAGGGAGAGAAGAAATGACACAATCCTATGCCCTCCATCAACTGGCCTGCCATCTACACTTTCAAGTCTGACAACTAAAGAGACGATGGATTGGATGCAAGAAATGATTTATTCCCTAGTGTTGAGGATTGGGTCCATAGGAGAGTCTCTTGGACTGGAACCTTGGGTGACATTGTGACTCTACTCTTGTAACTGCAGTCAACACTTAAAATCATATCCCTTATATATACGTATACAAAGAGAGTCTGATGATTAGGGAAATTGGGTACCTTTTGACTAGAGCTTGGTTCAGCTTAGAATTTTAGGATCTCTAAAATCGAGAGTTCTTGAACGGATCAAGTCTTGTATTCACATGCACAGTCAGGGATTAACCCAACTTATTCATTCTTTATTTGCTCGAGGACTAGCAAAGTTTAAGTATAGGGGGGTGATGAATCCACAATTCATCATCTTAATATCTTGATCTTAGCAAAATCCGTGAGTAAATTCCCAAATAAATGTCCATAAAATCAATAAATTAACAAAATAACTCTTGTGAATAAAATACACTAATTACTGTATATAAGATTGTACAAAATGAATTAACATAAAAAGCCGCAAAAATAAAGGAGTTTTATACATGTAAATAGCCCAAAACTTCATGTATTTTTAATAATATCATTTCAACTCCTTTTTGCCTAATTCTTTCTCTAACTTGTTTATAATAAAATAAATTTTACCTCAAATAAATGCTCCTAGATCCCAAAGAGAAAAAGCCGTAAAGTCCAACTTCCAAGCTAAATTCCCGCTCCGTATGAACTCCAAATTCACCAAACTCACTTTTAAAGTTCAAGTTAGAAAATTATCTATCCAACGAAAGTGGTTTCATTAAAATCGGAGCTCGTTTGCAAAAGTTGGGTTTTGGGACCTAGATGTACATTGTATACCTTGTATATATTCATTCTTTCTTTAATTTTTATTGTATCTTTCATAATTGCTAAAAATACAAAAATATCATGATTGTGTTGTATTTTAATTATATTATTTTATAGTATTTTTCCGTTGTAAATATCTCTTATTAAAAAAAATACAAATTAGAAAAGTAAACAAAAAGTGTACATGTTGTATGTATTTATTTGTATATTCACCACTATTTTTTTCCCTCTTTATTTTTTGTTGTATTTAAAGTAGCATACTTTATATCATTATTTATGTATTTATTTTTTCCCATTCTCTACAATAACTTCTCTACCACCAACTTCTATTCAACTCCATCATTTTTAATAACTCCCATTCCACTCCATATTCTTCCACCAACCTCCCATTCAACTCCACCAATAATACAACTTCCCATTCAACACCACCACCATTCTAACCTCTCTTTCTCTTCTCTTTATATTCATTTGTACATCCTCATTTTTTCGCATCCACCATTCTTATAGAATAAGGAGAGAGCTTGGAGTGTTTTGTTGGTGACAGCGGCGAAGCATCGTCCTCAAGCGACGACCTCCTTCAGGTGAGATCCGCGGAGCTCCGCTTCGCGTCACGAGTTCCCCGTCGAGCTCGCTCAGCCTCTCCGATTTTTATTTCGCCAATCGGATCGAGGCGACGACAGGAGTCCAACGTAGCTGCTCCGCCAATCCGGCGAAGATCAGGTAAGGAAATCTCCTCATTTATCTTGTTGCTTTATTTTATCTAATATTTTTATTTTCTTGTTTCAAATCATAGCTTTTTCATCATCTTCCCCATCATTCACGAACCACATCATACCATCACCCTCACCGTTATCATCACCACCACCACCAACTCATCATCATCTTTTTGTTGTGTACATATTTCCTGCTTAAAAAATTAAAAACATAAAAAAAAACTAAAACAAAAAAAAGAAGTTTTTTTAATTGCAGCAAAGCAAAAAAAAATAAAAAAAAAATAAAAAAAAAGAAACAGGAGGAGGAGGACGCACGCCGCCGCCCCCCCCTTCTCCTCCAAGCGGCTGCTCCGCCGCCGCTCACCGCCGTGCGGCGGCGCCGCCGCGCGGGTTCAGCCTCCAGACTCCGCCGCCCTCGCCGGCAGCCGCAGGGGCGCCCCGCCGCCGCCCTCACCTGCGGCAAGAACCCCACAACCCGCGCCAGCGGCCCCCCGTCGACCACAGCCACCGCGCCGCCGGCGCGCCCCCCGCCCCTGCCGCGCGGCCGCGCGCCACCGCCACGTGTTGCGCCGTCGTCCCGCGCCTCCGCCGGCCGTCCGTTGCTCTGCTTGTTGGGTTCATCCCCATCCTCATCGTGAGGAAGAAGGTCTCTTTCCCCCTTTTTTTTATTTGTAAAAATTGTATATATTTTATTAAGTTTTTCCGTAATTACAATTCAGTCCCTGTGTGGTTTATGTTGTTTATTTTCAATTTTTAATTTGCAAGTACAACCCTGTGTTCATGCGTTAATTTGGACTTTATTTTGGTGTCATTTTATTCAAAGAAAAATACCATTGTGTTGAGCAACTTATTCTCTATCATTTGAGTATTTATTTGTATTTTTGTGAGATATGGGTCATTAATTAAAATTGTTCAACTGAAATTTAGCATATTTTACCCATTCCGTACTCCTAAATTTATATCTCACATACGATTGTTCCAAAAAATCCACAAAAATTATATGTGATGCCTTGATATGTGATGTAATTACTATCCAAATTTCATCCAAAATGGAGTTGTATTGTGCCTTAAATAAATTGTTGAGTGATTTTCGTATTTGATTTTTAATTAAATCCACATACATGCTTTTCACAAAATTTCAAGTCTCCTGGATTGCTCATCTAAATATCTACTTGAGATAAATCACACTCTGATTAATTTGATAACGTGGATTAATTAGGAATTATTTACTCACTGTCACTATATTTTCACTAAAAAATTCATAAAAAATTCATATTTTGTCAAAAAATTCCAAAACTATTATTGTAGCTTCCTTGCATCATGTTTTAATTCCAGTAAATTTTTCATAATTTTTGCTTACTGTTTGTGTGATAAATTGCGAAAAAACCCATAAAAAGTGTGCATTTTTAGTTATTTCATTTTAACCCCTAAAATTCCAAAAAAATGTGTTTTGTGTTCCCCACTGGATTAATATTCTAGGAAAAATATAATTTGGCTGAATTGAACTGATTTGACATTAAACTTAATTTGGCTAAGTTGTATGCTTCCGTAGTGTTTTAATTCAACCGCATCTTGCATTGATATTTCTTTTTGCATTAAAAAAATCTAAAAAAAATACCGTTTGGATATCTAGATCTTAAATTTGTAAATTAACCCCGAAGTTGTTCCTTTGCCTCCCTGAGTTCGACCCCGGACTTGCCCGGGATATAAATTAAGCCGAGACACTCTTCACGGAGATCTTCTCTCGGTTCTGACCGAATCGCTAAGTACACGTATTACAACGTGACCTAATTAAACACCGTATTTTAGCGACACGTCAGTATGCTTATAGGAAAAGGAGTTGAGACTTTTCAGGTCATAATGACTTAATTCTTTGAATCCATAATACTATGTTCACACATCATCTTGATTGGTCTAAGTAGAATATTTCATACATACGCGTGATTCTTTTAGACAGTGACCGAACTTGAACGAGCACCTTGCACGTAGCTCAACATAGATAAGGTGGTGAGGGGACGAATCCTCTGTCAAGAGACACACGTGAATGGAAACATACATAGCCACTTTGAGTGGCTAGTGCATCCCGACCTAGTCTACTGGCATGGACATCTAAAGACATGATGATATGAGTTGAAATAAATCTTCGGATGAGGGATGATCTGCTGGCGTAATTTTTTCTAAGACCCAAAAACATGGCGAAAAAAAAATATATCTGTCAAGGCACAAGAAGATCAATGCAGTGCAACAATATTTTATATTAGAAAGAAGCCAATACACCAAATATACATACTTGACCACAATGGTCGAAGCATCAGAGAACCTGCATATCTTAGTCGATACTAGGCTTCACTTGTCGGCATCACAAGGAGATGTGGGTATACTACTCACACTTCAATTCTCTTCTAATTCTTCTATCGTCTCCTTCCTTTGATTGTGGACACAACACGAACCTGAACTTAGAAGAAAATACCCCACTCCTCGAGGAAAGAGTATCTAAAATGGGGAATAAGGGGCACCATGCTAAGAGAAGGTTGTTCTTTGTCATTTCAAATGTGGGCAGTAATATATCACATATATTGTACAAGTAAGATTCCTAGTCATCATAATTTGTGTATGAGGACTTGTTTTGACCTAACTGTCAAGGTGAACTGAATAGAGACTAGTGTAACTTAAAGGTTGTTGTGTCTTAAATCCTTAGAGACGTGTGTAACTTAAAGGTTGCTGAGTCTTAGATCTTATTCCCAATAAGGTTTCGCCAAAATAATAATCCAAATGTCTGATCGAGATTCATACTTTGGTATTATGAATATAAATTTAAAATCAAATTTGTTCTAAGTTTTTTCTTTTCCTATTATTTTTCTTTTTAGTCACTTATTCTTCAAAGAAGTGTTTGTTAAGGGACTATCAAAGTTAAAGTATTAAGAGATGATGAATCACTAATTCATCATCTTTATCCATTCATTTCGGCTTAAAATACATTACATAAAACCTATAAATACATTAATCCTCACTTTTTAATAAATCTCATATCATATGTAAATAGTGTATTTTTAGCATTATTTTAATCCAAATAAAATAAATGAATAAAGAAATTATAAAGAAATAAGAAGATCGTATATCTGTCAGAAATACAGGTTGATCATTATCCCAAGAGTTGGTTAAGACTTGATCTAATCGACAATGAATAAAGTAGGGGAGATAGGGTCTTTAATCAATTAAGAATCAAGACAAATAGGTTCACATATGTAGATTCATCCCTTTCTATACTGTACACAGCATCTACTATTTTATTTATCACCAAAACAACCTCAAAAAATATTTTCTTCTTGGAACTTGTAGACAAAACAAGTTGTAAATAATAAAAATAATTATGATAAGAAACCCTTTATAGAATAAGAAAAACAACACACTGAAAAAGCTATGAAGCCAAAATTGACAAATCAATATCTACTCCATAAAACCTCAAAGAAAACCAAGATGACTTTCATTTTGTTCAAAATTAAATAATCTTTAAAATGAAAGTAGTTTCATAAAAATGGAAGTTAAGATGTGCAAGTTGCCTTTTTGGAGTGTTGTTGAACATATTGGTCTATATTGTACATATTATTTATATTCATTTATTTATTTCTTTGTATAGATGCACATATTGTATTTTTAATAATCTGTATATACTTTATATTATTCATATAAAATACAAATAACAATAACAATATTAAAAAAAATAAATGTAATAAAATATATTTGAATTCATTATTTTTTTTAAAAAATAAATAAAATATCAAATTATGTGATAATTTTAAAAATAATTAATTAAAAATAAATATGTTGTATATAGGTATTTTTACATATGAATGATTATATTTATTTATTTATATCTATTTATTTAATTAATTTAATTACTAAAAATCACAAAAATAAGTTTATTTGTTTATTTACATTATACTTCTAAAACTTTTGAATATAAAGTCGTTTATTGATTATTTCTTAATTATCCTCATTTAATTATTCTCTTTTATCTTGTAGTGCCTTATCCTATTTTAACGAGGTTGTGATTGGTTGGACCTGAGTCCGCTGACCTGAGTCAACTTCCCATTTCTCCCCTTATACCTGAAGAAACACACGACTATATTTTCTTCCTTGAATTTTCCTGATCAAATCTTATCTCCATTTCTCATGATTTCTTCACTTAAATAAACATAGATTATTGGGCTCCCTGACCCGATTACTTTTTCATCCATTAGCCTTCATTCGTATGCCCCATTTTGAATTTTGCCAGAACACATTGCCTATAAATACTCCAATTGGTTGCCTTTCATTCGGGATCTAATTTTGACACTTCTTTGCCCGAGATTTGCTCGTAGAGACGCCTGAAGGTGTCCTCTATGGAATCCCTTGATCAAGAGTGTAAGAATTTGGGGGAAAACATACTTAACTAAGATCAATTCAACTATGTGGTTCAATCACTCTGATCATCGCTTCATCTTCGCCAATTATTTCTCCATTTTTTCACGTGATCTGACCATCAGATATGCTCTGAATCTGAGCTTAAAACTCACTCCTTCATAGTTGCTAGAGATTGACCCATTCAACTCCATTTTCACTTTGTTTTTACTCAATAACCCTGGCCGGAGCATCACGACTAAGCCTTGAATAACATGTAGATCTTTAGAGCTTCAGTTGGAGCTGCAATCATCGAGATAGAGCACAAGCTCTAGGTTCTCGATCAGTGGACCCCGATTAGTATCTACACCTCCGATGAATGTAGGAAAGCATCAAAGATCTCCTCAAGCTATTGGGAACCAAATTGGATCAATAAAAAAGGAGATCAAGGCCATATAAGTTCATTTAGAGTAGTCTTCTTTGTAGTTCTTCTAGGTGCCTTGATTTCCGTTGGATCAAGAACACTCCACTTTAGATTGTCAAAGTAGTTCATCCCGCCCCAAAATCGAATCGCAAGATCAGATCCCCAACACCACATCAAAGCTGTCAGATCCTTACATGCGAGGCATCTTTTAGTGGTCATTTTGCTACTTTTACCATGCATTTTGTTTTAATTGTAAATTTTCTTTAATGAAAATGTGTCATGTTAAGATTCAGTGAATAGTTGCACATCTAACCTTATTAGTTTAGATATTCACATTTTGGTCCTGTTTATTTGAACTCACGTGCATTGAGACGTGCTCTTTAGGAAAATTGCAATAAAATTCTTACATGTGTGTGTTATTGATTACTCCATAAGTTTACAATATTTGCAAGTAGGTCCATTCCAACGTAACTCACGTGCCCATCCTCATGCACTGTGTGGAATTTTTACTTGTTGAGTCATATATTCTTTTATTTGTTATTGAGTGAGTCTTAAAACCTTAAATAATTTCTCATCAACCCTTTATTTCACAAATTAATTAACTTTTAATAATATCTAATTAATTCGTAAAAATCACTAAAAATTAGGTTAAGTGTTTGTTATCTAGTTTTACCACTCATAGTTTTTATTTTGAAAATTAGTTTTTTTTTTAAATTCAGAAAATATTTCATTTTCTCTATTTACAAAAAAAACAATTTATAATAATCAAAATTGGTTTTGAAATTCTAAGAAATTACTATCTTTTATATAGTTTTATCATCTATAAAAATCTTATTTTTAAATTCATTTAGAAAACTCCAAAAATTTTAAAATATAGAAAATCTATAAAAATTTGCATAAATGATTAAAAAATAAGAAAAATACATAATTGGGATTTTTAAAAGTTGAAATATGTTGCTTCTATTTAAACTTGATTTCTAGTTTATTTTATCTTTTAAAATACAAAAATAGAATAGTAATTTCACTTTGTGTTTGGATTGTTGTTTTCATCCATTTAAACATCCTTAAAAAATCTTTAAAATGCATAAAAACAACAAAATAGTAAAAAAATATAAAACATAAAAAGATTTTTGGAATAATTACAAAAAAAAGACCTCAACTATGCATTAATTCCCAGATAGGCTCTTATTTCTCAATTGTAACAAAGAAGGGACCGATCTTATGTTTTTTGTCTCAAAAACAGGCCTCCATAGGCTTCAAAGAGCCTTATATGTCGATGTTAAACCATTTAGTTTAAAGTTCATGCCCCTATTTGTTACAAATGAAAAACGAGGCCCCTTTTATGAGAATCGAAGCATAGTTGGGGCCCTTGTTTGTAATTCACCTATGATTTTTATTTTCATTTTTTGACTATTTTTGAAAAATCCAAAAAGACCTTTTATTTCTTTTGTTTTCAATTCTATTTGTTTGTTTTCATTTTAAAATTACAAGATGAAAATTTACAAAATTAAAAATCATTAAAAAATTAAAAAACATAAAATATTAAAAAAATTAAAAATTCATAAAAAAAATTATAAAAAGAATTAAAGACATAAAAACAACAAAAAGATAAAGAAAAAGATTCATTTAGTAGTTAGAAATAATTATATAACCCTCAAGTAATGTTGCCTCCCGGAATTCGATTTTGATTTGCTATACATGTAAAATAATAACACTAGCATTTGTTTTATTTCTTGCTAGATAAATAATTTTTATTTGGAGAGTTGTAGGTTGCAGCGACACTTACATCACATTGTTGACATTATTCTCTGTTTAGTAATTAAAACCCACAATTCTCTTGATAAAATCAAACAAAGTGCGGAGATTTTAATGATCGAAGCAGAACTTGAATGATGTTCTTGGGGGTTCATCCTGGCCCCTCGAACACCATCGAATCTTCAACAGGGCCTAGATCTAATCTAGGCCCTTGATTTCAGGAGAATTATTACTCTCTGCCAACCATCGATCAAGTTAAGTGAGCCTACATAATGCAAGAAGCACCGATAGATTGTGCCCCTTTAGTGGGTATATTTTGCTTTAGCCCTGCCACTTTTTGTATTTACTAAATAGTTTTGTAAATATTTGTTTAAGTGTAATATATTAGGTAGAAATGACAAGTGGACCCCTGAATTTCCATGTATTTGCACATAGGTCTCTTGCTATAATCTAGGTATTTCTGTTAAGTATTATAATTTGTAGAAATATTGTAATATTTTGGGACATTTAGCATTCACGAAACATTTTTTGTGAAATTACAATTATGCCACTGCCAAGTGCATATTAAATGTAAATCTAATTGGTTAAATTTTTACAATGCCCTTGGATTATGTTTAGCATGTTATTAAATGCATTCAAAGTTCTAACAAATTATTAATAAGTCCTTTCCCGTTCTTAACTTTATTTTTTGTATATTTATTATTGAAAATAGCATTTTATACCTAAAAATTATAGGAATATTATCTAAGGTCCCCCCTACATAGATTTGTCACATATATTTTTCACGTGTCATTTTAAGTTACTTTCTAATCTATAAAATATAAAAAAACAAACCTTTTATTCCCTATTTTAATTTTAAAATCCAAAAAATAAAAAATCACCTCTAAAAATTCAAAAAAATATTGGACCTATATTATTCTATATTCTACCTTTAGACCAAAAATCTAAAATTATAAAAAGTACATCATAAAAATTATAAAAATTTTAAAATTAGAAAAAATAAAAAAATCCATTTAAAATCCAAAAAAATACTTCCTGTTATATATTTTATTATAATATATACTACATATTAAAAATTGAATTGGGAAATTATGATCCTATTATCATTTTTAAAATCGAAAACAATTCTACCATATTATTTCACTCACCATTTTATATATTTAATACAATAAACATGCATAAAAATGTGCAAAATCCAAAAAATATCAAAACATAAAAAATACCAAAAACACAAAAATATTTTATTTGTATATTTTGATTATATTTATATTTCAAATTATAAAACTCGTATATTATATAAATCTTATAATACTTATATAATACATATTATTATTTTATATTATATAAAGATATATATTATTTATTAATAATAAAAAATAAACTAAAAATTACAAAAGTAAAAAGACAAAAAGTTGAAAATGAAATTATAAAAAATGTATAGCAATTAAAAAAAATTGAATATTTTAGACCCACAAAAATTACAAAATAACTAATAAAGTATAAAATAAATTTAAATTAATATAAATTATTAATAATTATACCTATCCTTTGTTACTCTCGGTGGTTCGACCCCTGCACTTGCGTACTATACACTCATTTTATAGGGCATAGTAAATTTCATGTCACCTTGTTTTCATTGCATATATTAGTTGTGGGTTGATTGTTGATTTACTCGGATTGGTTCGAGAGAGGGCAAATACAACGATTGCTAGATCTGACTTATCAGACATCCAATGCTCCTCCAAGATCGAACATTAGGTGCCTCCATTATTCTAACTAATTAAATGGCACCGTTGTTTGGGAGCAAAGATACGAAAAGATAGTTTTAAATATTATAAGCATAATTATCTATTTTTTCCTTTTATTTTGATATTTTTTATCTATGCTAATCATCTCTTTTGTTGACTTTTCTACCAGGTCCCACTATGCGAAGGACAGTCTTTTAGGAAACTGAGGCAGCCAAGTAGAGAGGAGGTTGGCCCCTTCTTTGCAGGTCGGTAGGAGAGAACAAGAGAGAAGACCAAGGAGAAAAATAGTACCGATTTTCTTAGTGTAGCTTATAGTTAATTTGGTCGAGAGAGAGAAAGTCTATTTTTATTGTAATAATACCAGTGGACACTTGGACGTTCATACTATTTAGCAGACCAATTTTACTAGATGTTAGTTTACCCAGTGGCTTGCCCGATTTTTTTACGATTTTCTCGCCTTCTACTTTTATTCTCCCTATTTGTCATTATTTCTTTTGTTTCCTACGCTTTGAGTTTTTCGTCTTCTTTTTATTTATTTTTTGTGAATGTGCCCATATTTTTTAGGAATGATTGATCGATTAACATAGGTCAAAAGCCTTACTTATATGCATGCTCCTATAGTCTGATCTTAGACCTTAATCAAATTAATTGCTTTTCATGATAATATCAATTTCCTGGTTAGGGCGATTTCATCAGCTTGCATTTCATGTAATGTAAATTTATTGTCTTGTATCCCACATGAAGAGAGCTGGGAAGCGATGTAAGTATTCTATCTGAGCATCCATCATTCTGATACGATGGCGAGTTCTCCATTATAGTGTCAACTTGCATTGCTTTTCATACTTATCCTCAGTTTTTACTAAAATAGGATTTAAAGAAAATCCGAAAAATCATTAGGTGATTATTTCTATAAATACTAAAAAAAGTGAAAAATTGAAAACTAAAACATGGGAATTGCTAATAACACTTTGACCCTAAAAAAATTCATAATGGACTTCATTATATTAGGTTCATAAAGCCTACAGTGTTTTTAGGTACACTCCAAAATGATTGAGGCACAACCCTTAAGGAATAGAGCCAAAAACCCAATCTGTGGCTTCCTTGATTATCACCTGGGCTCAGTAAAGTACCATCGCTTCTATCATAGGAGGGTGAGTAGGTTTTTGTATTCTTTTCAACTTAGTCTGAAGCATTGAACTTAGGCAACCACTTCACGGGAGTGACTGTATCATTGTCCTACATCCGAGTAGGTCCTTGTCTGCTTATAGACTGATATCAAGGACCTTCAAAAAGTGCAGACTACATGTTACAAAGGAAGTGAGAAGTACATTATACTTTTCTTGTAGTACACACTCTCCTATATGTCTATCCTCTAAGGACAAGTTCAAAGATTGCATGAATAAGATTAAAATTTGAAAAGATAAAAAATAAACGAACTCCTACGGCTTCACGTGTTGAGTCATTGAACCCATTACTTTGTATTTTTTTGAATTTAGTTTTAGGTTAAAGATCAATCAAGCACACTTGCACCATTTGCCTTTCATTTGTTTTCATTTCTTGTTTACTTTGCTAACTTTGAGCCATCTTGTTAGCTTCTCTTTATTTCATCCTTTTCTTTTCATATTATTCCATTCCTCATCTATTCATATCTCGAGATGTTGATTCATTGATGGTTTAGTCGAAACCTCACCGACATCCACATTGACTCCATGGATCTGACATCTCCAATAATTCAAGGAGATTCTTGAGATCCCGATTTGGATTTTTCGAACCACTCTCTAGACTCCTAATCTTCTCATTCTTCAATACACTGGGATCAGTCTTATCCTGATATTCACCCTTTCTTGATAGAGATCAATTACTCTTCATCTCAAGTAGTACATTCACATCTATCTGGGATTGACCCTAATTACAGACTTATCTTTCCATCTTGTACCCAAGATTATTAGTCTGATCGGGATGTATCTCAATGTAAAGATCAAGAGCCGAACCTAGACCCTGATCTTGAATACATTGGCTCTGAGTCTAATTCAGAAATAACTCCTCAAGGAAAAGGGAAAGGACCAAAATAACCGAATTAGGGCCCTTAGCTAGATCAGAGTGACGTAAATGCTCAGTTTCTTACGTCCATTCAGTCTATTTAGAAGCTGCTACAGATCAGGCTCTCGCCCAGGTCATTGATGAATCTGCATTTCATCATCTTTATACATTTATTTTTGCTTGAAATCCCTTATAAAACACGTGTAAATAGCAATACACATCTTCTTTTATTAACTTTCAATCTTGTGTAAATATTGTATATTTATCATTATTTTAACCTAAAATAAATAAATAAAGAAGAAATGGAAAAATATAGAAAACCAAAGACTGTATATATGTAATAGATTTTTGAATCTATGATTCATCACTCTAAAAGTTGAAAATAGAGCTTCGTTCCTGATCAATTAACTGCAAAATTCCATTTATTATGCATTATTATCTTTCATGCATTTAGAATTAATGTTCGCATTCTAGCATGCATATTTGCATTAAATAAGAAGCTAAATTCACTTGTACACATTCACATGTTTATTAACACAATTAACCTATTTGAATCTATTTTATAACTCCAAATCCAATAAAATCAACTATATAGTGTATATAAAATAAAGGAAAATATCAAAAAAATGCTAACTTGTAAAGTTGTCCAATTAAACCCGAACCCATGTTTGAGATCAAAAACCTTAAAATGCACATATCTCTCTCATACAGTGTCTGATTTAGGCCTACTCATTTTTATAGTAATTTACATTCAAAGACATTCAAAACAAGACTAATTTCATAAAAATCAGAGATCGTATGTGAAACTAGATTTTGGACCCCTATTGTATATTGTACATATTTACTAAAATACCCTTTATTTTTATCCTTTTTTTCTTAATTATTAAGAATACAAAAAATAGATTAAGTTTTAAATATTCCTTTCATATCTTCTCTAATTTCATTTTGATTTTTCACTTATATAAAAATGACAAAAAAATATGCAAAAGATAAAAATACCGTATTTTATACTTATTAGGTTCAACCCAAAAATACTTTTCGCATAGATGAGTTCTTTTGATTTTCAATCCTTCATGAAAGTTGTAGATCTCATCGAGACGAGCAACTTTTGTGTTGACCACTTTTTGATTTGACCCCTTTTTTATTTGTTTTTTTATTTTTTCTTTACAATTAATTTCTTGATTTTGCTAGGAGAGACACATGGCAGCTCCTGGAACTGCCACTTGTCTCCCATATTTTTTATTTTTTTTATTTTACTTATTTCCATTATTATTATTTATTTTAATAATTTTATTTATTTATTTATCTTATTATTATTTTATTCATTTTTATCATTATTTATTTTTAATTTAATTTAATTTTCCGCCACGTGGTTGCCTTCCTGTACATCACATGGCACTCCTTCCCATCCTCTCTCCCCACGTCCATATCTCTCCCATATATTCTCTCTCTCTCTCTCTCTCTCTTCTTTTTCTTCTCTCTCTCCAAATATATTTCCTCCCTTTCTCTCTCTCCATCCACCCATATCCCATACCATTCACGTAACCCCTCTCTTTTCCCTCTCTCGCACACACTCTCTCCTCCTCCCATGCAAACCACGTTTTTATCTCTCCCTCCTCTTTCTTTCCTCTCTCTCCCCTTCCCGTTTCATGCACTTTACCAGTGCCATGCACATACTCCCTCTCTAATGAATCCATGATTCATTAACTTTTTTGTTGCATTTTGTCTTAAAACACTTAACAAATACATGTAAATATTCATTAATTTCCACATTTTATCTAAATCCTATTCATGAATAAAAATGCACTTTTATGCATCAAAAATATGTAAATAAATAAAGAATAAATAAATAAATAAAAGAAAAAAGGTAGATTGTAGATATGTATATGTGTACAATATGAATAAGATAATATAAATATAGCTGAAAGAAATATTTATATAACCTAAATCCTGAGACCAAGTCAGCATGGATTGGTCGATAAAACAACAGGTAGGGGGAGATAAGATAGGAAAATCATAAAAAATAATTAAATAACACTCCCATTATTCATTATTTATCAAATAATCATCAAATCTTCATTGATTTTTATATAATTCATATGAACAAAATTTTCAACAAACTCTTTTCCGAATTATTTTTAAAAAAGTATATAAAATATGAAAATAAGTTAAAAATATTATCCTATATATATGACAAGAAATCCATCTTTTAAATTGTAAAAATCTCAACTTACGAACATCATAACTTCCTCTTATGAACTCCAATTTCACTCTACTAACCTTCGAAGTTCGAAAAATAATATTATCTAATTAATAGAGGTAGTTTCATTAAAATCTGAGTCCGTTTGCAAAAAGTCAGTTTTGGGACCTAATGACAATAGGGTTTCTGGGCTATTTATTTTATTTAGAACACATTATTATAGTTTTATTAATTTTATAATCTCTAATTATTTTCATGATATTGTATTTTCATTATGATTTATTTTAGAATTTTTGGAGCTTATTTATTATTTTAATAAAATCCAAAACCCTAATTTATAGATGAAATTGAACTATCTAACCTAGACTTCTATTTATTAATATATCTAACCTATTTTATTAAAATCCACAAAAATTCATAAAGACATTATTTTTTATTCTAATAATTAAGAAAATATGAAATTAACAAATAAATAAATATTTATTGAACTAAAGTAATAGTTCATTATTTAATAAATAATTTATTATTTATTGTACAGGATGAGATAAAGTGAAAGAATGATTGTTTTTAAAAAAGTATATAAAAATATAAAAATAAGTTACAAATATTAACTTGTATATATGCCAAGAAATCCACCTTTTAAATTATCAAAATCTCAACTTCTGAACATCATAACTTCCTCAAACGAATTCCAATTTCACTCTACTTTCCTTTAAAGTTCATAAAATTATATTCTCTAATTAATAGAGGTGGCTTCATTAAAATCGGAGTCTGTTTGCAAAAAGTCGATTTTGGGACCTAGTGACAATAGGGTTTCTGGGCTATTTATTTTATCTAGAACACATTATTAATAGTTTTATTAATTATATAATTTCTAATTATTTTCATTATATTGTATTTTCATTGTGATTTATTTCAGAATTTTTGGAGCTTATTTATTATTTTAATAAAATCCAAAACCCTAATTTATAGATGAAATTGAATTATCTAACCTATACTTCTATTTATTAATATATCTAAATTATTTTATTAAAATCGACACAAATTCATAAAGACATTATTTATTATTCTAATAATAAAGAAAATATTAAATTAACAAATAAGAGAATACAAGTCAGTCAACCCCCCACCCTATACTTATGATTTGGTCATCGTAAGTATAATAGAAGAGCAAAAATGAGGTGACTGAGGGAAATGAATATATAACGAATGATCAAAAGAAATAACGAAAATGAGATCATCGAAAAAACTCGATCCCCCTATACTTAGGATAAGGCATCCTAAGTATAGAAAAGAATGTGACCAAAAATTGGGGATCAGTGATTTGTTAAAAAGAAAGGATATACAAAAGAGATAGAACAAAATAGAAAACGCTAATCAGCGTGCAATCAGTCCCCCCATACGTAGGATCCGGTATCCTAAGCATAGAAGATGAGCAAAAATGGGGACGATTGCGGTCTACGAAGAATATACAAGTGTTGTGGATCTCCAAAAATCGAATGGCTCAAAAGTCTTTGTACATGATCAGATAATGTGAAAGAATGATCATGAGTTTAATAAAGTGAAGACATCTCAGGTTCGGTGCAGTGACCCTAGCTTTCTACTTTCTCCTGCCTTGGCGTGTACTGCTGTGAGTTATAAGGTTGGGAGGATCTCAGCGGTGCAAAGGAAGATTGTTGTTGCTGCTGATAATGATATGGTTGTGAATGGTTAGGAGGATATTGATAGGAATGTGGTCTCTGATATGCATGCTGGTGTGACTGCTGCTGCGTGAATTGTTGTCGGTGCTGAAAGTGTGGACGTCCATGTTGCTGGTGATTGTACTGTTGCTGCTGATGATGATGAGGTACACTTGGTTGCTGAATCAAAGTATACCAAATCCCATTGATCTCAAGAGTGGCTTGAGGCTCAACATCCGTATCCGCAACACTAGTGATATGGCCGGGATTGGCATGAGACTGATCCTTATGCCAATTAATGTGCGGAGTCGCAGGCTTGCTCTGAAAAAAATGTATCTGTCAGGTGGGTGGAATAGGTAAAGTCCTCCGTGAAGGTTGTGCAGTCGAAGAGTATTGGGCCTGCTAGTACTGAAGTTGAAGCTCTGAAACCTTCTTCGTGAGATTTCTCAACTGTTGAGGCAAATATGAGAGTTTCTCCAACTCTTGCAGCGGTTGTAAGTCCTGAACTTGTTTCTGAATCACATCCACCAATGTTAATTTCTCGCTAATGAAGCCCATGTTGGTGTTGGATTCAGACTCTGAAATATTAGCCACCTTATGATGCTCTCGGTGATGTGGTGGCTGAGAGGCCCTATGGAATGCCCGAGTAAAGTCGAGACTCTCGAGTTCTCTGCCATCCCTTTGAAGATGGACCATAATGACTCGGCATCCTTATTCAAATAACTTCCGCCACATGAGGCACTCAACATCCCTTGAATTTCCGGCTGGAGTCCTCCAAAATATTTTTGCACAAGCACCTTCATCGGTATCTCATGATGCGGGCATCTCTTCGTAAGATCCTTGAATCTATCCCATGCCTCATGGAAAGATTCATTCTGAAGCTGCGTGAAGTTGGAGATTCGACTCCTCATCATATTAGTCCTTCCCAGAGGAAAATACTTATGCAGGAATGTGGACTTTAAATCGTCCCATGTAGAAACATCCCTTCCTAGATGACTCAACCTGTACAATGCCTTATCTGCTAAGGCGAAGGGAAAGGCTTTGAGGTGTACAGCCTCATGCGTAACTCCTGTATAGCTTGCCATACCACAAATCATCTCGAACTGCTACAGAAAGGTAAATGGCTCCTTTGTAGCATTCCCGTAGAACTTTGGAAGCAATGAGATGAAGGACGGTCTCAGCTCGTATGGCCCCTGATTCGGCGGTAGCCAAATCCAATGATGTAGTGTTCTCATGCCCAGGTCATACTCATCTCGTGAAGTGGCGGGTTTTAGCAATGTGAGCCCGAGGCGAACCATTCATGCAATAAATGTTATTGTAATAAATAATTTATCAATAAAAGTTATCGGTTATGTTTCACTCCCTTTCTGAAATTGATTGAATGAATGCACTATAAGGTCCCTCTGTACAATATGGGTTATGTACCATGGCCAATTAGATAATCATACAGCTGTTGATTAATCATAGAGGCTGATGCTTGGAAAAATATCGAAGAAGTTAGATAGAGGACTCATCTAGCATCATCAAATGATTGTCAAGTGATGATCTCCAGCCTGAGTAGGAGATGGCAATCCTTTCTCATTAGGCTGATATCTGATCGACCTCTTGATGAAGATCCTATGCATGGGAATAGTGATTCGGAGGTATAAGATTAGTTGAGTCAATAAGTTGACTTAACGAGATCGAGATAACCAAACACCTATGTTGAATACTGCCACATCATAGGCAAACATCCTCTGACTAGAGATAGATGTATTTCTATATGTCTAAGTGTGTACATTAGACAGACCAATAGGTTGATGACCTAACCAAGGTCTATACACCGACGAGCTGGTGTGCATGTAAGGGCATATGAGTAATACCATCTCTCAAATGGATCATACAGGTTCAATTGTGAACCGGGAGACCTGAGCTCACTCATTAGGGGTTGGGACTGATCAAATTCCTTGCATGGTCATCATGCTTTGGAAGCATGACATGAATTTGAAGGTAAGATATATGCTTTGTGAAAGCATATGATCTACACCTAATCCCAAGGACCAAGATTGAGAAACTTAGTGATCAAACCATGAATATGACAGTGTAAAAGTGATCTATATCTTCAGGATGATCATAAGTCTTCCAGTATGCAGGATGTACAGGTATTGGGAATGCCTGAGGGTGATTTGATCATAAAGTATTGTACAACCATGACGCTTCCATTCTGAGGGAGTGATGAAACAGGTCTGGATTTTAGTGACTCCTCTAAGTAGAGAAGTAACCTAATCTTAGTCCATGTATTGGACATTGATCTGAATGAGATTCAGATGCAATGAGAAGATTAGGTTTACGGCCTTGATTTAATGAAGGATCTATGAGAGTTCCATGGGATCTGGATTTGAGATGTGATCTCAATATCCAAGTCACTATATGTGGAACAATACAATCGCCATGTCCTTATCTCCAAGTATCTAAGGAGAAATCGCATTATTCTTGAAGGGTTCAAGTATAATTCCCTAAGATCTAAGCAATAAGAAGTTGATAATTAAATGTGATTTAATTATCATGATGTATGTGGAATTATTCAATATAATTAAATGTGATTTAATTATTATGGATAAGAATAATGTGGATAGTAATATCCAATTATTCATAATATATTATAAATGTGATCTATAATGTATTAGAGAGAGATAATTATAATTTATATTTGTTGATTAATTATTAATGTGTATTGGATACGCATTGTCTAATTAATTGAAAATGTAAATTATATTTTGTTTTGGGTTGTGAATGTGATTCACAATTTTCTAATGGCAAGATTGCAATATTCTAAAAATTAATTATGAATTATTTTTGGATAATAAATTACAACAAAAGTTGTTGGATTAAATAATAGAGAATTTCATGGAGACATGCAATCTCATGAGATTTCATGAGATTGCCCCCACTTGGTAATAAGTGGACGGCTACCAGGTCCTATATGGAATTGGTGGTTGTCCACTCTATTAGATGAGGAGTGGAGATTTCCATGTTAATTATCTTCTTATTTGATTGGTTTAATTTTAGGATTGATGTATATTTAGTTTATCAAATATATTTGATCTAAATTAAATCATAAGTTGCTGGTTTTTACCAACAATAATTTTGACCATTGGATTGACATAAATCAATCTCATCCATTGTTTTTATATGTCCCATGGATTGAGATCCATGGATCCTAAAATCCTATAAATAGAGAGGCATACCATGCTCTCTTGTACATTCTTTTGGAAGCACATCTCTCTCTCTCTCCACACACCAACTCTCTCTCCCTCTACTTGGTGGCCGTCCACCAAAACCCTAGAGGAGATCATCGTCGTCGCCTACGCCACCGCGCCGCTGCTTTGACGCTCTTCGGTTCTCCGTCTTCTTGGAGTGCTGCACTCACGAAGGAGACGTTTGATCTCGTACGACGAGATCAGGAGATCATCATGCTTGGATCAACTCGTTGGATTGCGAGGACAACGCGACTCATCCCCGCGCTCGCAAGCTACTTAGGTCTCTTTTCGTAGAGACTCGATCAACCATGATACAAGAGGTATTCCTTTATACTTGTTGTGGTTATAGATGAAATGATCTGAGAATCGTTCTTGGATCATGTGGTTTCATCGCATGAAAATTTTTTAAATTCCGTTGCACAGAACAACTAGTACGACTAGTCGTTCTTTGTCGTATTCGATACGACGCTCACGCTTCTGTGATGCGCTTAAGGATTATTCCATATCCTTCAAGTGGTATCATAGACTTAGGTCGAAGGTTTTGGATACGATCCGCAAACCTAGGACGACTAGGGTTCGTAGAGGTCACGGAAGTTTTTGTCGCATTTGTTTTTCGCACTTCTATTTAGTGAATATATTCGGCCCTGTTTAAATTGTTTAAACCCAAATTAATTACTTGTATTTTGTTCCCCATTAAATAATAAAACCATAGGATCTGAGTTTACGTAATTTGGATTCCGTTTGCTCAAGATATGGTTGTTTTAATGAACATGTATGCACTGTTGCGGGGACTGCAAATCTTAACATGATTAATGAGTTAATTACTGTTTAGATCTTCCTCGAAATGCGTGAAATATCACTTAGGCTCTGTCCTAAATCAAATTAGCAATCTTTGAAAATTGATTTTGTCTAATTTGGATTTACAATGATTGAGATATGTTAATTTTAGTAAGTAGGGGTCACTGCTGAAATTACAGTCCTAATCAAGAACCATGTGATTGTCAATTAATGAAATTAATTGTTAATTTCAAAATATAATTATGGAAAATATTTGAGAAATATTGGAGGATGATTATTTCCTTAATTGACTTGGCCTAAACCAATAAATTGATTAGATTTGATCTAGATCATAATTGGAAACACAATCATCAAACTCTTGCTTGAATAGTATTGGGAATTTGTCTAGCAAATTTCCTTATAATAAAAAATATTCTGATTATTACTATTTCGGTTGAAGAACCGATGATCATATCAAGTACAAATTGATCTATTTGACATTATCCTTTCCCGAGGTGGATATGATGTCTAGTCGGAGATCACTGGGGTAGCGGGTTGCAACGTATGTGGTCCATCCCACTCTCTCCGGTACTGGCCATGATAATGGTTAGGGACTTGATAATGCCAAAGAAATCAATATATATTTTCTAATTATTAAAATTCTAATTAATACGTACTTTGAGAATAATACCATATATATTCAAGTAAAACAATCAAGTTTGTTGATTGAATTGGATTGATAATTAATTTAATATGATTGAATTAATTATATCCAATTAAGACACTCTATTATGAATAGAGTTGTTGATTCCCTTGGAATAATTAATTACATGAATATGATTCATAATAATTAATTAAAATTTGAATATGAGATGGAGGATCACACAATTGACATCCATGGTCTCTCGTCAAGGCGAAGGGTTTCATCGCCATATATTATATGTAGGAGACGCCTGTCCGAAGTGACAACTCCTGCATATGATCCATTTGGATCGGGCTCGTCGCTTCTCGAAAGAGTAAGGACGTATGTATAGTGACCCCAATATCGGGTCCTCATATTATTTGGGCGATATTGGATTGCGCATAGCGAGTTGTATTCCTGTTGACGGTTGGTTCAATTAATGACGGGTCAACATCACCTTAGGGGTGGTGGGCCCGGGTATTAAAGACCGAATTGAGAAATGCAAGTTAGACATGCAAGGCATAATGTGTTCCCGCTTCTCTTTATTAGAGTCATAGGTTCTCATATTATTGGGATATGACAAAGATAAAGAGAAGATCCCAGTTCTTGCTTGAGATATAGTGGTAAGTATATCTCTTACTTTGAAAGTGATTAAGGGAATAAACATTCATAGTTGATAGAGCAAGACTAATTTGAATTAAAATGCCTTGATTAAATAAAAAAATAGATTGAATATATGATTATATGTTCTAATATAGTGCATTCTTAGTTTCAGAAAATGAACTCCATGAACTCATTGAGCCGGCTTCTGGAGGTCAACCAGTTGACTAGACCAAATTACTCGGATTGGATCTGTAATTTGGAGCTTGTTCTCTCAGGGGAGCGCATAAGTTATGTGCTCTCAGAAGACAAGCATGAAAACCCTATATCAAAGGAAGAGAAAGCATACAATGATAAGTATGATGAAGATCATGTCTTGGCTAGATGCTACATCTTGGGTTCTCTCTCCAATGTTCTTCAGAAACAACATGTGGAGAAGAGTACTTGCCAAAAGATAATGTAGAATCTGAAAGATATGTTTGGTGACATTAACTGCACCCATTGGCACAACGTTATGAAAGAATTCATTCGCTGCAAGATGTAGGAAGGAACTTCGGTCCGTGAACATGTACTCAAAATGTTTGGGTACTTGTCGGAGCTGGAGACTCTGGGGGAAACCATGGATGCAGACATGCAATCTGATTTCATTCTGCTATTGTTGCCCAAGTCTTTTAATAATTTTGTGGTTTCATTCCACATGAACAAGCTGGAATTGACAAACTTCATGCTGAATTAAAGTCTGCAGAAGAAGTAATGAAGAAAGATGGTCCCGCTGGCAGTGCACTGGTTGCACAGGTCAGAGGGAAGCGCGGTCGGAAGCAAGGTTCTCGGAAGGGACTGGCCCATAAGAGAAAGTAGAAGGGACACGATGTTGGCTCATCTTCCAATGCATCCACTCTAATGGCATCGAAGAAAACCGACGTATGTCATCACTGCAAGAAGCTGGGGCACTGGAGGAGTAATTGCCCGGATTATCTGAAGTCAGTCGACAAAGGTAAAGCCCCAACAGGTATGAAATCTACTTTTATCATTGAAACCAGCTTTCTCGTTGGACGAGAAGGATGTTGGGTTGTTGATTCAGGTGCTTTTGTTCATGTATACAATTTGTTGCATTTGTTTCAGGAAACTAGAAAACTTGAAGAAGGGGAGATAGTCATCCAGATGGGATCTGATGCAAGTGTTGCAGCAGTCGCCATCGGGAATTATCAGCTATCACTATCTAGTGGTAGAGTCCTAGTACTAAAAGAGTGTCTTTATGTACCTGATGTCAGGAGGAATTTGATATCTGTATCTAAGCTACTTAGAAGTGGATATTCATTTCTTTTCTGTAATAAATTAGTCATAAATCATTATGATAAATATATTGCAGATGGTATTTTGACTTCTGGTGGACTCTATGAATTATGCATTAATGAACAAGTCATCAATGTTACAACCACTAATAAAAACCCTAACAGATCCAGGGATAATAAAAATCATTCAAACATGATTTGGCATCAAAGGCTTGGTCATTTATCTGTTTATAGGATCAATAGATTGATAAAGGATGGACCTTTGGATTTTCTACAGGTTCAATCTTTACCTACATGTGAACATTGTATTCGAGGTAAAATGACTAGGATGCCTTTCCACAACAAGGTTACAAGATGTGAAGGTATTATAAACCTAATACATACCGATGTATGTGGTCCCTTCAGTACCGCGACTCGAAATGGATATCGATATTATTTTATGTTTATTGATGAACATTCGCGATACGGGTTTGTCTTCCTATTACGTCATAAATCTGAAACCTTTGAAAAGATCAAAGAACTCAAGGCTTTGGTTGAGAACCAAACCGATAGGAAGATTAAACGAATCCTATCTAATCGAGGTGGCGAGTACCTCTCAGATGAATTCAAGAATACCTTAAAAAGAATGGAATTGTCTCCAATCTCACTACTCCTAGAACTCCCCAACTTAATGGTTTTGCTAAAAGACGCAACAGGATCATCATGGATATGGTCTGTTCAATGATGAGCAAAGCACATTTACCACTTAGTTTCTGGGGATATGTAGTAGAGACTGCAATATATATCCTGAATAAGATTCCTAGCAAATCTGTACCTAAGACTCCTCACGTGCTCTGGTATGGAACCAAACCTAGTGTTAATCACTTGAGGGTTTGGGGTTGCTTGTTTCATGCGAAAAACGTGGACGCAAGTAAGCTGGAATCTCGCACTCGTGAGTGTTACTTCATTGGGTATGTTAGAGATGGTATTGGATACCAACTCTATGACCCTGAGACCCAAAAGGTTTTTATCTCTAGAGATGTGAAATTTCTGGAGGATGACTTCCTCAAATTTCAAGACAAAAGTGAAGTAGAGGAACTCATAGAATACCCTGAGGATTCTGAGCTTCCTAGACCAGAAACCGAAGAAGTAAATAAAGATGAAACACCCATACCTCTTCGAAGGAGTTCGAGGGTGGTTGCACCACCTGAAAGGTATGGATTCCATGTGTCTAGTGAAACTGACAATGATCCTACTTCATTTGATCAAGCACTCGCAGATCATGACATGGATAGATGGATGCTAGCAATGAAGTCAGAAATTGACTCCATGCATAAGAATGGTGTATAGACCTTAGAGGATCCACCTAAAGGGGTAAAACCCATTGGGTGTAAATGGATCTTCTAGAGAAAGAGGGGACCTGATGGGAAAGTAGAGACTTTCAAGGCACGACTCGTAGCCAAAGGCTACACACAGAGAGAAGGCATCGACTACGATGAGACATTCTCTCCTGTGACTATGCTTAAATCCATTAGGACACTGCTGGCTATAGCTGCATATCTTGACTATGACATATGGCAGATGGATGTCAAGATGGCTTTCCTCAATGGATACCTCGAGGAGGATATCTATATGGAGCAGCCCCAGGGATTCATAACTGAGGATGGCAAAGTATGCAAGCTGAAGAAATCCATCTATGGGCTCAAGCAAGCTTCTCGTAGCTGGAACATCAAATTTGATGAAACCATAAAGAGTTATGATTTTGTGCAGAACCCTGATGAACCTTGTGTGTACAAGAAGCATAGTGGGAGCGGCATTGTGTTCATTGTGCTTTTTGTAGATGACATCCTTATCATTGGGATTGATACAAGGATGATGACATATGTGAAGATTTGGCTATCCCATACCTTTGAGATGAAAGATCTTGGAGAAGCCTCTTACATCTTGGGTCTGAAGTTGTTCAGAAACCGAGAGAAGAGGATATTAGGATTATCACAACATGGATACACTAAGAAGATTCTTGAACGATTCCGTATGGATAGTTCCAAGAAAGGATTTCTACCCTTAAGACATGGTATCCACCTGTCTAAAGTAATGGCTCCTCAAATTATTGAGGAAAAGAAAGCCATGGATGGATGCCCTTATGCATCAGTTGTAGGAAGCTTAATGTATGCCATGATGTGTACTAGGCCAGATATCTACCATGTAGTGGGAGTGGTAAGTCGTTACCAATCCTGCTATGAAGAACAACACTAGAATGCATTAAAGGACATATTCAAATATCTAAGACAGACGCAAGATTACATCTTGGTCTATGGATATGGTGATCTCCAAGTCATGGGATATACAGATTCTGACTTCCAATCGGATATTGATGATCGAAAGTCGACATCAGGGTTTGTATTCCTGTTGAATAGTGGTGCTGTGAGCTGGAGAAGCAAGAAGCAGGACACTACAACAGATTCAACATCAGAGTTTTTTCCTCTTCTGCCCCTCAAAGAAAGACTATATAAAAGGGATTTCGGAGACAAGAAAATGGCATGCCTAGGCTGAGGCGAATCAGGATTGCACCAGACTGTCGATCTTTCCCTATGAAGATGAGGTCGCGAGGCCAAGCCGAGTACATTGCCGCATCAGATGCTGCAAAGGAGGCGGTGTGGTTGCGCAAGTTCATCGTGGAGCTTCGCGTAGTTTTCTTTGATACTCCCATCCAGCTACTCTGTGATAACACAGGAGCCATTGCCTAGGGGAAGGAACCCAGATGGCGTCAGAAGAGCAAGCACATAGAAAGGAAATACCACATCATTCGGGAGATTAAAAAGCGTGGTGACATCATTACCAAGGTGGCCTCTGCCGATAATGTTGTTGATCCTATTACCAAACCTCTGACACACAAGGTTTTCGACCAACATGTAATGAGTATGGGTTTAATGATTGTTCCTGAATGGTTCTGAGGGCTAGTGGGAGGCTGTTAGCAATGTGAGCCCGAGGCGAACCATTCCTGCAATAAATGTTATTGTAATAAATGATTTATCAATAAAAATTATTGGTCATGTTTCACTCCCTTTATGAAATTGATTGAATGGATGCACTATAAGGTCCCTCTGTACAATATGGGTTATGTACCATGGCCAACTTGATAATCATACAGCTGTTGATTAATCTTATAGGCTGATGCTTGGATGAATATGTAAGGAGTTAGATAGAGGACTCATCTAGCATCATAAAATGATTGTCAAGTGATGATCTCCAGCCTGAGTAGGAGATGGCAATCCTTTCTCATTAGGTTGATATTTGATCAACCTCTTGATGCATGTCCTATGCATGGGAATAGTGATTCGGAGGAATAAGATTAGTTGAGTTAATGGGTTGACTTAACGAAATCAAGAAAACCAAAGTCCTATGTTGAAAATTGTCACATCATACGCAAACATCCTCTGACCAAAGACAGATGTATTGCTATATGTCTAAGTGTGTACATTTGGCAGACCAATTGGTTGATGACCTAACCAAGGTCTATACACCGGCGAGCTGGTGTGCATGTAAGGGCATATGAGTAATACGATCTCTCAAAGGGATCATACATGTTCACTTGTGAACCGGGAGATATGAGCTCACTCATGAAGTGTTGGGACTGATCAAATTCCATGCATGGTCGTCATGCTTTGGAAGCATGCCATGAATTTGAAGGTAAGATGTATGCTTTGTGAAATCATATGATCTAATACAAATCCCAAGGACCAAGATTGAGAAACTTAGTGATCAAACCATGAAGATGACAGTGTAAAAGTGATCTATATCTTCAGGATGATCACAAGTCTTCCAGTATGCAGGATGTACAGGTATTGGGAATGCCTGAGGGTGATTTGATCATAAACGATTGTATAACCATGACGCTTCCATTCCGAGGGAGTGATGAAAAAGGTCTTGATTTTAGTGACTCCTCTTAGTAGAGAAGTAACCTAATCTTAGTCCATGTATTGGACATTGATCTGTATGAGATTCAGATGAAATGAGAAGATTAGGTTTACGGCCTTGATTTAATCAAGCATCTATGAGAGGTCCATGGTATCTGGATTTGAGATGTGATCTCAATATCCAAGTCACTATAAGTGGAACAATATAATCACCCTATCCTTATCTCCAAGTATCTGAGGAGAAATCGCATTATTCTTGAAGGGTTCAAGAATAATTCCATAAGATCTAAGCATTAAGAAGTTGATAAGTAAATGTGATTTAATTTTTATGGATAAGAATAATGTGGATAGTAATATCCAATTACTCATAATATATTATAAATGGGATTTATAATGTATTAGAGAGACATAATTATAATTTATATTTTTTTATTAATTATTAATGTGTATTGTACACACATTGTATAATTAATTGAAAATGTAAATTATATTTTGTTTTGGGTTGTGAATGCGATTCACAATTTACCAATAGTAAGATTGCAATATTCTCAAAATTAATTATGAATTATTTTTGGAGAATAAATCACAAGAAAAGTTGTTGGATTAAATAATGGAGAATTTCATGGAGACATGCAATCTCAAGAGATTTCATGAGATTGCCCCCACTTGGTAATAAGTGGACGGCTACCAAGTCCTATATGGAATTGGTGGACATCCACTCTATTACATGTGGAGTGGAGATTTCCATGGTAATTATCTCCTTATTTGATTGGTTTAATTTTAGGATTGATGTATATTTGATTTATCAAATATATTTGATCTAAATTAAATCATAAGTTGTTGGTTTTTACCAACAACAATCTTGACCATTGGATTGACATAAATCAATCTCATCCATTGATTTTATATGTCCCATGGATTGAGATCCATGGATCCTAAAATCCTATAAATAGATAGGCATACCATGCTCTCTTGTACATGCTTTTGGAAGCACATCTCTCTCTCTCTCTTTCTCTCCACACACGCCAACTCTCTCTCCCTCTACTTGGTGGTCGTCCACTAAAACCCTAGAGGAGATCATCGTCGTTGCCTACGCCACCGTGTCGCCGCTTCGATGCTCTTTGGTTCTCCGTCTTCTTGGAGTGCTGCACTCACGA
Organism: Ottelia alismoides; assembly: GCA_037367405.1. Classification (NCBI taxonomy): domain Eukaryota; kingdom Viridiplantae; phylum Streptophyta; class Magnoliopsida; order Alismatales; family Hydrocharitaceae; genus Ottelia; species Ottelia alismoides. The sequence goes on from JAZKJV010004098.1 coordinate 423,352, forward strand.
AGGAGACTTTTGATCTCGTACGATGAGATCAGGAGATCATCATGCTTGGATCAACTCGTTGGATTGCGAGGACAACGTGACTCATCCCTGCGCTCGCAAGCTACTTCTCCGACGATCGGACTTGAGACAGGAGGTCTCTTTTCGCAGAGACTCGATCAACCACACTTTAAGAGGTATTCCTTTACACTTTTTATGGTTATAGATGAAACGATCCGAGAATCATTCTTGGATCATGTGCTTTCATCGCATGAAAATTTTTTAAATTCCACTGCACAGAACAACTAGTACGACTAGTCGTTCTTCGTTGTATTCGATACGACGCTCACGCTTCCGTGATGTGCTTAAGGATTATTCCATATCCTTCAACGGGAACTACTGCAGGAGGTAAAGGGTTTCTGACTCCTGCTCTCAGTGCAGCTAACTCAGTTTGCAACTAATTCTGGGTTCTGAATTGTTCTCGTATCTGCAGGTTCATCTGATGTAAGGTATCGAGAATTCTTCTCGTTATATCTGCGGCTGGATCTGGTCTTCCTTCGGTGTGGTGATCCTCAGCTGGACTCTCCTCTGCTGGTCCTTTTCTACGAGCCATGTGTTTCAGATCTGCTGGGAAAGAAAATTTCTCGTCGGAACTCAGCGAAAATCAGCTGGAGATATTGAGGATGCATTGAGGCAAGGGTCTGCCTCAATAGACTGGGTAGGAGGCGAGGGAGTCTGGGTATTACACTCCTCGAGATTAGATAGGACCAACTCGGGAAGAGGGTTATCCTGAGCTTGTTTAGATGTACGATGAATGGTGGACGATCGAGGGCTCACGGAGTCTGAGCAAAAAAAGTTGTCGAGTCATCATCTTCAATGTCAAGAGAGTGATCGGGAGAGCACGATTTACGATTCAACAAAGATGGGAAAATGTGTAAAAGCCGTGAAAACTCATGCCCCGCAAGCAAACACAAAGCAAACCCCATTTTCACCAACACAGCCCGATGATGACCGTAAGAGTTCAGTCTTTTATCTTGTCGGGTTTAGGATTGTATTAGCAAACAAGTATAATCTCAGTTAACGCGAGCTGATAGGTGCCCAAAGTTTCCCCAAAATATTGTCCCGAGTCTTTATAGAGATTCACTTGCTCTCAACTAGTATGGGGGTAAGTACGGTCCATTTCTTGCTACCCGTGTTACTTGAGGACGGAGCCTTATGCAGTGTCCTCTAAACCCCCCACTGTACTAGGTAAACTCGGACCGTTTCCGACTACCCGAGCATACCCACTGAAAAGCGGTGATTAGGTGTATAAACTAAGTAGTATCTCAAAAGAAATATGGGTTTTGGGTTCTATCCTTAAGGGTCGTCTCTACCTCGTGTACTTTAAGAAGAATCTGTACGGGGATTACTCTCCCAAATCAATTGATTCTTATGTTTGTTTTAGATTAGATACTTTAGCAGTCCCGATTTTATTTTTGGGGTTTTATATTTTTGGGGTTTTTTCATACAAACGTCTACCGAGTGTCTTTATTATTTTTTATAAGTCATATAATCATACACCTAGGTTGTGAGTCCTAAGACTAACTACAAAAGCGCAATCAGATAGGAAAACAAAAACTCCGAAGCAAGCACCTAGCCTCGTAAAAAGCTGCGGAAAACCAACATTGCGAGAAAAATTGCGGTGGGTGCCCTGATCCCCCGAATGCATGGCATTCGGCGAATCAGACCCCTAGAAAAAATGAGAAGGGAGGTACAAGTCGAGATGCCCTTTGGGGCCCCTTTCTTAAAAAAACAAGAACACAGGAAATTGCCCTTTCCCTTTTTTTTACAAGAATAAAAGAAAAGACACAACACAAAACCTAACTAACCATGCCCTCAGCAACCGAGAATCTTGGCCTCTACACTTTCAACTGTTTGCGGCTTCCGAGAAAGCTGGGTGAACCTGCAGGCCCTACAAGAATTAGTTAAGAAAGAAAAACACAAAAAACCGTAAACAAAAAGACACACGAAGAAACATAAGAACCGAAGAAAAACCGCAAATCCAAAAATCGAATGAAAATTTACAAAAATCAATAATAATAGAGAAAAGATTGGTTCAAAAACTTTTGTAAAAACAACGCATCTCCAGCAACGGTGCCATTTTGATAACGCGGTCCCGACCCTGCGGTTAGGAGATCGTTGGTGTAGAAAAAGATGCAGAGAGGGAACCGCGTTGAATCAAACAAAAATTACGGTAGAAATAGGAGATAAAATCCTATTATACTGTTCACTACTAATTTAACCAGTTGAGTGAGCCTGGGTCGAACTCAAGGAAGCAGAATGTTCAAACCACGATTTTCGAGACAAGGAAAGAATTTCAACAAAATTCTCTTTTGTTCTTTAGTTTACAATGAAAGAAATTGAAAACAAATTCGATTCGAAACAAACTCAAGAAAACAAAATCAAGACCACAAAATAAAGCAACAAAAAATTCGGGAAAAATACTCAAAAAATAGCTTAGGTAGTTATCGAGCTACTCTAGAAAATTCACGAAAAAATGAGAAAAATACGAGGTTAAAATGGCCCCTACAAGCCAACATCCTAACTACAAGAAAAAGTATTTAGTTTTTATTATAGAACGGTCCCTGTAGGGACTAAAATGCAAAAGAAAATAAAAGAATGACAATTAGGTCCCCGTACAGGGACCTAATTGTAATTTCTAGAAACTCTGGAGCGGCTTGGAAATGTCTGGAAGCTAGCTGGGTTTAGTAAGCAAATTTTCCACCCCTTCAAATCTGACGGTCAGGATTAGTGGTGCAGCACGATCTGGATCGTCCGTTCACGCCACGTGTCACCAGACTGTACGTTCTGGCATTCTTGAAGTTCTTCATCCTGTTCGCGTGGATGATGGAGGGGCCATCTTCTCCGATTTATCGATGGTGGTAGACGAGGTTCATGGGCCTCCTGTAGGGCTAGAGGGGTGACTCCTTCACCCCTTGAGCTCGCCCGCGGGTTAGCTTAGTCGGAGTTGATTACGATCGGTGGGAAAAGGCTTATGAAGATGGTGGTCAATTGCTCCTGGAAACTGATGACGGATTTGCATCTTCTTTAAATGGCTCATTAATTGTGCTTGAGAGTTCCATTTACCTAGGATTTGCTCAAGATGAGAGATGTATCTGCAAATTACAAGTGTATGTGCTCGATTCACTCATGAATCAACCAAATTATTAATAGTTGCTAAATCAAAATGTCATTTCCAGCATAGTTGAAAACAGTGTTTGATGAATGAAGAAATGACGACGAATCCAAACGAATCGAGATGGAATGGTGTATCGAGATTCGGTTCGCGTCTTAGATGAAGGATTAATGGAATTAATCGCATGATTAACTACCCTAATCGAGGCACGCTAATCGAGAAATAAAAGGTTGAAAGGTGAATGAATTACCTGGGGAGTAGAAGGTATACGACCTCCTGGTGATAGCTCGATGGGGCGGCTTCCCGGAGCTTGACGCTGCTCAAAGCAGCGATGCAAGGCTGCGATGAGCACCTTGGAACCTCCTACGATCACCCTTCTTCCACGTAGGTAGTTCACTAGGATATGTCACTACCTTGGATGGTCGGAGTCGTGGGAAGAAGTTGGGTAGTCAGCCAGTTAGTTCTGGAAAAAAGTTGGTCAAGGGAGAGTTAGTTAATGGCGTCAACTTCGTGGCCTTTTATAGACGAATTGCTTGAGCTCCAAGGTAGATCCAATGGTGGGCGTGTGTTAGGGAGGTTATGAGGATAGGATGAAGGGATGAGATCGAGTGAAGATGTTAGAATGGCGTGGGAATAATTAGGTGAAAAGAAGGTGTTGGAACAAAGTTCCAACTACCTATTCTTTGAGAAGAACAACCAAGTGCTGACACTTGTCAGTACCTAGTTGGCCAGAGTGTTAAATAGTATATAAATTATATAATAAATAATAAATTACGTTATTTTAAATAGATATATATATATATGAAAAATATAGATAATAAAATTATCTAAATTATGGTATAATTAAGTTTTGTAAATAACAAATATTATTTGAAATATAAATATTATATTACTAAATAAGTATAAATAATACTTAATAAATAGGTATTGAATTTCTAATTCAATAAATAATTAATTATTTGTTAATTTAATATATTTTTAATTATTAGAATAATTAATAATGTCTTTATGAATTTCTATGGATTTTAATAAAATAATTAAATATATTAATAAATAGAAATATATTTAGATAGTTTAATTTCATCTATAAATTAGGGTTTTAGATTTTATTAAAATGTTAAATAAGCTCCAAAAATTTTGAAATAAATTATAATGAAAATACAATATCATGAAAATAATTAGAAATTATAAAATTAAGAAAACTATAAATAATGCTTATCAAATAAATTAAATAGCCCAGAAACCCTGTTATCATTAGGTCCCAAAACCGACTTTTTTGCAAACGGACTCGGATTCTAATGAACCACCTATATTAATTAAATAATATTATTCTATGAACTTTAAAGGTGAGTAGAGTGAAATTAGAGTTCGTATGATGATGTTATGATCTTCGGAAGTTGACATTTTGACAATTTAAAAGGTGGATTTCTTGGCATATATACATGATAATATTATATTTTTATTTACATTTTCAGAAATAATCATTCTTTCACTTTATCTCATCCTATAGAAAGACATTTGAGCCATTCTATTTTTGGAGATCCACAACACTTGTATATTCTTCGTAGACCACAATCGTCCCCATTTTTGCTCGTCTTCTATGCTTAGAATACCAGATCCTAAGTATGGGGGGGGACTGATTGCACGTTGATTAGAGTTTTCTATTTTGTTCTTTCTCTTTTGTATATCCTTTTTTTTAACAAATCACTGATCCCCAATTTTTAACAAATCAATTTGTACAGTGTATGAATCGATTTAGCTCTTCCTGCTCAAAGAAGCGAAGAAACCGTCCATCCCAGCTATACACTTCCATTATAAAGATTGGGGATAAGTGATTTGTTAAGAAAGAAAGGATATAGAAAAGAGAAAGAACAAAATATAAAACGCTAATAAACGTGCAATCAGTCCCCCCTATACTTAGGATCTAGAATCCTAAGCATAGAAGACGAGCAAAAATTGGGACGATTATGGTTTACGAAGAATATACAAGTGTTGTCGATCTCCAAAAATCAAATGGCTCAAAAGTCTTTGTAAAGGATGAGATAAAGTGAAGAATGATTATTTCTAAAAATGTATATAAAAATATAAAAATAATTTAAAAATATTATTTTGTATATATGCCAAGAAATCCACCTTTTAAATTATCAAAATCTCAACTTCCGAACATCATAACTTCCTCGTACAAACTCCAATTTCACTCTACTCACCTTTAAAGTTCATAAAATAATATTCTCTAATTATTAGAGGTGATTTCTACAAAATCGGAGTACGTTTGCAAAAAGTTAGTTTTGGGACCTAGTAACAACAGGGGTTCTGGGCTATTTGTTTTATTTAGAACACATTATTTATAGTTTTATTAATTTTATAATTTCTAATTATTTTCATGATATTGTATTTTCATTATGATTTATTTCCGAATTTCTGGAGCTTATTTATTATTTTAATAAAATCCAAAACCCTAATTTATAGATGAAATTGAACTATCTAACCTATACTTGTATTTATTAATATATCTAAATTATTTTATTAAAATTAACCAAAATTCATAAAGACATTATTTATTATTTTAATAATTAAGAAAATATTAAATTAACAAATAATTAATTATTTATTGAATTAAAAATTCAATACCTATTTATTAAGTATTATTTATACTTATTTAGTAATATAATTTTGTTATCTATACTTTTCGTATTTATATCTATTTAAAATAATGTTATTTATTATTTATTATATAATTTATATGGTATTTAACACTCCGGCCAACCAGGTGCTGACAAGTGTCAGCACCTGGTTCTTCTTCTCCAAGACTTGTTAGCACTTGGTTCTTTTTCAACAGGTCGTTGGAACTCTGTTCCAATGTCTTCTTTTCACCTTAATATTCCTGTGCCATTCTAACATCTTCACTCGATCTCATCCCTTCATGCTATTTTCCTAACCTCCCTAGCACACGCCCACCATTGGATCTACCTTGGAGCTCAAGCAATTCGTCTATAAAAGGCCACGAAGTTGACGCCATTAACTAACTCTCCCCTGACCGACTCTTTTCCAGAACTAATTTGCTGACTACCCAACTTCTTCCCGCGACTCCGACCATCCAAGGAGGTGACATATCCTAGTGTCCTACCTGCATGGAAGAAGGGTGATCAGAGGAGGTTCCAAGGTGCTCATCGCCGCCTTGCATCGCCGTTTCGAGCAACGTCAAGCTCCGGGAAGCCACCCCGTCGAGATATCACCAAGAGGTCGTATACCTTCTACTCCCCATGTATTTCATTCACCTTTCAACCTTTTATTTATCGATTAGCATGCCTTGATTAGGGTAGTTAATCCTGCGATTAAGTCCATTAATCCTTCATCTGAGATGCAAACCGAATCTTGTTACTCCATTCCATCTCGATTTGTTTGGATTCTTCGTCATTTCATCATTAATCAAACACTGTATTTTCAACTATGGTGGCAATGACATTTTGATCTTACAACTATTAATAATTTGGCCGATTCTTGAGCGAATCGAGCATATACATTTGTAATTTGCAGATCCATCTCTCGTCTGGAGCGAATCACAGGCAAATGGAACTCTCAAGCACAATGAATGAGCCATTTGAAGAAGATGCAAACTCATCATCAGTTTCCAGGAGCAATTGAACCACCATCTTCATTAGCCTTTTCCCACCGATCGTAACCAAGTCTGACCAAGCTCACCCGCGAGAGAGCTCGAGGGGTGAAGGAGTCACCCCTCTGGCCCTGGAGGAGGCCCAAGAACCTCGTCTACCACCGGCGATAAATCAGAGAAGACGGATCCTCTATCATCCGCACGAACAGGCTGAAGAACTTCAAGAACGCTAGAACGTATAGTCTGGTGGCACGTGGCATGAACGGACGATACAGATCACGCTGCACCATCTAATCCTGACCGTCAGATCTGAAGGGTGGAAAATTTGCTTACTAAACCCAGCTAGCTTCCAAACATTTCCAGCCGCTCCAGAGTTTCAAAAAATTACAATTAGGTCCCTGTGCAGGGACCTAATTGTAATTCTTTTATTTTCCTTTGCATTTTAGTCCCTATAGGGATCGTTCTGTAATAAAAGCTAAATACTTTTTCTTACAGTTAGGCCCCAGGCTTGTAGGGGCCATTTGAACCTCGTATTTTTCTCATTTTTCCGCGAATTTTCTAAGGTAGCTCGATAACTACCCAAGCTATTTTTCAAGTATTTTTTCGAATTTTTCGTAGCTTTATTTTGTGGTGTTGATTTTTGTTTTCTTGAGTTTGTTTCCAATCGAATTTGTTTTAAATTTCGTTCGTTGTAAAATCAAGAATAAAAGAGAATTTTGTTAGAATTAATTCCTTGTCTCGAAAACCATGTTTGAACATTCTGCTTCCTTGAGTTCGACCCAGGCTCACTCACCTGGTTAAATTAGTAGTGAATGGTAGAATATGATTTTATCTCCTGTTTCTACCATAATTTTTGTTTGATTCAATGCAGTTCTCTCTCTACGGCTTTTTCTACACCGACCATCTCCTAACCGCATGGTCGGGACCGCGTTATGAAAATGGCACCGTTACCGCGGAAGCGTTGTTTTTACAACGATTTTTGAACCGATTTTTCTCTATTATTCTTGATTTTCAAATTTTCTTTCGATTTTGGATTTACGGGTTTTCTTCGGTTTTACGGCTTTTCGTGTGTCATATTATTTATGATTTTTTGTGTTTTTCTTTCTTAAATAATTCTTACAGGGCCTGCAGGTTCAACCAGCTTTCTCGAAAGCCACAAACAGTTGAAAGTGAAGAGACCGAGATTCTCGGTTGCTGAGGGTAGGGTTAGTTAGGTTTTGTGTTGTGTCTTTTCTTTTATTCTTATAAAAAAAGAGAAAGGGAAATCACCCATGTTTTTATTTTGTAGAAAGGGCCCCCCTAAGGGCATCCCGACTTGTACCTCCCCTCCCATTTTTTCAAGGGGTCTGATTCGTTGAGTGCCGTGCATTTGGGGGATCAGGGCACCCACCACGGTTTTTCTTGCATCGTTGGTTTTCCGTGGCTTTTTATGAGGCTAGGTGCTTGCTTAGGAGTTTTCTTTTTCCTATCTGATTGCGTTTCGTAGTTAGTTTTCGGACTCGTAACATAGGTGCATGATTGTAGGACTTATAAAAAATTAATAAAGACACCTGGTAGACGTTTGTCTGAAAAAACCACAAAAAATATAAATCCCCAAAAATAAAATCGGGGCTGCTAAAGTATCTGATCTAAAACAAACGTATGATTCAATTGATTTGGGAGAGTAATCCCCGCACATATTCTTCTCTAAGTGCGCGAGTGAGAGACGACCCTTAAGGATAGAACCCAAAACTCGTATTTCTTTTGAGATACTACTTAGTCTATACACCTAATCACTGCTTTTCAGTGGGTACGCTCGGGTAGCCGGAAATGGTCCAGGTTTACTTAACAGAGTGGGGTGCTTAGAGGACACTGCATAAGGATCCGTCCTTAAGTAACATGGGTAGCCGAAAACGGTCCGTACATACCCCCATACTGGCTGAGAGCAAGTGATTCTCTGTAAAGACTCGGGATAGTATTTCGCGGAAGCTTCGGGCACCTATCAGCTTGTATTAAATGAGATTATACTTGTTTGCTAATATAACCCTAAAACTGACAAGATAAAAGATTGAACTCTTATGGTCATCATCGGGTTTTGTTTGTGAAAACGGGGTTTTCTTTGTGTTTGCTTGTGGGTCATGAGTTACCACGACTTTTATGCATTTTGCCATCTTTCTTGAATCGTAAATCGTGCTCTCCCGATCACTCTCTTGACATCGAAGATGACGACTCGACGGCTTTTATGCTTAGACTCTGTGAGCCCTAGACCATCCATCATCTGTTGTATATCTTCAAAAGCTTGGGATGACCCTCTTTCCGAGTTGGTCCTATCTGATCTCGAGCAGAGTTAGTCCCAGATTCCCTCACCTCCTGGCCAGTCTATTGAGGCAGACCCTTGCCTCAATGCATCATCAATATCTCCAGCTGATTTTTCCTTGAGTTCTTACGAGAATTTTTCTTTCCCAGCAGATCTGAAACACATCGCTTATGGCAAAGGACTAGCATAGGAGAGGCCAGCTGAGGATCACCACACCGAAGGAGAACTAGATCCAGCCGTAGATATAATGACATGAATTCTCGATACCTTACAACAGATGAACCTGTAGATATGAGAACAATTCAGAACTCAGAATGAGTTGCGAACTGAGTTAGCTGCACGGAGAGCAGGAGTCGGGAACCCCTTACCGCCTGCAATGGTTCCCGCCACTTTATGAGATGAGTATGACCCTGTCGCAAGAACACTACATCATTGGATTCGGCTACCGCCGAATCAACGGCCATACGAGCTGAGACCGCCCTTCATCTCATTGCTTCCCAAGGTCTATGGGAATGCTACAGAGGAGTCGTTTACCTTTCTGCAATAGTTTGAGATGATTTGTGGTACAACAAGCTATTCAAGAGTTACGCAGGAGGTTGTGCCCCTCAAAGCCTTTCCCTTCGCCTTAATAGATAAGGCACTGTACTGGTTGAGTCATCTAGGAAGGGAAGTTTCTACATGGGACAATTTAAAGTCCACGTTCCTACGTAAGTATTTTCCTTTGGGAAAGACGAATATGATGAGGAGTCAGATCTCCAGCTTCACACAACTTTCGAATGAATCTTTCCATGAGGCATGGGATAGATTCAAGGATCTTAAGAAGAGATGCCCGCATCATGAGATACCGATGTAGGTGCTTGTGCATAACTATTCTGGAGGACTCCAGCTGGACATTCAGGGGCTGGTGAGTGTCGTATGTGGCGGTGGTTATTTGAATAAGGAGGCCGAGTTAGTATGGTCCATCTTCGAAGAGATGGCAGAGAACTCGAGAGTCGTGGACTCTACTCTGGCATTCCATAGGACCCCTCAACAACCACATCATCGAGAGCATCATAAGGTGGCAAATATTTCAGAGTCTGTATCCAACACCAACATAGGCTTCATTAGCAAGAAATTAATGTTGGTGGATGTGATTCAGAAACAAGTTCAGGAGCTCAGTAGCTGAGTGAGAGTTAGAGAAACTCTCATCTTTGCCTCAGTAGCTGAGTGATCTCAAGCAATAGGTTTCGGAGCTTCAACTTCAGTACCAGCAGGCCCAATCTTCTTCGACTGCACAACCTGCAAGGAGGACTTTACTCGCTCCGCCCACCCGACAGATACATTTTGTGCAGAGCAAGCCCGAGACTCTGCAGATTGATTGGCATAAGGATCAGTCTCATGCAAATCCCGGCCAGATCACCAATGTTGCGGATACGGGTGTTGAGCCTCAAGCCACTCTTGAGATTAACGGGATTAGGTATACTTCGATTCAGCAACCGAGGGTACCTCATCATCATCAGCAGCAGCAGTACAGTCACCAGCAGCATGGACGTCCACACTTTCAGCACCGACAGCAATTCACGCAGCTCCAGTCTCACCAGCATGCATATTAGAGACCACATTCCTATCAATATCCTTCTAACCATTCACAGCCATATCATTATCAACAGCAATGACAATATTCCTTTTATCGCAGAGATCCTCCCAGCCTTACACCTCACAGCAGTACACGCCAAGGCAGGAGAAAGTAGAAAGCTAGGGTCACCACATCAAACCTGAGATGTCTTCACAGACCCATGCTCTAAATCAAATCATGGATATGTTGAGTACGCTCCAAATTGCACACAAAATAGAGATGGTGCAGGTTAACCGTCGTCTATATGAGTTAATCATGCCAAAGACCACTCTCCTAGCCCAGCCTCAGATGAATATGAATAACAAGAAGAGGCATCCAGATCAGGTAGACACCACTACAAGTACGATCTCTTTTCCTGAATTCTTATCTAACTTCATTCGTCTCAGGAGAGGTAGATCACCACGAGCACCTGATGGAGTAGAGGAGAGGGCACATGATGAGACCATCGTGAAGATCTGAGAGAAGGGAGCGATGCCGAAACTATTGACATGGACACCATCGAGTCAGATGATGAAATCACGCCAGACCATGCAGATACTCCCGATAAAAATGTTTCTTCCCTTGTTTTAGAGAGTTTTGTACAAAATTCTGAAACTCATGATGTACAAGGTGATTCTGAATTCAATAAAAAGTCGGATTTTCTCATTCCTGATATTGTTCTTTTTCCTGATGCTTTGTTTTGAAGAGGAAAGAAAAATAACAACAAGAATGTTGTGACTCCAGAGACTGAAAGACTATTGAAAGATCATATCATTTTGAAGATCCCACTTCACGATGCCTTGGATCATTTTCCTATGCTTATGAATTAGTTGAAAAATCGATTCACTACACATAGGAAAAAGAGATCACATACAGAAAAACATGTTTTGACCAAGGCTACATCCTGCACAATACATAACAAGTTACTTTAGAAGAAGAAGGATTCAGAAGCACATTATGTCAGATGCGAGATCGTCAATGCCGCATACGATCGCACTCTATTAGATAACGGTTCCTCGATTAATTTGATACCATCTTCTTTACTCGACAAGCTCGAGTTAGGTCCTCTTTACAAATCCCTACGTGATCCTTCAGTTTGTTGATAGATCCGTAAAGAGACCTAGGGGCATATTGAGGAATGTTATCGTAACCGTGCAGAGCCTGCAATTCCCAGTGGACTTTACTGTCTTGGAAATGCTTTGCCCTACACAGTTGCACCTTACCCCGATCATTCTTGGGAGGAATTTCCTAGACACCGCGAAGGCTCTCTTCTATTATGATACAGGGAATGTATTTTTTCGTGACGAGGGTGAAAAGGTACATATAGAGATGGTGAGAGAATCAAACATATCCAGTGATGCATCTTCAAATTTCTTGAGTTCTTTAGCCACTTGTGATTACATGGATGAAGTTTGTCATGACGACCTTGAAAGGTATCAAGTAGAGACCCAGGATTTCCTAGCAGAGGATGGGTCTGAGACTACAGTTGGCAGTTCTTCCAAAGGTACCTTATATTTCAGTATGAATGACGAGAAGCAGAGGGATCATACTTCCGAGGAGTTTATTGCAGATCTTTTAGATTCGAAGTGTTTACACGATTCCTCCACTTCAGATGATCTAGAGATGGAGTTTCATTTAGTATTATTGTTTTCCTCTAGTCATTCTGCGGATGAGCATAGTAGCGAGTCAGATGATGTTTTAGACATCTTATGTAGTCCGACTCTAGAGCATATTGAGATGGTGGATGACTATACTACAGATAATTCCACTGGCAATACAGATCCCAATACACATTTAGATGAGGTTTCAGTAGAGCCAGAGTCTACCTTACCATAGCTGAAATTATTGCCACCAAATATGAAGTATGCTTTCCTTGCGGGTCCACATCGACAGTTTCCTATCATTATCTGCACATCTTTGACCGAAGAAAAGAATCTCGTCTGATGGATGTTCACTAAAGAAACTATTCCAATCTCTGTGGGATTAATCCTACTTTGTGTTCTCATCATATATATTTCGATCATGATAGCAAACCTTGCAGAGAATTTCAGCATAGGCTGAATCCGATTTATGAGATGTTGTTAAGAAAGAGATTACGAAATGGTGTGATGTAGGGTTTATATATCCCATCTCCAACTCTAAATGGGTTAGCCCATTACATGTTGTCCTGAAAAAGTCGAGAATCTGTATGATTAAGAATGAGAGTGGAGAAGAGATTCCAAAGAGAGTAACCACGTCGTGGTGGGAGTGCATTGATTACAAGAAACTGAACGCCACGATGAAGAAGGATCGCTTCCCTTTACCTTTTATAGACCACGTCATAGAAAGGTTGGCAGGAAAGGAATAATTCTGTTTCCTTGACGGTTACTCCAGATACAACCAGGTAACCATTGCTTTTGAAGACCAGTAGAAAACCACCTTCACATGTCTGATTGGCTTGTATGCCTTTAGACGGATGGCCTTTGGATTGTGCAATGCCCCAGCTACTTTCCAAAGGTGTATTCTTGCGATTTTTGCAGAAATGGTTGGTGATTTTCTAGAGGTCTTTATGGATGATTTTTTGGTCTATGGTGAGTCCTTTGACGATTGTTTAGCGCACCTAGACAAGGTTCTTCAGAAATGTTGTGAGGTAGATCCCGTTCTGTCATTGGAAAAGATCCATTTTATGGTTATACATGGGATCGTCTTGGGGCAATGCCATCTCCCAGCAAGGCATGGAGGTTGACCCTGCCAAGGTAGATGTCATCAAGAGCCTCGAACCACCATCCAACATTAAGCAGTTACGGACATGTCTCGGGCATGTCGGCTTTTACAGACGGTTCATTCGGGATTTTTCCAAGATTGCCCAGCCGTTAACTAAATTATTAGGCAAAGACATCAAGTTCTTGTTAGATGATAAATTTCTTAATGCCTTCCTCACATTAAAGGAAATGATTATCAGTGCTCCTGTCCCGAAGCCACCTGATTGGTCTCTACCCTTCGAGATCATGACAGATGCTTCAAATTTTGCGGTCGGGGTTGTATTAGGACAGAGGAGGAATGAACTTCCGACTGCTATCCACTATGCTAGTAGAACTTTAGATGATGCTCAGCAAAATTACACAGTGACAGAAAAGGAGATGTTGGCAGTGGTGTTCGCATTAGATAAATTCAGATATTATCTTCTTGGCTCTAAAATAACAGTATATACAAATCATTCAGCTATCTGGTTTTTGATAGAAAAGAAGGATGCCATGGCACACCTTCTTAGATGGATTCTCTTACTTCAAGAATTCGATTTGGATATTAGAGACAACCCTGGGGTAAAGAATGTGGTAGCTTATCACCTCTCCTGATTACAGACATAGCAGCCTTCAGATGAGTACACGTCAGAGATTGCAGAGAGATTTCCATATGAGAGTATTTTTGCAGTTATCGTGCTTCCATGGTATGCAGATATAATGAATTTTCTGGTTACATAGAAAAGTCCACAGGGTTGGCAAAAGGATCGAGTCGATAGACTAGTTTCCGAGGCACGATACTACTATTGATAGGATCCGATTCTTTTTCGTGAAGGACCGGATTGTGTTTACAGGTGTTGTATTCCCCAGGAGGAATATAATAGTGTCCTCACTTTGTGTCACTCCTTAGAGGCAGGGGGACATCATTTAGGGAAGAGGACAACGCAAAAGGTACTTCAGAGTGGATTATGGTGGCCGACTCTTACTAGAGATACTTGTACATTCGTGAAGAGTTACCCGTATTGTCAGATAGTAGTAGGGACAATCAGTGCTAGAGATGCAATGCCTATGTGACCTGTTATTATTTGCGAAATTTTTGATGCATGGAGCATAGATTTCATGGGACCATTCCCTTCCAGTAGCGGCTTTGAGTACATTCTTCTCACTGTAGATTATGTTAGTATATGGGTGGAGGCTATACCCGCACGAACCGCAGACAGTAAGATAGTTTGCAAGTTCCTAAGGGAACACATTATTTCACGGTTCAGGATTCCACGTATTCTTATTTCAGATGGGGGTAGCCATTTAATTAATAAGGAGGTCAAAAAGCTAGTAAAGCAATACGACATTGATCACGGAGTAACTTCTCCTTACCACCCACAGATGAACGATATTGGTGAAGTCTCAAATAGGGAGGTAAAATCAATCTCGCAGAAATTAGTACGACCGAATAGGAAGAACTGGTCACAGCTTCTAGATCAGGTTCTTTGGGCATATCGTACTGCATATAAGACTCCCTTAGGTACTTCACCATTCCGACCGGTTTATGGGAAACCATGCCATTTGCCCATAGAGATCATGCATAAATCTAAATGGGCTATTCGAGAAATTTCACTTGATGCACAGAAAGCAGGAGCCAAGAGAAAGATATATCTAAAAGAGCTAGTAGAGATTTGAAATCAGGCATACGAGTACACTCTCATTTATAAGGACAAAGTGAAAAAATGGCACGATAGACATATTCGGCACAAGATCTTTGTCCCAGTGTAGAAGTTCTGGTTGTTCAATGCAAGATTGACAAGATTGAGAATTTTTCCTGCCAAATTGAAAAGCAAGTGGGAAGGACCTTACATAGCCAGAACGATGCATGACAATGGATGCATAGCTATATCAGATGTGTCACCTGGTGTAGAGCCGTTCGTGGTTAACGGGCAGATGCTGATGCATTTTATAGAGACTACTAATCATCTGGCCCATGTTGAAGTGATCTATTTTGTACAGGACTCATGATCATTCTTTCACTTTATCTCATCATGTACAAAGACCCTTGAGTCATTCGATTTTTGGAGATCCACAACACCTGTATATTCTTCACAGAGCACAATCGTCCCTTTTTTTGCTTGTCTTCTATGCTTAGGATACGAGATCCTAAGTATAGGGGGATTGATTGCTAGCGTTTTCTTTTTTTGTTCTTTCTCTTTTGTTTATCCTTTCTTTTTAACAAATCACTGATCACCAATTTTTGGTCACATTCTTTTCTATACTTAGGATGCCTTATCCTAAGTATAGGGGGGACCGAGTGATTTCGATGATCTCGTTTTCGTTATTTCTTTTGATCATTCGTTGTATATTCTTTTTCCTCAGTCACCTCGTTTTTTCTCTTATGTTATATTTACGATGACCAAATCGTAAGTATGGGGGGGGGGGGGGGGGCGACTGACTTGTATTCTCTTATTCTTTTTCACCCACTTTTACTTAGCACGAGTTATATCCTTTTTTTCTCTTTTGTCGCTATGAGGACATAGCACAAACTAAGTATAGCGGGGTGTATATATCGTATATATACTTTTGTCCATAACTCGTACTTTTATGTATTTTCTATATCTATAAAATCCATAAAAAGTGGGTGAGGGTTAATTTAAAATCCTACTATCTATTTATCTATTACTTATAAAATCCTAGTAAATAAGTAAAATAAGTAAAAATTTGTATTGAAAAGACTTAAATTAAAATATGTATTTAAAATATTTATTTAAAATCTGTATAATACTTATTTAAAATCCTATCTATTAAAATATGTGTAAAAATCATTTAATCCTTCTAAAAATTCTTTGTATATTAAAACCTGTAAAATACATTAGATATTTAATTCAAATAAAATATATCTTGTAAAATTCTTGTACAAATACTTGTTAATAAAAATATGAAAATCCGTAAAATATACAAAGTCCTAAAAATTCATAAAAATTACAAAAGCCTTAAAATCCATAAAAATGAGTAAAATTTAGAAAATATACTTCACAAAAACATTATTGCATTTGCATTCGCATTTTTTTAGAATAAGTTTGATTTCTGGAACTAAGGATTGAGACTAGCATAAAGGATGGAGCTTGATATTGGCCTTTAACTTTCGTTGTAAGGAGCCTAGTTAGGATCTGGAATTTAGACTCTTCAGGTATTTTGACTTAAAATCTTGTGTTCTATAAGACCATATTTGGGAAAACAACTCATATGTGCTTAAGTAGACCACTTGGTGTCATCCGTACAACTCTACACCAGTGAACCAATCTTGGACACATGCACTATGCACTTAGCTCAACTTGCATGGAGTTGTGAAGGGCATTACACCTTGGTAGTGCGTTTCTATCCTTGTCTTTGCACCATTGACATCTAAAGACAGGAGAGATTGGTGTTGCGATAGTCGCTAATGATGAGGGAAGGATCTGCTAACACAATTTTTTCTAAGACCTCAAAAAAGGGACATAACAAAAGATGCTATATCCATCGAGGCACAAAGACATGAATGTAGTGTAAGCAAATTACAAAGCCACATCAAAGAAGAAGCCACCAAATACAAATATGACCACAATGGTCCAAGCTTCCACCAAAAATGCCTACACATCTTGGTGGAGACTTAGCTACACCGATCGAGCTTCACAAGGAGATGCGTCTACACTGGTCGCACTGCACTTCTTTTCTCATTCTTCTACTTTCTATCTATATTCGCTTGTGGACATAGCACGAACTGATCTCAGAAGGGAATACCTCCCTCCCCGAGGAAAGAGTAGCTGGATGAGGAATCAATGGAAGTGTATAGCAGGTATGGACAGTTTCTTCGCTTCTTTGAGAAGGAAGAGCTAAATCGATTCACACACTGTACAAATTGATTTCAAGGATGATAGAGTTTGCGATATGAATAATTGAGTATGAACTAGCTGATGAGGAGATCTTAAATAAGGATTTGTGGAACTTGAGGACTGTGGAGGATAAAATCCTAATCCTAGTTAAGGCTCCAACAAAATGCTTGTTTCAGGCCCGATCGAGCTCCGTCCTATGTATGTTCTCATGAATTGGTTTAGAAAAATGAATTCATTCTAACTTTCTTTCTTTTTCACATACTTTTCAAATAAGTGTTTGCTAAGGGACTAGCAAAGTTTAAGTATAGGGGGTTGATGAATCCATGATTCATTAACTTTTCTGTTGCATTTTGTCTTAAAACCCTTAACAAATATATGTAAGTATTCATTAATTTCCACATTTTTTCCAAATGTTATTCATGAATAAAAATGCACTTTTATGGATCAAAAACATGTAAATAATTAAAGAATAAAAAATAAAGAAAAGAAAAAAAGGCAGATTGTAGATATGTATATATGTACAATATGACTCAGATAATATAAATATAGCTGAAAGATATATTTATATAACCTTAACCCCGAGACCATGTCAGCATGGATTGGTCGGCAAAAAAACAAGTAGGGGGAGATAAGAGAAGAAAACCATAAAAAAATAATTAAATAACACTCCACACATTATTCATTATTTATTAAATAATTATCAAATCTTCATTGATTTTTAATTAAATAATATGAACATATTTTTCACCAAACTCTTTTCATAATTATTTTTAAAAATGAATAAAAAAATATAAAAATAAGTTATAAATATTTTCATGTATATATGCCAAGAAATCACCTTTTAAATTGTCAAAATCTTAACTTCCGAACATCATAACTTCCTCATACGAACTCTAATTTCACTCTACTCACTTTTAAAGTTCATAAAATATCATTCTCTGATTAATAGAGGTAGTTTCATTAAAATTGGAGCCCGTTTGCAAAAAGTCGATTTTGGGACCTAATAATAACAAGGTTTCTGGGCTATTTATTTTATTTAGAACACATTATTTACAGTTTTATAATTTTATAATTTCTAATTATTTTCATGATATTGTATTTTCATTATGATTTATTTCAGAATTTTTGGAGCTTATTTATTATTTTAATAAATTCCAAAGCCCTAATTTATAGATGAAATTGAACAATCAAACCGATACTCGTATTTATTAATATATCTAAATTATTTTATTAAAATCCACAAATATTCATAAAGACATTATTTATTATTTTAATAACTAAGAAAATATTAAATTAACAAATAATTAATTATTTATTGAATGACAAATTCAATACATATTATTAAGTATTATTTATGCTTATTTAGTAATATAATATTTATATTTTGAATAATATTTATTACTTACGAAAATTAATTATACCATCATTTAGATAATTTTATTAACTATACTTTTTGTATTTATACCTATTTAAAATAATGATATTTTTTATTTATTATATAATTTATATGGTATTTAACACTCTGGCCAACCAAGTGCTGACAAGTGTCAACACCTGGTTCTCTACTCCAAGAACAGGTCGTTGGAACTCTGTACCAACGCCTTCTTTTCACCTAATTATTCCTGCGCCATTCTAACATCTTCACTCGATCTCATCCCTTCATGCTATCCTCCTAACCTCCCTAACACACCCACCATTGGATCTACCTTGGAGCTCAAGCAATTCGTCTATAAATGGGCACGAAGTTGACGCCATTAACTAACTCTCCCCTAACCAACTCTTCTCCAGAACTAACTGTATGACTACCCAACGTCATCCCGCGACTCCACCCATCCAAGGAGGTGACAGATCCTAGTGTCCTACCCACGTGGAAGAAGGGTGATATGAGGAGGTTCCAAGGTGCTCATTGCCGCCTTGCATCGCCGCTTCGAGCAGCGTCAAGCTCTTGGAAGCCGCCCTGTCGAGCTATCACCAGTAGGTCGTATACCTTCTAATCCCCATGTATTTCATTCACCTTTCAACCTTTAATTTCTCGATTAGCGTGCCTCGATTAAGGTAGTTAGTCCTACTATTAAGTCCATTAATCCTTCATATAAGACACGAACCAAATCTCGTACTGCATTCCATCTTGATTTGTTTGGATTCGTCGTCATTTCATCATTAATCAACCACCATGTTTTCAACTATGCTAGAAGCAACGTTTTGATCTTGCAACTATTAAAAATTAAGCCGGTTCTTGAGCGACTCGAGCACACACATTTGTAATTTTAAGATCCATCTTTCATCTGGAGCAAATCCCAGGCAAATGGAACTCTCAAGCACAAGAATGAGCCATTTGAAGAAAATGCAAATCCATCCTCAGTTTCCAGGAGCAATTGAACCACCATCTTCATCAGCCTTTTCCCACCGATCGTGACCAACTCCGACCAAGCTCACCCGCAGGCGAGCTTGAGGGATGAAGGAGTCACCCCTCTGGCCCTGTAGGAGGCCCAAGAACCTCGTCTACCACCGGCGATAAATCGGAGAAGATGGCTCCTCCATCATCCACGCGAACATGCTTAAGAACTTCAAGAATGCCAGAACGTACAGTCTGGTGACACATGGCGTGAACGGACGATCCAGATCGCGGTGCACCATCTAATCCTGACCGTCAGATCTGAAGGGGTAGAAAATTTCCTTACTAAACCCAGCTAGCTTCCTGACATTTCCAAGCCGCTCCAGAGTTTCCAGAAACTACAATGAGGTCCTTGTGTAGGGACCTAATTGTAATTCTTTTATTTTCATTTGCATTTTAGTCCCTACATGGACTGTTGTGTAATAAAAACTAAATACTTTTTCTTGCAGTTAGGCCCCTAGCTTGTAGGTGCCATTTGAACCTCGTATTTTTCTCATTTTCCATGAATTTTCTAGGGTAGCTCGATAACTACCCAAGCTATTTTTCGAGTATTTTTCTCGAATTTTTGGTCGCTTTATTTTGTGGTGTTGATTTTTGTTTTCTTGAGTTTGTTTCGAATCGAATTTGTTTTCACTTTCTTTCATTGTAAAATCAAGAATAAAAGAGAATTTTGTTGGAATTCTTTACTTGTTTCGAAAACCGTGGTTTTAACATTCTGCTTCCTTGAGTTCGACCCAGGCTCACTCACCTTGTTATAATGAACGGTAGAATAGGATTTTATCTCTTGTTTCTACCGTAGTTTTTGTTTGATTCAACGTGGATCCCTCTCTGCGGCTTTTCTACACCGACGATCTGCTAACCGCAGGGTCGGGACCACGTTATCACTCTCGTCCCATTTATTCTCTCTCCCAACATTTTCTTCTCTCTCTCATTACCTGCCCACTCCTCCGCCTCGCCCGCGAAACTGCAACCCATGCAGGCCCAGGACTCGCACCACCTCCTCCATTCTCACACCCCGACCCTCTCTTCCCCTATCCTTGCGGTATCCACCTGCACAACTACTACACTCACTTACTTGCCCCCAACTGGAGCTCTGATCCTTGCAGTGCAAGTTTGTAACCAACTGCCCAAAAAATACCACGGCCCACCACCACTCCAACTTATCTGCAAATCTGAGGAAAATACCAGTCTCCTTCTCCTTCTTCGTGACAGATCGAGAGACGTCAATAGAGGCCAAGACGGTCATTGAACTGGTGAGATCCACGAGAATCCATTGTGTTGTAGCTACACTCAAAGCTGCTAAGCTTCAAGGTCCCCCTGGACCTTTGGATGCAAAATCAAGTTGAGATCTTATGAACTCTAGCAAACATCTACGATGAGCCATCATAGGTAACTCATCATCCCTTTCTTTTTCCTTTCTTCTTCGTGCTCTGCCTTTTATTTCTTCCTGTGCACCTCTGTTTCTCTTCCCTTCTTTCTTCCCCTTCTTCACCATACATCACCGCCCCATTCGCACTTAACCGCCCTTGCCTCATCGACTCAGCACCTTTGATCACTTACTTCGACCCATCTCCAGTCTCGCAAAGACTGGAGCTCGAACCAAACTCGCAATCTTCATCGCATACCTCAACCTCCACCATCCATGTCTTCAACCACTTCACTGGTCAGAGAAGCACCACCACCACATCTGAATGCCCCTGCTTCCTTGCGTCCCCAGTGGCCCTCGCCCCGACCGCGACACTGCAAGCAACTCGTTGCACTGCACCAACCCTATATCGACTCCAGGACCAAGTAGCACATTGTAGTGGCTTCCCTCGGTCGAGATCGCTCCCAACTGCAGAAGACCCATGACCGGCTTGACTCCAGCATGTCCTTCTGCCATGAGTGAGAGCCGCGACACTGGCAGAAGCTCCTCGTGAACACCGCCTTGACTCCAGCTGTCAGACTCATCTCAACGCCACTCGCCATCAACCTCAACATCCACCACCCATCCTACTCCGTGCGGGAAACACACGTGCACTCCTACACGTGATGCAGGTACGGCCGACAGCCCACACCACCTCCGTTGCAGCCCCCGTGAGCAACTACACCGCCAACCATCCAGCACGCATGCATGCTGTGTTTTCCTCCGCATATGTTAGACTGTATCTTGAGCTCAATCCCCTTACGTGCGGGGAATGCGAGTAATTAAGGCAATTGAACTACATCTCCCCTAGGTCTCTAAAATCTCAAGAAGATCCAACAGCTCGTGCATGATATCAACCTTGTTGGGACAATTGCGGCCACACCCCCATGTTATCTTCAAATCATTCAGAGGACCCCCCAACCTCACTCACGTGGAAAGCACATGGGCCTCGCGGAGAATTTTTACCCAAGACCCCTAGGTTCCTTGAAATTCACATCTGAACCCCATATCATTCAAGCACTGGCACGTCACGTGCCTAAGTGGAGAAACTGCATAAAACCCCTCAAGGTTTAGGTAATTACATCTACGTTCTGTCAGCATATTTATTTATCAATTTTAGTTTATGTATTCCATAAAGAACCTTGTGTTTGTCCATAAGTTTGAATGTTCATTTATCATCATTTCTTCCATCTGAAAATTGAATATTGTAGAACAATAAGTTCTTTATCTATTGAATATTTAATTATAATTTTGTGAGCTGTAGTTTATATAATAGAATTAATTTGATGAAATATAGCATATTTTACCCACTGTTAATTCTGAATATGATATTAAATCAATCATCGTCTGAAAATTGCGAAAAAATCACAGTAGGTAGATTTTAGGTTGTTTTACCATGTATCCAAATTTCATTATATTTGCATGCATATCAAGGTCATAATAAAATGTTTGGTGATTAGAGTAATTAATTTTTAATAGATTGAAACTCAATATTTTTAGGGTTTAAAATTTTTTGTGGATAGATCACAATAAATTCATTTAGGATAATTTTATTTCCAAAAAATAATTTGGTTTGCTATTTATTGAAATTAAGTTTCTCTAAATCACCTAGTTTGCATTTTTTTAATTCGTAATTAATTCATTTTCCATTTAAAAATTCCAAAAAAAATATATTAATCTAATTTCATCATTTTTCACATTTTGGCCAAGTTTGAAAATTTTTGGACATTGTTTGAATGTAACTTACATTTTAGTCTTCGAACATAGTCAAACTTGCATGTAAATCATTTACTGCATTTAAAAGTACCAAAATAATATTTCCCTGAAAACCTAGCATCTAGATCAACTAAAAATAAACCTAAGGAGACAGTGGCCTCCCTGAGTTTGACCTTGAGCTTGCTCATGTAAAAAAACTAACCGCTTGCATTTATTTGGAAAAAAATAATTAAGTGGTTTTTGATCAATCCGATTTTGCCTGCTTGCAACAAACGTATTTTAATCATTAATCTGACAAAATTAAGAGGGTAATTTATGGGTTTATCAGATGGTGTCGTTGCTGGGGAGGCACAACTTAGGATAATTTTTAGAAAATCTAGATTTTAGGTTTTCCAACCCCTAGGTAGTCTAAACCCCTGGTTTTTCTTGTGCATATTTCTCTATTTATTTTCCAACTTTTATTGTTTTATTTTATTTACTTTATTGAGTCTATTCTCTGACCATCATCTTGTTTTTGTGCGAGGTATCTGACGTGACAGAGCAACCGCTTAGTTGAGCAACTTAGAAGCTTCGGAGGCTAGCATTTTCTGGAAAAATAGCCGACTGAAGGAACCCCATAAATTTAAGATCGAGTTGAGTTATGAGAGAGTGTAGAGTCTAGGATTTTTTGTTGGCATTCTACTTTATTGACAAATTTCCAGTAGATTCATTTGGAATCTCATGTATGAATCAGACTTGGACATTATTCTGTGGTGTGTTGGGCATGTTTCACTCCGGTGAGGGTGGGGCCCGACTTGAGTGGTGAAATTAGGATAGGCATCCGATTATTTAATTGCAATTTAATTGTGCCAATCATAGTTTCAGTCACACATCTTAGAAGACTCACATCTACTGAGATTTTAATGATACGCACATAGCAACATACAACTTAGCCAAATCAAAATCATTTCTTTCCCGCTAATAGTATATTGCTTATATGTGATTTTCTCAATCTGCATTCATTTAGTGTAAAATTTTAAAAGTCCAGTTCTGCATAATGCATGGAGAGTGCTGGTAGTCACTATAAGTATACCTTCTTCTGAGCATGCATAATCATTTTACATTTGCATTCTGCTTTCCGACTCCTCCATTGTTTTATAACTTTGGATTTAAAAAGGAAATTGGGACTGAATGGTAAGATTAAACTTCAAGTGACAACCTAATTTAAAATAGGGAATGAATTTAGCAGGTCGATTAAACAAAATTGGAATAAAAAGAACCTTATTTTAGGGGTGTTTAAAGCACTAATTGTATCATTTACTTGCAAGTTTGAGAGAGATGACAATAGGATAGAGCTAAAGACATGATTTTCCATATAGACTACTGCTTCAAAACGATTAGTCACTTTTTAGTGAGAATCTACGGGTAGCCGGTAAATGGACCGGATTTCCTTAACAGAGTGGGAGGTTTAGAGGATGCCTGATAAGATTTTTTCCTGATGAAATCAAGAGCCATATTTATACGGTTCACACTTACTCCTATACTAGCTGAAAGTAGGTTTTTCGTGAGAATCAAGACAGTCTATAGGAAAGTACATGCACCCAACAGCTCGTTAATCTTTCAAGACTTGCATTTATCGCCAACTAAAACTGACAAGATAATTCGACCAAACCTTTACGACCATCATGTGTTGAGCTGGTGAATTTGAGGGTTTTGTATTGCATTTGTATTGTGTGAGTTTAATCCGTACATTTGTGTGAACCGTAGAACTAGCACCTTATTGAAATACCTTGCTATAATTGGTTCTTTTTACCATCGAAGATGACTGACTGTGGGGATATTTA
Organism: Ottelia alismoides; assembly: GCA_037367405.1. Lineage (NCBI taxonomy): Eukaryota > Viridiplantae > Streptophyta > Magnoliopsida > Alismatales > Hydrocharitaceae > Ottelia > Ottelia alismoides. The sequence continues at coordinate 447,922 of JAZKJV010004098.1, forward strand.
TTCGGGCTTTGCGAATCTCTCATTGAACCCTTCAAGAGGTACGTCTTCAAAGGTCCAAGCGCAACTTGGGCCAACCTGAACTCATGACCCTCTTGAGTTCGGGATCTCTAACTCTCAAGATGGTCACTCTCAAACCATCCCCTTTCTCTCCTCCCACCTCACCGAGGAAGACTTTCACCTCAATGAGAATATTTTCATTCCTAAACCATCATCTAATGAAGGCCACATTGTTGACTCAGGACCTTAAGAAGATTCAAGCAAACTACCTCCGAAAAACAAAGAAGAGGAAGAAGAACATCTTGAGGACCTCATGAGGATGATACTAGCCAGACTCGCTGCATATTAACAGCAACAAGCTTTACTCAGAGCTCAGTTAGGACAACTGAATGTTGGAGTGGAACCACCGATGCATTTGGCATACAACCCTAGACAGTATAAATTCGGAATTATCTGAGTCCGGCCAAACCACAACTCGATTTCGAGTTGAAACCGCAGTTACTGAACCTAGTGCCACACTTTGGTGGGAATGTGTCTGAGGAACCCTATACATTCCTAAGGGACTTCGACCTCCTCTGTTCTAACCTTAGACGTCATAATGTTAGCCATGATAATATGAAACTCACAACCATTCCATTTGCCTTGGGTGGCAAAGCTGACTACATGGTAAAGAATTTGGGGAATTATGGTCAATACCTATGCCCAGATCAAGGACTTGATTTGGAAGAAGTTCTACACCCTAAGTTGGACTAACATGATGAGCACTAGCTTTTCCCAGCTACCCCATGAAGCCTTTAGTGATTCCCGGGAAAGGTATAAGGACATCCTACAGAAAAGTCCTTATCATGGTCTAAATGATAACACCCTGGTCCAATCATTCTTCGTCGGTCTCAACCCTGAGATGCCAGGTTTAGTGAGCGCTGCCTGTGGAGGCATCTACGCTTTACGCGGAGTAGATACCGTCTAGAAGGTATTCAAGCAGATGGTTGAGACTAGCCGCTCACAGACCGCCAATAGGAAATACACTCAGTCCCTCAGTTCATTCTCATCTGGAGGGGGAAAGTCAGCTGTAGTTGACCTCTCTCAAGACGTGATCCCTAGCATGGGAGTCCTCGTGGACAAGCTTACTGTAGTCAATAGAATTGACAAGAGGATTGATGAATTGGACCGGAGTGTCTCCAAAATTATCAAACAGATGAAGGAGTTGACTGAGAAGGTATCTAAGATAAAGTTATGCCATGACTGCACCATCTGCTCATGTATACCGAGTTCACCATGATCAGGAGAAGTCGGTGTCAGGGCAACCCCTGTTGTGGGAGCAGGACCAGTCCTACACCCACTCATTCCATCAACAACCCTTATCCATAGAGATAGTTCAAGAGCAGACTCCACTGGGATTAGGAGGTGAGTGGAGTATGGTATACTCTAGTCTTTGCTAGGCAGAGAAGTACAGGGGTCTGACACTCTTACCAGCATCCTACGACCTTTCATAACACCTCATTCAACTTCGCACCCCCTCATTTACAGCAGAGCCCTAGATTTCAGCCACCCCAGCAGTATATGCAATAGTCCCAATAGTACGGCCAAGAGGGCCAGTACCAGACATGCCAGCAAGGCCCGCAGTTCTATTAGATGAACCAGCAGCAGCAAAGGCAGTATCCCGACCAGCATGGCCAATCTTCTTGTTCTTCTTAGCCTTTCCCACTTCCTTCTTCGTTTGGTCCCCCGAATTCACAATTCCAGCATATACTCTACACCCTTCATTCCTATTAGAATGAGATTCATGATTTGCGGGTGGATGTCAACTGCCTATCTAGATGGAGAGATGAGCAATCCACACCCTCTACCTCGATCCCAGCCCAAGTTCAGGCTACCCTAATTGCTTGAATCGTTATAATTCGTAGCAACATCTTGGTCATGTATACTCTTCATCATCTCTTAGATTTGAACATGACATTCTTTCATGTGACGAGGCTAACCATATGTCACTTAGGAGTGAAATGACCATGATCGTACCTGATTGGGCAAGGGACGTGAGGAGGAGCCTCTGTACAGCTCTGTCTAAGGAGTCTTCAGATGACGAGGAGGAATGGCAACACAGTCAGAGGCCCCGTCAGCAACAACTGAGGATTCTTTCTAAGGGAGCCAAGAAGAGAAGGAGTGAACAAATGCAACATCAGAAACATGGAGATATCTTATATGATATGGAAGACCATGCACCTCCGACCATGGCAGATACCACTATAGCTTCTTTCCCACAACCATTAGTAGATAATTTTGATTTCGATCCCATGTTGCATAAAAAAGATTATGAAGAACTCTGTTTCAATTAATTCCAAGAATGATCTTTCAGTTCCCGATTCAGATTCTTCATCTTCTATTTCCCTTTCCCATGTGCTCTTACGAAAGGAAAGCACAACAGAAAGATTCAGATGGATGACCCCGATATGGTACGCTTTTGCGAGAATATCACAGTCGAAGTGTTATTCAATGAGTATGTGGCTAACCATCCTGCATTCCAAAAATACCTTATGGTGAGATGCCCACCTACTAGGGTTAGCAGGAAGAAAACCTAACCAATATGTAAAGACTCATGTCTTGTTAGTATCCACAACCTATTGTCTCAAGAATCAGTGATTACCAAGGAAGAAAAGAGACATGGGTGCTCACTACATGGAGAGTCGTATCGACGACATTGCATTTGCACACACTCTCTTATATAACGGGTCTTCAATAAACCTACTTCCCTTAGCATTATATCAAAAATTCGAGTTACGACCACTTCGCAAATCCAGAGCTCTACTCTAATTTGTTGATCATTCAATGAAAAGACCTAAGGGAGAGGTGAAGAACATCGTTATCTCGATTGAGGGGCAGGACTATAAGGTTGACTTCACAATCTTAGACATAGAGACCCCAATCATTAGAGAGAATCTCATATAATTCTCGAGCAACCGTTCCTTAGGACTGCAGGTGCAACCTTCGACTATGGTACCGAGTACTCATCTTCAGAGGCAAATTACAGAATGATCAGCACATTTGGGATTTGGAGACATGTTCCTTCAGGACGGAGCGAGACCATTTTATTTGGAAAGGATATAGTGCATGATGTAGTTTTCCAGGTATTTCCTGATTTAACGAGAGATGCATCATCCTATTCCCATGATGACATAGAGATCCATCAGGATCTGTATGATCCATCTCCCTTAAAATAATCATGGGACATAGAAGATAAGTCGAACACGGTTTTGGCCAAATTACAACATTTCTTTGGCGATCTTACTCCTGATACTAATGAGTTTGTGGCGAGTACCACACAATTTAGCCTACTTCCATACATCACACAACCAGATTCGACTCAGTTCAGCCCGATATACTTGATGACACCACACTGCCAGAGCTGAAGTCCCTTCCTCTTACACCGAATTATGCCTTTCTTGTGGGACCCAAAGAGAGATATAGTGTTATTATCAGTTCAGACTTGACTTTAGAATAGGAGTCTAGGTTGCTAGAAGTCTTAGCAAGTCCCGCTCTCTACTCGCACTATATTTATACTAAGGATAATGTGAGACCTTCCCCATGAATTACAGAGGAGACTTAACCCCAATCTATGAGAAGTAGTGAAGAACGAGATAGAAAAATGGTGCAAGGGATGGTTTATATACCCTATTTCTGACTCCAAGTGGGTGGCCACGCTTCATGTTGTCTCAAAAAAGTCGGAGATCCAGATGGTCACTAATGAGGAGGGGGTAGAGATCGTGACACGAGTACCCACATTGTGGCGTATCTGTGTCGATTACAGGAGCCTGAATGCCACAACCAAGAAAGACCACTTTCCCTTGCCATTCATCGACCAGATCTTTGAGAGACTCATAGGGAAAGTGTTCTATTTTCTTGACTGGTATTCAGGCTATAACCAAGTAGCCATAACCCCTAAGGATTAGGAAAATACCACATTCACATGTCCATTCGGTACTTAAGCATTTAGGTGCATGCCATTCGGGCTCTGGAATGCCCCAGGCACTTTCCAGCATTGCATGATCGCTATATTTGCTGAGAAGGTGGGAGATTTCCTGGAAGTATTCATGGATGACTTCTCGGTTTATGGTGATTCCTTTGATGCATGTTTAGAGCACTTATATCGAGTGCTCAAGCGGTGTAGGGAGGTGAATCTGATACTCTCCCAGGAAAAGAGTCACTTTATGATGATGGAGGGTATTATGTTTGGGCATGTCATCTCCAAACGGGGAATAGAGGTTGACTCGACCAAGGTGGAGGTAATTGAGAACTTTATCCACCTACCAACGTGAAGTCAGTGCCGTCATTCTTTGGGTATGTTGGATTTTATATGAGATTTATTCAGGATTTTTTGAAGATTGCCCGCCCACTGTTTGAGCTCTTAGGGAAAGACATAGAGTTCATTGTAGACCACAAGTTTTTGGAGGCCTTTGACTCTTGAAGATGAAGATTTTGCCTCTCCTAACCTACAAGCACCTTACTGGTCTCTACCCTATGAGATCATGAATGACGCTTCAGATTTCTCTATAGGAGTTGTGTTAGGACAACGACGAGAGGAGATCCCATTTGCGATCCACTACACGAGCAAAGTATTAGACCCTACGTAGAAGAATTATACCATGACTGAAAAGGAAATGCTCACTGTAGTATGGGCCCTTGAGAAGTTCAAGTCGCATGTTTTACGCTATAAGTTTACAGTCTACACTGACCACACAGCCATTCGATATTTAGTGCAAAAGAAGGTCACGAAGGAGTGTCTTCTTAGATGGATTTCGCTCCTCTAGGAGTTTGATTTGGAGATAAAAGATAAACTTGGAGTGAAGAATGTTGTGGTTGATCATCTTTCTCAAATTTAACTTAAGGATTATCCTCATTTTGAGCATATTAGAGAGACCTTTACAAACGAGTCAATTTGTGTTATTGACTAACTCCCATGGTATGCCAACATGGTGAACTTCCTTGTCTCCAAGCAAGTTCCCCATGGTTGGAGTAGGAGCAGCATTGACCGACTGAAGTCGAATTCGAGTAGATACCACTGGGACGATCTGTTCCTTTTCTTTGAAGGGTTGGATTGTGTTTGGAGAAGGTGTATTCCTGTGGAGGAATACCAGAGTGTCCTCACTTATTGTCATTATCTTGAGCGTGGAGGCCACCATTTGGGTAAGAGAACCGCTCTCAAGGTACTCCAATGCGAATTATATTGGCCGACCCTATTCAGAGATGCTATTGATTTTTCTCGATCGTGCTTGATTTGTCAGAGGATTGTGTTTGGAGAAGGTGTATTCCTCTGGAGGAATACCAGAGTGTCCTCACTTATTGTCATTATCTTGAGCCTGGAGGACACCATTTGGGGAAGAGAACCGCTCTCAAGGTACTCCAATGCGAATTATATTGGCCGACCCTATTCAGAGATGCTATTAATTTTGCTCGGTCGTGCACGATTTGTTAGAGGATGGGAGGGACAACTACTCAGAGAGATGAGATGCCCATGTAGGCCTTGATCATTTTTGATGTCTTTGATGCATGGGGCATAGATTTTATAGGTCCCTTTCCCAATTTCCAAGGACATGAGTACATTTGTTGGTGGTTGACTATCTATTTAGGTGGGTGGAGGCTATCACAACCCGAACCACAGATAACAAAACTGTCTATAAGTTGTGAAATATTATATTATTTATAGATTTAGGGTGCCAAAAGTTTTGATATTAGATGGGGGTATCGCTTTTATGAATCGAGATGTGAGATCTTTATTTAAGGAATATGAATTTGAGCAAAGAGTCAACAGTCCTTACCACCCACAGACTAATGGCATGGTAGAGGTTTCGAACAAAGAGGTGGAGAGTAGTTTGCAGAAGTTGGTTCGTCCCGATAGGAAGAACTGGCCCCAGCTCTTGTACCAACTTCTGTGGGCCTATAGAACAACTTACGAAACTCCATTGGGTACTTCATCATTTAGGATGATCTATGGCAAGGCATGCCATTTGCCCGCAGAGCTGATTCACAAATCTGAACGGGTAATCAAGAAAATTAACTGGAGTTGTCACGTAGGAAAGCTTTGTCGAGACTTGAACCTGAACGAGCTCGTGGAAATCCGTAATAGGGCGTACAACAACAATCTGATGTATAAGGACAAATTAAAGAGATGGCATGATCAACAAATTAGGTGCAAAGACTTTGTCCCTATGCAAAAGTTATGGTTGCTTAATGCCAGGTTAAAGATGTTCCACGGGAAGCTTGAATCTAAGTGGCGGGTCCTTTATTGTCAAGAAAGTGCACAGGATTGGATGTGTAGAGATAGCCAATCTCACAGATGGTGCACAATCTCATGTGGTAAATGGACAATTATTGAAGCATTTTGTAGATTCCAAGGATCACTTAGTCCAAGTCAAGGTCATCAAATTCATGCAGAGTGAGCACAGAGTAGATACATCAGTCTACTCTCAATGATTATGCATCAAGATTCAATTCCTCATGTGCATCCTCCCTTCTCTGTAAGTTGCCATATCTCATCGATTCTCACACTCACTTCTGCCCTACACCAAGGCTGACCAGAGCCTATGTATATGGGGAATCGATGCCCATCATGTATATGTACTCATCCATTTCCCCTTTTGACCTCGTCCGCCCCATTTTTTGATCTTCTCTACACTTAGGCTACCAGAGCCTAAGTATGGTGGGGCAGAGCGACTCCTGTACTTTTTATTATTTTAGCTCTCTTATACTTAGAACGAGCTATGTCTTTTTCCTCACCTTTCGTGCACTGAGGACATAACACACGCTAAGTATAGGGGGCATATATATGTTATATACATATTTTCCCCATTGCTCGTACTTTTGTGTATTTTTGTATATATTTTGCAACAATTACAAGGTGGGTAAATTTTGAAAAAAAATGTAAAATACTTGTATATTGTGTAAAAAGTTGTAAAATTCGTGTAAAAAAACTTTGTAAAATTTCTTGTAAAATAAGAGGTATACCAAAAAAGGGGCTTCTTATTTACTCTTGCATATCAGGCTTGCATTCAAAAAAATGTATCTTACACTTCATTCATCTAAATTGCATGTCATCTGCTTATCTAGCATATTCTAAGTGAAAAGTTAGTGGGTTTTGAACCAAGTTATGTATAGATGTTGCTTATCTAGCATATGCTAAGTGAAAAGTTAGTGGGTTTTGAACCAAGTTATGAATAGATGTTGAGGATGGATTTGATTTTACTTTAATCTATTTTGTTTTAGAGGAATCTTATAGAAGCTGGAGTTAAGATTTTTCAGGTCGAGTGACTTAATTTTTTGAGTCCGCAAGTCTATGTTCACATGTCATCTTGATTGGTCTAAGTATAATATTTCATACACATGCACGATTCTTTTAAACAATGACCTAACATGGCTCAAGAAGTTATGTACATGCTGCACCTTGTATATATGTAAAAAAATCCCTGCACCTTGTATATATGTAAAAAAACTCCTTATGTATGTGTTGCACCTTGTATATATGTAAAAAAGAAAAAAAAGGAAAAATGCAGAATCTCCAAAAGTGGACATACCTGATTGAAAAGTAAAATGCTTGCGGTGTGTATACAAGTACAGAAAAACAAGAAGACCTTCAAAGTTTTTGTAATCCTGTAGCTGGATGACTTGGTTACACAGGTCAAGCATCCTAGGATAGGTAGCTACATTGGCTACCATCCATTTTTCTCCCCACCCCTCTTCTTGAGCTCGTCGCACTTGAACTTAGATGGGAATACCCTGTTCCTCGAGGAAAGAGTTGCTAGACTGAGGAATTAGAGATACCATGTTAGAGGAGGATGATTCTTTACCATTTCTGACATGGAGAGCTATAATTCACTTACACATTACAAGTAAGATTCAATCATCAAAATTTGCATACGAGGATATGTTCTGACCCGACTATTGAGGCAACTTGAATAAGAGACTTGTGGAACATAAAAGCTGTTAGCTATTAAATTCAGCTCCCAATAAGGTTCTACCACACTATTAATCCATAGGTCGAGTCAAGCTCCATTTTCACCTTTTGTTCATGACCTCGATATGGAACCCAAAATTATTTCACTTTTGCATTTCATTTTAGTTGCTCAGGGACGAGCAACATTTAAGTGTAGGGTTGATGAATCAATGATTCATCACTCTAAAAGTTAAAAATAGAGCTTTGTTCCTGATCAATTAGCTGCATATTTATATTTATTATGCATTATTAGCATTTATGCATTTAGGATTAATGTTTGTATTTTAGCATGCATATTTGCATTAAATAAGAAGTGAAATTCACTTGTACATATTCACCTGTATATTAACCAAATTCGCCTATTTGTATATTTTTATAACTCCAAATCCAATAAAATCAACTTTATAGTGTATATATTACTAACACTGATAAAGGGAAAATATGAAAAAATACTTACTTATAAATTTGTCTAATAAAACCCGAGCTGTAGTTTGAGATTGATGAATCTGTGATTCATCACTTCAAAAGTTAAAAATAGAGCCTTGTTCCCGAGTAAATAGAGGCATATTTCCTTTATAATACATAAATAGCATTCATGCATGCATACATAATACATGCATTTTTAGCAGTCCATTTGCATTTAAATAAGAAGCCAAAATCCCTTGTAAAATATCCACTTACCAAAATAACTCTTCCTTATAATATGTACTCCTCATTAATAATATAGGGAAGAAAGACAAAAATCCCCCTTGTAAAATAGCCAACAAAGCCCTAGAATCCCTGGATCAGAAAATACACATAAGTCCCTCATACAAACTCCGAAATAGGTCTACACACTTTTAGAAAAATACACATTAAAAGACCATTAAAATGAGACTAATTTCATCCAAATTGGAGCTCGTATGAGAAAGTTGGGTTTTTGGGCCTCTTTGTATACTACATGTATGTATATTTGTATCTTTATATTTATGTATCATATTTGACATCATTTCCCTCTTTGGTCAACATGAAACTTGTAGATCTCATCGAGATCTACAAGTTTCATGTTTCGAGTTTTTCCAAATTCGGCCCCCTCTTCTCTCTACCTTTAATTTTTGGTCCAGCCAAGCACAGCAGGCCACGTGGCGCCCTCTAGTTGCGCCACGCGGCCCGCATCCCTTGCCCAGGCCGCCGCAACTTTCAGACGTTGGATGGTCGTCCACATCCAACGGCCTAGCCGCCTCCACCTATGCCCTTCACTTTGACCGTCAGATCAAAACCCCTGCCTCATCTCCATCGCCCGTTCGCGCCTCTCCCTCATCATGCCACGTGGTGCATTCTGCGCCATTAGATCACGCTCCAGTCTCTTCATCTGAGCCGTTAGCCCCGCAAGCATCTGGAACGCCCCATTAAACTCCTGATGTTCATCATAGTCGTCTGCCCACGCCTTGTTCCCGTTGCACCACTTGTCCGCTTCACAACGCTCGGATCGCCACGACCAGATCTACATCCAGCCGCTCCATCCCGCTTCGATCACCACCGTTGGATCACAAGATCCAACGGTGGAGACTTCGTCTTCCACCTCGGGAGCCCCTCTCTCCCACGTTCTCCGCCTTGCGGGAGGGGCACCCCCTTCCTATTCTTGGTCGTGCCTCTACTACCGTAGACGACCACCACCACCTCCACGATGACCCCCACTCATCCCTTATCCTCGCCAGCTACTCCATCACCCACGTCGACCTCCAGCTCTCTCCCACGAACTCCTTAAACATCGCTCCATCGTCAGCATGGCTGAGACATTCGACCGTTAAATACTCCACCACCGGCCATCGTCGCACCCATCCGCCCTCCGTGAGAGATACTCCGAGCTCGGAGCTTCCAGTTGGCGACATGAATTGCAAGTTCTTCGAGCGAAGACGACCGTCATCTCCGGCGAGATCCTCGGCCACCGTCGAGTCGCAGCTCTCCAACGCCGAGCCGCTGCTTGAGCTCAGGGACCCACAGCCCCTTCGAGCGACCACCTGGAACTCAAAGTCGAGCTCCAATCCCCAGGTGAACGCCTCCATCCCCGATCGATCTTCATTTCATTTTTTTTCGATTTCTCGCATTTTATTCGTCGCCTACGGTCACTTCTCGCCTTTATTTCACTTCACCGGGCTCCGCATCGGAGCGCTCATCTTCGCGGTCACCTTTACGCCCGCCGACGACGCATCTCACCATCCATCGATCTCCAGTTCTGCCACTTGTTCGGAGCACCGTCGCCAGATCATCCCCCTCCGCCTTACGCCTTGCCAGTCATCCACCCACCTCCACGAGTGCACGCCCGAGCTTCGGCTCCTTCTCTAACGCTTGCAGGTGCCATCTGATTCACTGATCGGAGCTTCGCCGGAGTCGCCATCGAGCTTCGTCGCCAGCGACCTCCAACAGCCTTCTCCAACTCCTGAGATCACCGTTACCTTCGCCGCAGCGCCATGATTCTATTGGGATAGCTCCGACAAGTCGGAGAGCTTCATCGACGCGAGGAGGCACTGGCGGAGCAAAGGCCGCTAAGCCGGAGCCATGCCATCTACTCCGCAGGCGGCGGAGGCCCGTTGAAGGAGAAGCCAAGCAGCCGTTCGATCACCCCGATCGAACGGGTGTCATCCTACCACGTCGCCTCTCAGCCGAGCTTCATAGGAACCGTTGGATCTCTCCAGATCTAACGGCGCTTCGTGAGCCACGTGTCCCACCTCCGCAGCAACTAACAGTCGTTGGATAATCATCTGATCCAACGGCTGGCAGTCAGCCACGTCGCCCTCTCCATCACGAGCCAGGAGCCGTTGGATCAACTTAGATCTAACGGCCTAAGATCTCACCACGAGTCATCATCGCCATCCGTTGGATCAAGCTTGATCTAAGGGTCTGCAGCACGCCACGCAGCTCTGGTCCGAGCCTCTTCCCCGAGCCTAGGCTCGGGCCGCCCAAGCCTCACTCCAGACCTCCAGAAGCGCCCGAGCCGAGCCCCGAGCCTCTGCAGCCATCGGAGCCTAGGCCGCCCACGTGAGGAGAACGTGCGGCCTGGGAATTTTATACAGAGGCCCTCGGGACCTTTCATAATTGCAACAAGGTCCCTGTGAAGTAGACCCCACGTGAGGAGCACGTGCCATGTGGAGAATTTGCACTCTAGTCCCCAGCATTATAGGTAATTGCACTTAAGTCCCTGTCAGCATATTTGCTTTATGTAATTTTATTTTCCTGTATTGCATATACACCCCTATGTTTGCACACATCCCTAGGTTGCATTTTACATTATTTTTAAATTCCAAAAGTTGCAATTTCTTGAGAAACTTGTCCTCTATCTATTGTGCCACGTGTCATATTTTTGTAATTACAGTTGATTTTTAAATGAATTAATTGGTTGAAATGTGTAATATTTTGCCCAGTGACACCTTTTAATTTCTACTTAATTTTCTGTGATTCCAAAAATCCTCAAAAATTCACAGTAGCTCTAAGACAGCGAACTTAACATTGCATAAAAATTTCATGTTATTTGCATACATATCGAGGCCTGAATAAATTATTGAGTGATTTTCTTTTTTTAATTTTAGTAAATTCATTTCACATTGAAATTAAGATTTGTCAATTTTCTTGGATTCCTTATCATTAGAGCTATCTAGGATAATTTTATCTCCTGAAAAAAAATGTGATTTGTTATTTATTAAAAATTAATTAGTGAAAATCACCCTATCTGCATGTTTAATTCACTATAAATTCATTTCGTGTCTAAAAATTCCCAAAAAATTAGAGTAGCTTAGTTTCATCATCATTAATCATTTGGCCAATTTTCAAAATTTTTGGATTCCATTTGATATCTTAATTGAATTAACTTCAAATTGGCTTGCCAGTTGCATGTGTCCTGCATAGAAATTGAAAAAGAACAAAAAAAATTAATTCTCCGAAAATCCAACACTTGATCTCTGCTAAAATTCACCTAAGGAGACAGATGCCTCCCTGAGTTCAACCTTGGACACTACCAAGTAAAAAAAATTCACCGCTTGAAATTGACTCAAATCTGATTTAAGTGGTTTTTGATTAGCCCTCTCGTATCCGACTGCAACGAACAACTTGAAATTAATTTGGACAATTAATTTGCTCGAATTAACTAAGGGTGCGTGCAGGTTATCAAAATGGCACTGTTGCCGGGGATGCACGGCTTAGGTTAATTTTTAGTCAAATTCTGAGTGTTTGATTTTCTTTCCTCGGGTAGTCTGACCCCCGGTTTTCTTGTAATTATTTTCTCTCTCTTTTATTTCTTTGCATTATTTTATTTTTGAGTCACTCTCTGACCTCACTCTTTTTCTGTGAGAGGAACGCGAGGAGTCGAAGACGCTTCGATGATCGAGCATTTTAATTTTATTGAGTGAATAGATAGGCATTGTAATTTTTATTTATTTTATTTCTTTTTCGCATTGCTTCCAGCTATTCCCGTTTGGGTTCTCGTATGTGTAAGTATAGTGGAACTATGTCCCCGTGTGCTGTGTGGATGAATGTAAATTAGCTTGCACTAGCGGCTCCCCGAGCCAATCTAGGAATTGCTTGTACTCGTAATCATTAGGACCACACAACTCACTTAAAAGACGCACTTAGACCGCAGGACATAGCCAAAATAACATGTTCTTCACGCTAATAAACTGCTTGTCTAGGAGCGGCTTTCTTCGCTTGCATTTGCATTTAGATAAAGTTTTCAATTCTGTTTTGCATCCTGCATAAAAAAGCGAAGGGATCACGGTAAGTCTCCTGAACTCAGCATAGCATCATTATTTTAACTTGCATCGGCTTTTCTTGATTTCTCCCTCTGATTTTCACATTTAATTAAACAGAAATTGGGATTGTCCGATAGGCGTGCTGTGTGGTTAACTTAATCAGTGAGAACTTAACTTAAAATCGGGACTGCTAAACATTATTGACCAAAAAAAAGAATAAAATTTGAAAATTGTTTGCGGGAGATTAATCCACGACCTTATTTTCAGGCTGAGTGAGGGTACTTGAGTGTGTGTGAACACCTTAAGGCAGAGCCCAAATCCCCGCCTTCCATATCACGTTCTGACTGATCCTAGAAAATATCACAAGTCGAATAATTTCAGATTTATTAACTAGTACCAAGTAGCCTCCGCCTGTCTCAAGTAGATAGGGGCGAAATTGCGGTACTTTGGGACAAGTTGCCTGTAACCCCCCGGGGTGAAGTTCCGGCCTTGTCAGCCTCCGCCTGCTTGCAGGTAGATAGGGGTGTGGTCATTGAATCCATCGACTTGGGATAGGAGCGAAGAAAGGAAGGACCGACGGTATCTTAGGCGACAGGTTAAACGGGGAAGTCGCATCCGGCTCTGAGCCGACTTCCCTATAGGACGTGTAATCCTTGCTATTTTTGCTTGAAAACCACACTTAAAAACTACAAGATTAATTGGACTCGATTTCGAGTCCTTCACTGTGTTGAGTGTGAACCCAGGGTTTTGGATTGATTGTTTGCTTCAAGTAGGAGTAAAAATCCTATCTTCTTCTCGCCATATCAAGATGAGTAACTGGGGAGATCTCGACTCTTTATTCACCGATCTCTCTATGAGTCCCCCAAGTAACTCATCTTCATCGGCCCAAGCACACTATGGACCACCCAGGACTCATGACCCTCTTGAGTCCTGGTTCCCTATCACCCAGGGTGGTTACTCTCAAACCAACCCTTTCATCTCCTCCGAGATTACCGAGGAAGACCATTGCCTCGGTAATCCCTTCCTTGATTTTTCCTCTGACACAGATCTTATTTCCCACCCAGGACTAGAGGACAAGATGCCACCAAAGATGCCACCGGATGAGGAACAGATACGACAAATTCTTGCTCGCCTTGCCGAAGCCGAACAGAAGAATGCAGATCTCACGGCGCGGATGAGACAGATCATAGTAGCAGGAGGAATCGACCGACCAATGGTCGATACCTACAACCCGGCGGAGAACGAGATTCAGAATTGATTAGCACCAGCGGTTCCCGCCCAGGCACTTGAGCTGAAGTCCCACTTCCTTAGTCTGCTTCCGAAGTTCAACGGAAACATAAATGAAGAATTTTACACTTTCCTCCGTGACTTCGAGCCGGTGTGCAACAATCTTAGCCATCCCAATGTTGGCCAAGATTATATACGACTGAAGGCCACCCCTTTTGCCTTAGGAGATAAGGCTGCTTATTGTCTGAAGAACTTAGGGGTGATATGTACTACCTGGATGAAGTTCAAGGACCTATTCGTGAAAAAGTTCTACCCTCTTAGTAGGACTAACCAGATGAGAACGATGATCGCCAGCTTCTCTCAAGGACCCAGTGAACCTTTCCATGACGCTTGGGATAGGTTCAAAGACTTAGTGCAGAAATGCCCCTGCCATGGCATTTCGAAGGCGATCTTAGTCCAGACCTTGTTCTGTGGTCTAACCCCAGAGATACAAGGGTTAGTCAGTGCTGCCTGTGGAGGAAGCTATCTGAACAAAAACGAGCACGTCGTATGGAAGATCGTGGAACAGATGGCGGAAACCGACAGGACACAGGCCACCAGGGCCTATGCGTTGTCTCCCTCAATCTTATCCAATGAGACAACCTGAAGGAGTGTAGCTGATCTGACCGAGGACCTCATCCCCAGCATGGGGATGATTGCCGACAAGCTTACCATGGTCGAGCAGATCCACCAGAGGCTCACTGACCTTGAGTCTCTCTCGCATCTACCGAAGCAAGTGGAGGAACTCACTGAGAAGGTAGCCAAGATGAAGCTACCTGCCCCTTCTGCGCCACCTGCACCTGTGCATCGAGTCCATCTTGTGCAGGAGCAAGCACCGGGGCCTCACAGTGGATGGGTGGAGGATCAGACTTACACCCAGCAGGACCAGCATGCACCCCCACAAGCAGAGAACGGATACGAGGACCCTCCGCAGGTGTTCGATATTAACGGGTTGTGGTACAGCCGCGACCCCGTCAGTAGACAGTCGGGGATGGGGAATGGTTAGCCTCACCGACCTTCCCCAGCTTAGCAAGCAACCAGCTCCGTCCCCGCATCGCGCTTTCAGTCCTGGACAGAACAAGTGTACCAGCCTCAGCAGCACCAGCAGCAGCAGTGCACATATCAGCAGGGTCCAGCACCGTCCCACCAGCAGCAGCAGTATCAGCATGGCCAGCAGGGCCACTACCGAACCTCGTCCGTACAGCAGCAAGCCCAGCCCTCCGAATTAGAGTCTCTCACCTTGGCGATCCAGACCCTGTCTGATAGGGTCCAACAGATGCAGAATAACTACCTGGACATGAGAACCGATATCAATCGGGTCTCTCGTACCCAGGACCAACAGATGGCGCCAAAGACCCCAATTCCCGTACAGGTTCAGGCCAACCCGAACAGCTTACACCATGGCCAGAACCGACTTCGAGATCAGGTATATTATTCAGATAATTATTTATCTGAACATGAGATCCTTTCGT
Source organism: Ottelia alismoides (assembly GCA_037367405.1). Lineage (NCBI taxonomy): Eukaryota > Viridiplantae > Streptophyta > Magnoliopsida > Alismatales > Hydrocharitaceae > Ottelia > Ottelia alismoides. The sequence goes on from JAZKJV010004098.1 coordinate 463,359, forward strand.
ACGATAATGTAAATCATATGTCCCTCAGGAGCAGAAGGACCGTGACCATACCTGATCGAGCACGGGCGCAGAAGGAAGGAGCCTCCGAGACTCTGCTTGAGGAGAACCCGGAGTAAGAAAAGGAGGAGCATCACCACCACCATCGCCGGCAGAATAAGAGGACATCTGAGTCCTCAAAGCAGCATTCTCGCATCCACATGGAGTCCGACGAAACCGATGAAGAACCCGCACCTCCACCTGAGGAGGATCGTCCAACAGTCGCGGAAGAAGCATCACCAGTTTCGCCCCAGCATTTTCATTTCAGTTAGAGTCAGAGTCCTAGTTTGTTTCAGAGTCAGCGTCATGTAAAGAACTCAGATCCAGAAGTTAATGAAAATCTTTCAGTTTCCGAACATGAGTTAGAGTCAATAATCCCTTTCCCCAGAGCTCTTAAGGGTGGAAAGAAGAAAACCAAAAAAATCCAAAAAGATGACCCTGAGATGGTAGAGTTCTGCAATAAACACATCAAGGTCACAATCCCCTTTGACAAGTTCGTGGAAACGACCCCTGCATTCCAAAAATACCTTAAGGTGAGATGCACACCTACTAGGGTTAGCAGGAAGACCAAAAGCCGTGTTGAGAAACATGTTTTATCAGTAGCCACGACTTGTGCAATAAAGAACTTGTTTCCAAGGAAACGAAGAGACATGGGTGCACATTATGTAGTGAGTCATGTTGATGACATCGCCTTTGCACGCACTCTCCTGGACAATGGTTCCTCAATCAATCTGATGCCTACAGCCCTCTATGAGCAGCTTAATCTCGGACCTCTTAGGAAATCTAGAGCTCTTCTACAGTTTGCCGATAAATCAACCAAGAGGTCCCAAGGAGAGTTAAGGAACATTGTGATCAAAGTCGAGGGGCAAGATTATATGGTGGACTTCACTATCTTGGATATGGAAACCCCTCGTAATTGGAGAGATTCCCAGATCATTCTAGGTAGGCCATTCCTCAGAATAGCAGGGGCCTTATTTGACTATAAGATCGGGAAAATTCAGTTCCAAACACCAGGCGGAGATGAGGAACTTGAAATGAAGCAGACAAGATGGCAGAGACCGGATTCAGAATCCAGCACCGAGTACTCTTCTACTGGAACAGACTGCGAGCATGTAGACTTAGTTGGGCCATGGAGACAGAACCTAGCCAGCACTGATGCGTCCATCTCCTCCGAAGATGATCCAGTGCATGAGTCAGTATGCGAGATCCTCAGGAACGAGTACAACTCTGAACTTGCATCGCCCTACATCTTCGATGACGTAGAGGCTCAGTTGGGCCTGTTGGTCCTTACATCTCCAGGACAATAGGAAGATGAGGATGACAAGTTGGACGAGGCGTTTGCCGATCGTATGGAGACCTTTGACGATCCGACTCCATAGCCAAACTTGGTGGCAGCTATCACAGAGAATGATCCAGCCACTTTCAACACTGAACCAGATCAGGTTGAGCCAGGCTTCTTAGATGATCACATTATTCCTAAGCTATAACCCTTGCCCACAACGTTAAAATATGCCTTCCTTACGGGTCAAGACAAGAAATTTCCGGTCATCATCAGTTCGCGATTGACCGAGGAGCAGGATTCTCGCTTGCTAGAGATCCTAGAGAAAAACCGCAAGGCAATAGGTCGGAGCATTTCCGATCTCCACGGGATAAATCCTGCTATGTATTCGCACCATATTTACTTGGAGAATGAAGCCAAACCCTCCCGTGAATTCCAATGCCGGTTGAATCCAAATTTACGAGAGGTTGTGAAGAAGGAGATAGAAAAATGGTGCAATGCGGGTTTCATTTACCCAATCTCCGACTCTAAGTGGGTGGCCCAAATCCATGTTGTCCCAAAAAAGTCGGGAATTCAGACGACCACCAACGAGGACGGAGAGGAGATCGTGACGCGAGTACCCACGTCATGGCATGTCTGTGTGGATTACAGACGCCTGAATGCCGCGATGAAGAAGGATCATTTCCCCCTACCGTTCATTGATCATAGAGAGACTAGCGGGGAAAGTGTTCTTCTTCTTAGATGGGTTCTCGGGCTACAATCAAGTAGCCATAGCTCCAGAGGATCAGGAAAAGACCACGTTTACATGCCCCTTTGGTACCTATGCTCTCAGGCGCATGCCTTTTGGGCCATGCAATGATCCAGGTACTTTCCAAAGGTGCATGATTACTGTATTCGCCGAAATGGTTGGCGAATTCCTCGAAGTCTTCATGGATGACTTCTCGGTCCACGGCGATTCCTTCGATTCCTATCTTAGGAACCTGGACCGAGTCCTCAAAAGATGTTGTGAGGTTAATCTGCTGCTCTCCTGGGAGAAAAGTCACTTCATGGTGACGGAGGGCATAGTGTTGGGGCATGTCATCTCTAAGAGAGGAATGGAGGTTGACCCTGTCAAGGTGGATGTGATCAGACGACTCCAGCCACCAACCAACGTAAAGCAGTTGCGGTCGTTCCTCGGGCATGTTGGATTTTATCGGAGATTCATTAAGGATTTTTCTAAGATTGCCCGACCGCTAACTGAGCTTTTAAGAAAAGACATGGAGTTTGTTGTTGATCGCAAATGTCTTGAGGCCTTTAAGCTTTTGCAAGGAATGATTATGGACGCACCCATCCTACAAGCCCCGGATTGGTCTCTACCTTTTGAGATCATGACGGACGCCTCAGATTATGCTGTAGGGGTTGTGTTGGGACAAAGAAGAGATGGCATCCCGTTTGCAGTTCACTACACAAGCAAGGTGCTTGATACTGCTCAGCGTAACTATACAGTTACGGAAAAGGAAATGCTTGCGGTAGTGTTTGCCTTGGTCAAATTCAGATCTCAACTAATCGGATCCAAGGTAACCGTGTTCATTGACCATACGGCACTACGGTACTTGATGGAGAAGAAAGACGCGAAGGCGCGTCTTCTTTGATGGATTTTACTTATCCAGTAGTTTGACTTGGACATCCGTGATAAACCTGGAAAGAAAAAGGTAGTGGCCGATCATCTTTCTCGTCTCGAAGATCTTAATACTTCCGAGGTTTCACCAATTCGAGACTCCTTACCTGACGAGTCGATTTTTGTTATCGACTCACTCCCATGGTACGCCAATATCGTGAATTATCTTGTCTCCAAGAATGTTCCAGAAGATTGGCTCAAGAGCCAAATCGACCGACTGAAGTCGGACGCTAGACACTACTATTGGGAGGATCCGATCCTTTTCTTTGAAGGACCGGATTGTGTCTGGAGACGATGTATTCCTCAGGAGGAATACCAGAGTGTCCTTTCTTTATGCCATAACTTAGAGGCAGGAGGACACCACTCCGGGAAGAGGACCGCATGGAAGGTACATCAATGTGGCTTCTACTGGCCGACTTTGTTTCGCCATGCCACCGCCTTCGCGAAGTCGTGCCCAGTATGCCGGAGAATGGGACGAACCGTCGGTTCCAATGATGAGATGCCAATGCAGCCGGTCATCATTTGTGATGTTTTTGACGCCTGGGGCATCGATTTCATGGGCCCATTCCCTGTTAGCCACGGGTTCGAATATATCCTTCTTGCGGTAGACTATCTATCCAGATGGGTGGAGGCTATCCCGACCCGAGCTGCAGACAGCAGAACTGTCTGTAAATTCATTAGAGAGCACATCATCTCTAGGTTTGGGATCCCCAAAATGATGATATCAGACGGGGGTAGCCACTTTGTGAATCGGGAGGTGAAGAAACTCCTGAAGGACTACGGCATCGAACACCGTGTCGCAAGTCCTTACCACCCACAAACCAATGGTATGGCTAAGGTATCGAATCGGGAGGTGAAAACCATATTGCAAAAGCTTGTCCGCCCGGACAGGAAGGATTGGTCTCAGATCTTGGATCATGTCCTCTGGGCGTATAGGACGGCTTACAAGACACCATTAGGAACCTCCCCATTCCGAATGGTATTCGGAAAGCCGTGCCATTTGCCCGCAGAGTTAGTGCACAAATCAGAATGGGCAATCAAGAAGGTCAACTGGAACACGCACCTGGGACAGAAGCAGAGAGACATGGATCTGAATGAGCTTGTGGAAGTCAGAAACCGCGCATACGACAACAGTTTGGTGTAGAAGGACAAGGTGAAGCGTTGGCATGATAGATATATCAGACGAAAGACCTTTGTTCCTGGAAAGAAGGTATGGTTGTTCAATGCTAGGCTGAAGATTTTCCAAGGCAAGTTGAAGTCTAAGTGGACAGGCCCATTTGTCGTCCTTACGGTGCATGATAGTGGATGTGTCGAGATCTCTGATCTCGCAGATGACGCACCGACATTCCTAGTGAATGGACAGCTGTTGAAGCACTTCGTCGAATTCAATGAGCAGTTAGTCCATGTTGAGGAGATTGTATTCATGCGCGAGACAGATACAACAGATACACCTCGAGCCGCGTATGAGACCTTGCAGCAGTGAACTCCAGCCATCCGTAGCATCTCGAAAGATTCAGACCGACTCATCTGTATATACCATCATTCTTGTACATCCTATCCTTTCTCCCGCGACTCTAGTAACTCATCCCCGTCTCATTACATCACTATCTTGGACTATACTTAGGATGACCAGATCCTAAGTATAGGGGTGAGGAGTCACTTGAGTCGGTTCTTTGTACATTCTCCAGATCACATTGGTCCTCATACTCACTTCCGTCCTTTACTTAGGCTGACCTGAGCCTAAGTATAGGGGGGACCGATGCCCGCATAGTATATTCATCCACTTCTCTCCTTGACCTCGTCCGCCCCACTTTCTGATCTTCTTCTACACTTAAGCTGCTAGAGCCTAAGTATAGGGGGGCGGGACGACTTCTATACTTTTTGTTATTTTAGCTCTCCTACGCTTAGCACGAGCTATGTCTTTTTCCTTGCTTTTCGTGCTCTCAGGACATAGCACACGCTAAGTATAGGGGGGCGTGTATATATTACATATATACTTTACCCTTAGCTCGTACTTTCACGTATTTTCACGTACTTTTGTATTTATTTTAAAATAATTACGGATGGGTAAAAATTGAAAAAAAAATTATACTTGTTGTATAATACTTGTATAAGAAGTTGTAAATTTTGTTGTAAAATAGGATGTATACCAAAAAAAACTTGTATACTATGTATATTATGTGTAAACTACAAACTTGTTGTAAATAATAAAAATTTTTGTTACCAATAAGTTTTCTTATTTACTCTTGCATATCATCCTTGCATTTCAAAAAAAAAGTCTTGCATTTCATTCATAGCATGTCATCCGCACCTCTCATCTGCATATCTTGCATATGCAAGGTGGAAAGCTAGTGGGTTCTGAACCAAGTTATGAGTAGATATTGAGGATGGACTTGATTTGACCTTAATCCACCTAATTTCAGAGGAACCTTATAGGAACTGGAGTTAAGATTTCTCATGTCAAGTGACTTAATTCTTTGAGTCCGCAAGTCAGTTTCATCATCATTAATCATCTGGCCAATTTTCAGAATTTTTGGATTCCATTTGATATCTTAATTGAATTAACTTCAAATTGGCTTGCCAGTTGCATGTGTCCTGCATAGAAATTGAAAAAGAACAAAAAAATAATAATTCTCCAAAAATCCAACACTTGATCTCTGTTAAAATTCACCTAAAGAGATAGATGCCTCCCTGAGTTCGACTTTGGACACTACCAAGTAAAAAAAATTCACCGATTGAAATTGACTCAAATCTGATTTAAGTGGTTTCTGATTAGCCCTCTTGTATCCGCTGCAACGAACAACTTTAAATTAATTTGGACAATTAATTTGCTCGAATTAACTAAGGGTGCGTGCAGGTTATTAGAGATCAAGAACCTAAAAAAGCGCCTACCTCTCTCATACACTGTCCGATTTAGGTCTACTCACTTTTAAAGTAGTATACATTCAAAGACCTTCAAAACAAGAGTAATTTCATATATAATCATAGATCATATGTGAAACTTGGGCTTTGGGCCCCTATTATATATTGTACATATTGACTATAATATCCTTTATTTTTATCCTTTTATTTTCTTAATTATTAAAATCTGAAAAAATATATTAAGTTGTAATCATTCCTTTCATATTATCTCTAATATTATTTTGATTTTTCTATTAAATAAAAAATGACAAAAACTATTTTATACTTATAATGTACAACCCAAAATCATGTTTTGGCTTAGATGACTACATTTGATTTTCAATCCTTCACGAAAGTTGTAAACCTTGTCGAGATGAACAAATTTTCTGACCACTTTTTGATTTAACTCCTTTTGTTATTTCTTTTTTATTTTTCTTTACAGTAAATATCTTGATTTTTTTGGGATCTACATTTGGCAGCTCGTGGAGCTGCCATGTGTCACCTCCAATTTTTTTTATTTTACTTATTTTCATTATTATTATCTATTTTCATTATTTATTTTAATTATTTTAGGTAATTAATTATTTATTTTATGGTTATTATTATTCTATCATTATTTATTTAATTATTTTTAATTTAATTTAATTTTTCCGCCATGTGACTGCCTTCCTGCATGCCACGTGGCACTCCTACCCATCCTGTCTCTCCACGTCAATCTCTCTCCCATACTCTCTCTCTCTCTTCTTTCTCTTCTCTCTCTCTCCCCAAATATCTCTCCTCCCTTTTTCCTTCTCCATCCTTCTATATCCCATACCATTCACATAACCCCCTCCCTTTTCCCTCTCTCACACACACTCTCTCCTACTCCCATGCAAACCACGTTTTTATATCTCTCTCTCTCCTCTTTCTTTTCTTTCTCTCTCTCCTTCCCTTTTCATGCACCTTACCGATGCCATGCATGTACTCCCTCTCGTCCCATTTATTCTCCCTCTCCCCGCGTATGCTTCTCTCTAATTACCTGCCTGCAGCTCCACCTCGCACGTGAAACTGCAACCCATGCAGGCCCGGGACTCGCACCACCTCCTCCATTCTTGCACCCTCTCTTCCCCTATCCTTGTGGTAACCACCTGCGCAACTGCCACACTCACCCGCTTACTCTGCCCAAACCGGAGCTTCGAGCTCTGCGGTGCAAGGCTTCAACTAACTGCCCATAAAATACCTCGGCCCGCCATCACTCCATCTTATCCGCAAATCTGAGGAAAACGACTACTAGTATCGTTCTCCCACTTCGTGACGGGCCGAGAGAGATCAGTAGAGGCCAAGACGGTCATTGACCTTTGTGAGATCAATGAGAGTCCCTCATGTTGCAGCTAAGCCGTAAGATGCAAAGCTTCAAGGTCTCCCCCCCACACTGTACCTTCGGATGCGAAGATGAAGGTAAGATCTTACAATCTCTAGCAAACATCTGCGAGGACAATCATAGGTAACTCCTCATCCCTTTCTTTTTCCTTTCTTCTTCCTGCTTTTCCTTTTCTTTCTTCCTTTGCACCTATGTTCTTCTTCCCTTCTTTCTTCCCCTTCTTCACTGTACATCACCGCCCGATGCGCACTTAACCAACCTCGCCTCACCGACTCAGCTCCTTTGATCATTTACTTCAACCAATCTCTATTCTCGCAAAGACTGGAGCTCCAACCATACTCGCAATCTTCATTGCATACCCCGTCCTCCACCATCCGTGCCCTCAACCACTTCGCTGGTCGGAGAAGCACCAGCACTGCATTTGGATGCCCTGCTGCCTTGCACCCCCAGTGGCCCTCACCCTGATCGCGACACCATAAGAAACTCGTTGCACCACACAAAACCCATATCGACTCTAGGCCCAAGCAGCAAGCTGCAGCATCTTCCCTCGACTGAGCTTGATCCCAACCGTAGGCGACCCTCGGTTGTCTCGACTCCAGCGTCTCCTTCCACCACGAGCGAGAGACGTGACATCGCCAACATCTCCTTGTGAACCCCGCCTCGACTCCAGCCGTCAGACTCATCTCGATGCCATTTCACCATCGACCTCGATGTCCACCACCCATCCTCCTCCGCGTAGTCAATGGATCCTACGGGTGACGCATGTGCGGCCGACAACCCACACCACCTCCGTCATAACCCCCATGAGCAACTACACCGGTAGCTACCCAGCGCATAGGCACGTTGCGGTTTCCTCTGCACATACTAGACCGTTTGTTCAGCTTAATCCCCTCACGTGCAAGGCATGTGAGTGAGGGGGGCAATTGAACTGCAACCCCCCTCGGTCTCTAGAATCTCAAGAAAATCCTGCAGCACGTGTGTTCCATCATGCTTGTTGGGACAATTGCTGCCATACCCTCATGTTATCTTCAAATCATGCAGAGGACCCCCAGTATCACTCATGTGGAAAGCACGTGGGCCTCGGGGAGAATTTGCGCCCAAGGCCCCTCGTTCCACGCAATTCACATCCGAACCCCGCCGATCAAGAAAGCACATCCATGGCACGTGCCGTGGTGGAGAAACTACATAAAATCCCCTCAGGATTTAGGTAGTTGCAACTACGTTCTATCAGCATATTTATTTTTCTATTTTAGTTTATGTATTGCATAAAGAATCATGTGTTTGTCCATCATTTTGAACGTTCATTTGTCATCATTTCTTTCATCTAAAAATTGCTTATTGGAGAACAATAAATTCTTTATCTAATGGATTTTTATTTGTAATTTGTGAACTGTGGTTTATATAATAGAATTAATTCTGTGAAATATAGCATATTAGACCAACTGTTAATTCTGAAATTGATATTAAATCAATTGTAGCTCTGAAAATTATGAAAAACACAGTAGGTAGATTTTAGGTTGTTTTACTTTGTATCAAAATTTCATTACATTTGCACATATATCAAGGTTGCAATAAAATTTTTGGTGATTAGAATAATTAATTTTTAGTAGATTGAAAACTCAATACTTTTGGGGTTTAGAATTTTTTCTTGGTAAATCACCATTAGATACATCTAGGATAATTTTATTTCTTGAAAATAATTAATTTTTCTATTTATTAAAATTATGTTTCTCACAATCACCTAGTTTGCATTTTTTATTTTTATTAATACATTTTGCATTTAAAAATTTCGATAAAATTACAGTAGTCTAATTTCATCACTTTTTACATTCTGGCCAAGTTTGAGAACATTTGGATGCTAATTGATTGTACTTTGTATTTTAGTCCCTGAACTTAGTAAAAATTACATGTCAATCATTTATTGCATTTAAAAATACCAAAAAATATTTCCCTGAAAACCTGGCATATAGATTAACTAAAACAAAACCTTAGGAGATAGTGGCCTCCCTTAGTTCGACTTTGGGCATGCCGAAGTAAAAATTTGACCGCTTACATTTAGTTGGAAAAATTAATTAAGTGGTTTTTGATCAATCTGATTTTACCCGCCTGCAAGGAACATCTTTTGATTGCTAATCCGACAAAATTAAGAGGGCAATTCATGGGTATATCATAGATACAAGCTGACTCTGACCTTGAGAGTAGGTCAAGACTTGACCAAATTGATAAGGAATACAATAGGGGGAGATATGACCTAAATACCATAAAATCAAGAAAATTAACCCTCACTTGTATATATTCATCACTTGTATATAATTTTATATAATACATATTTTATACACTATTTTATTTATCATTATACTCACTCCAAAAAAAGTATTTTCTTCTTGAAACTTGTAATAAAAATAAGTTATAAATATTAAATATAATTGCAAGAAGAAGCATTGTACATTTTGTAAATAACAATACTTTGAAAAAACCACCAAGCTCAACTTGTCAGATCAATATCTTCTCCATAAAAACTCAAAATTAATCAAACTTTCATTGTACTTCAAATTAAATAATCTAATGAAAGCAATTTCATAAAAATTAGAGTTAAGATGTGAAATGTCGCTTGGGGGTACTATTGTATGTTAAAACTATGTATATTATTTGTATATTTACATTCCTTGTATTTTTGTATAAATTGTATTTTTATCTATTTTTATATGTTGTATTTGACTTATATAAAATAAAAATAAAAACATAATTTAAAAAAAAACAAACAAAATCTAGAACATATTGTATATATACCACTTTGTATATTTTTAATGCACCTATTTATTTAACCTAACAAATCAAAAAATAAAAATAAAGAAAAAATATAATTTAAATCCTTGTAAAATATTATAAATTAATCAATTATAAAATTATATGTATATTTGTAAAAATAATAAACTAAATCATGGAGTTGTATATATAGGTATACATAACTACAAATAACATGTTCTAGTTATTTATACCTTTGTATATAAATTATTTAATAAATTAAAAATCACCATAAATGATTTAATATAACTAATAACATTTTTATTTACAAATTTTTTTTATTTTGAATTAATGATCTATTTTATTTTGATCTATATCTCAGTTTCCTTGCAATTTTATCGTATAGTGATTTTGTTCTGTAGCCAACTAGGTTGTGAGTGGTTGAGCATGGGTTTGTTGACTCGAGTCAACTCCCCATTCCACGCCTTCTCCTGCATTTCCCACTCGCCGTACAATTTCTCCTCATTTTCCTACATGCCTCAGTCATCAATTCCTCCCGTGTTCTCCTCTGATTTGATATCCCTAACATCCTTCTCCATCGTCATATCATCTCCACCGATCACAATCTCTACATATCATGCCTTGGTTCACTAGAACTTTGAATTTCAAACTGTACAGGAGCTCTTGCCAATTTATACATCCAGATCCCCATCGTTCTCGACTGGTCTATTTTTCATGCGCATCTTTGCCCGAAATTGGTCTAGGAGAGTTGTGGTGGTGACAGCATCACGTCCATCTCAGTAGGGAGAGCAGAGTGCTCCTGAAGAGCACGATCCAACACATGGCTGGAGCTCCGCTGCCGAATTTAGCTTCTCCGCCTTTCGCAGTAGATCGAGGCCGACATCTACACCCTTCCATCCTTAGGTAATGTAGGTTAACTTCTCTTTGATTTTGTGTGTTAAAATTGCTTTTAATTCCCGTAATTAGCATAAATCCTCTCAACTTTATTATCTCTTATCTGCCCGATCAGAGGTACTCTTATCATCTATTTTATCTTTCATCCTAACCTCCTTGTTCGCCATACTATTCTTCATTCTTTATCCTATGTCTGATCACCTAGACCGTCACCCTGTCTGGATTTCAATCTCCCTCCATCCACCTTCACCGGAGACGCTTATCCCCTCCCCCTGCCATTTTACCTTTGTTTTTGTGCTAATCACGTCGATGAAGTTTCAACTCCGAGCACAATCTCATTAGAGTGTTGAGGAGCGCACCAGGGAGCAAGGAGTAGGACCTCGAGGTCCATTGAGAGATGTAGACATCTTGACCTCTAGATTACACATAATCTACCATCGAGCTTTCACACCACATCTAATCAACGGAGGATCACCGTAAGAGAAAGCTACTGCCTTCTGGTGGGGATAGAGTGGATATTGACCTAGATCTTGCTGATTGAAACTCATCCAACAACACCTTCATCCGAGTTCTTCTTGGAGGCTTCACTGTCGTTGGATCAAGAACATGGAGTGCCATATTTGATCGTGCTCGTTGATTCAGCCTGAAACCTCAGTCATGGATGATGTGAACCAGATCAGATCGCAAGCGTCCAAACCACACAAGCCTAGTGCATGTCTTTGTTACTTTTGCATCTCCACCCTTGCTATTTATTTTATTTGACAATAAATCCCCTTTGGGACACGCGTCAGACTCTTGTTTATTTAATATTTGATTTTTGTCGCTTACTACTTATTTTATTTGCATCTGAGTCCACTTTGAATTGGAGAGTATGCATCGCACGTGTTCTCATGGATATTTTTCAATAAAGCACAATACCTTTGTGTTTATAAATTTAACACAGAAACTTAAATATTTGCATAAAAGGTCCTGTCCAGCGCAACTCACTTGCGCTGCCAAACATTTTTCTGGGTAAACTGCATAATTGACATTTCTTTATTTTTTTTATTTATTTGGTCCAAAAAAATAATTTTCTTTGTGTTTTTATCCCTGTGAGTCTTCTTTTCATTTTCATTGATAATTTGATTTAAAAATTGGCTTTTTAAAAATCCTTAAAAATCATTTTCGGTTCCTGTTAATTAGTTCCTTCTTCCCTAGTTTTTTTACATTTTATTCATTTTTATTATTTTTAATAAATCAAAAACCATAAAATAGACTTTTTGTGTTAAAAATCAATAAACATTTGAAAAACATTTAGAAAAATTCTAAAAAATTAATGTAAGCATTATTTTATTTGTTTTATTTTTTGACTAAATTTCATTTGCTAATTCCTCGTAATACTCAAAAATAAAAAATCTCTAAAAACACTAAAATAATTCATAGAAAATCCTTTAAAATTCCAAAAATTTCATAAAAATGCTTTCATGAAAATTGAAAATTATGTCTTTCTGTTTGTGCATAAATTCTTAATTTTAGATTTTTTTCTATTTTGAAAATCAAAAAATATATACATTGTTTTCTATTTCTTTTTTCCCTTGTATTAATTATTTTGAAAATCCTAAAAATTCTAAAAATTCTCGAAAAATCACAAAAATAATAGAACTATCAAAAAAGCGATAAATATTTTTACTTTAATTTTCTGTTCATTTTTGCTATATTTTAAAAATATAAAAAGCTTGCATTCCTTTATTTTCTTTTATTTCTTTTATTTATTTTTGTTTATTTTATTTTTAAAATTATAAAAAGATACAAAATTTTAAAAACGACTAAAAAAATTTAAAACTAAAAAGCATAAATATGTAAAAATTAAAAATTCAATAAAAAATTTTAAAGATAAAAACACCATAAAAACAAAGAGTAGTGTGCATAGAATTCCTTCTTTTATTTCATTGATTTTTCATTGAATTAATAACCCTCAGGATTTTTGTAGCATCCCTGAGTTCAGTCATGTATGTTCTATTGGTAAATAAATAGAAAAACTCTTTAGCTCTCATTTTTTCATTTTATTTTGGCTTGAGAGTTCATCAATAATTTCTGTTGAGGGATTTTTAGGATTGCAATGACACAACATTAATTCAATTAAATTAAAAACTTGAATTTCCCTATTCTGCAAATGGCATCGTTGTAAGGGAGGCACGATGAGAGTAACTAGATTTTTCTTCTTAGAGCCTGCTATTCTTGGTTGTAGATACATGTTTTTTTCCTGACTTTTTTTTGTTACATCTTCTTCTTATTTCTGCTTGTATATATGTCACTTGTGTATATTTTCTGTCATTTATTTGTCTATTATTTGTGCATATATTGGATTGCATCTTCTTGAGGAGTAAGTACTCATTCTGAATTCCACATGCCATGAGGGACAACGCTAGTAGGATCCGATTTGTTAGACATCGAAAGTTCCCTAACATCAGACTCAGGGATTCAATTGATATTTCTTTTACTTTTGCTTCTCATTTTTCCTCATATCCACTTTTTTGTCTTTATTTGTCTTCATTGTCTGTAATGTCTACTTTTTATATTGGCCTCGACAAGGACCTACTAGCTGTCACCGGACAACTCGGAAGCTGGGCACCTCTGTACAACAAGATGGCTCTTGGAGAATAGATTCCTCTCCCCAAAAGATTAATCATTAGAAAAAAGAGGGAGAGCAGCTCAATAAAAAAGGAGAAGAAAAATAAAAAAAGGAAAAAGAAATCAAAAAAAGGAATTATGTACAAAAAAGTGGTTAGTGGTTGTTTAAGTAAAATTAATTTATTAATTAAGTAATTAAATATGAAATTCGTAATTATATAAAATAAATAAAATAATTAATTGGTAAAATTTATTAGCCACCTTCATGGTGGTTATTTAAGGAATACAATCAAATATTATATACAATGTTGGTTTTCAAATCAAATCAAATAAATAAATAAATAAAATTTTCTTAATTATATTTTAATTAATTAATGTTAGATATTATTTTTTGGTGGTTTTTATATAAAGAGGTTAATTTTATAGATATCATATACACATAATGTATATTATACACATGCACAAATAAGGAATTTTTTTTTAATTTTCTAAATTTCTACATGGTTAAATTATGGTGAAAAATATTTACAATTATTAAAAATACAAAATGAAATAATAATTATAATAAATAAATAGTTAATTTTTAGAAACCGCCCTAGAAATCTGTCTTTCAAACCATAACTCCAAAATTATGAAACCACAACCATTTTAAAGATAATTTAATTTAGAATACAATGGAAGTGAGTTTGATTCAATTTGAGTTCATATGGAGAAAGAATTGGTTGTTCAATTATATATTTACGACTTTTTTTAGTGTGGTTATTTTTATTCGTTCATGATTTTATTTTACAAGTATTTTATTATTTAGTAAACCTTTTATATTTACAACTTTTGTTAAGAAAATTATTTAATTTGAGGTCAATTTATAGAGAAATAAAACAATGTAACTTTTATACAAATATACACAGAATAAATTCAAAATGATGAAAAGTATTTACAAATGTTATTATATATAAATTTTATAATTTTTTTGATTAAGGACCCTATCTCCCCTTATTTTATTCATGGTCGATCAGGTCAAGTCTTGACCTTCTCTCGGGGTTCGGATCAGCTTGTATGTATTGGATGTATGCAATCTTTTATTTTCTTTATTTTTCCTTTATTATTTATTTATTTATTTTTTTAGGTTAAAATAATCATAAATGTATAATTTACACACAGATGTATGTTAGTAAGAATATGGATTTAGTATTATATACATGTGTTTTGTAAGGGTTTTGAAGCTAAAATAAATCAATAAAGATGATGAAATGCATATTGTTCAGTGATTTATAACCGTATTTCTGAATATATTTAAATTATTTTATTAAAATCCACATAAAAATCACATATAATCTATTTATTATTCTAATAATTAAGAAAATATAAAAATAAACTGTATTTATTAAGTTATTAAGTTAAAAATCAAAAACATATTTATTAAGTATTACTTATACCTATTTATTAGTATACTATTTATTTTTCATAAATTGTTTATTCTTTATAAAAACTAATTATTCCATAAATTGGATAAATTAATTATTTATATTTTTGATTTTTATACCTATTTATAATAACATCATTTACTATTTATTTCCTAATTTAACTACAATTATTACATCTGGCCAACCAGGTGCTGACACGTATCAGCACATTGTTCATTTTCCTCAAGAATGGTCTGTTGAATACTGTTCCAACGCCTGATCATTAACTAATTTCCCTACATTCCCTCTTTTGTCCTAAAGCCAATCCTAATCCTTGACTCTCTTGTCCTAACAACGTATATACACGTATAACCTCGATCTCTTCCAAAATCCCCACCGATCTGCCTATAAATCGAGACAAACCAAGTCTGTTCGAACTAACTCTCCTTTTTCCAGAATTCCATGCCGCCGCGAGAACTTTGTGATATTACATATAGGTCCCCATGTAGGGACCAAGATGTAATAACTTTTATTTTCTTTTCATTTTAGTCCTTTCCAGCGACCAAACTGTGAACAATTTCTTTAGTTTTTTTTACATTTGTGCCCCAGTATACTTTGTGAACTTCGGACCCTTGTTTGCTATAATTTTTCATCGATTTTCTTAGGTTATTTAACCAACTACTCTATTTTTGTTGAGATTTTTCATCGCGTATTTTTCTTATTTTGAATATTCTAAAGTCACATATGTTTTGAGTATTTTTCTCACCTTTTCTCAAGAATATATAAAAATAACAAAAATAGCATTTTTTGCTTAAAAATCAGATTATCGCTATTCTGCCTCCTTGTGTTCGACCTAGGATAACTTACCTAGATAAATAATAAGTTTAAGATAATATAAGAGAGATAAGCCATGTCTTCACTTCATTTTCTCTCTCTCTCTCTCCTATTTTATTGATCTTTGGTTTGATCAATCGAGTTTTGTCTTCATGGTTTTTCTATACCGACACCTTTATTAACCACAGGAAAAATCTGATTATGAAAATTGTACCGTTGTCGGGGAGGCGTTAACTATATATCGATTTTTTTGATTTGTGATTTTTCTTTATTATTGTTTTTTATGGTTTTTATGTGTTTCTTTAGTTCTCTTTCGATTTGTTTTCCGATTTTATCTATTTTTACAGCTTTCATCGATTTTCTTCTATTTTTATGGTTTTCATGATTTCTTGGATTTTTACAGTTTTTGTTTGTGTTTGCTAATGAGTTTTCCTAGGTTTGCAGGATCAGCCGGCTTCTCCGGAAGCCGAACTAGTTGAGAATGCAAAGATCGACTCTTTCTTTACAAGTTGGTTGCAGAGGGGCAGAGCAATTTTTGTACTCATATATTTTTTTGTATTTTGTTAGAGAGGAAGGGTCGCTTGCCCATTTTTACTTTTGTAGAAGGGTTCCACTAAGGACATCCCAAGTTGTACATGGACTTTAGAATTTCTTCAGGGTAAGTTTAGCCAGGTGCCGATGCACTCAGGGGTACTCACTGTGGGGTTTGGTTTTTCTATTGATTTTTCTTTGTTTCACGTGATTTCGTGGAGCCTAGGGGTGCATGCTTAATTGACTAGATGATTCAAGTAAAACCTATATCACTAATCCACATTTAGGAGTAATTCACAATTTTGAAATAATAATTCAATCTTATTCTAGATATACTGATTTAGGATACTGTTTTCACCGCTTTTTACATGCATTAGCTTAGGTTTTAAATTCTACGCGGATCACATGCGTGTAGACTGCTAGCATCAGGTACGATCTCCATCTCTACATGAATCATGATTTTCTGCCACATTCCAAGACTCTCCCTCCGTGAGACATATTTTGAAAATTTAAAAAGAATCGAACTCCTGCTGGATATTGTTGAAAATACCCAAAAAAATGAAAATCATAAAAATAAAAAAAGTAAGAAAAACTTGACATAAAAATAAAAAAGCTGGACTCAAAATCCCCTCATTGTTTATAGGTACACTTAAGGAATAGAGCCCAAATCCCTGGACTTGTGCCCTAAATGCTTGGACTCACTCTCGGGTCCTATTACTTGCTGCAAGCACTTGCCTTAGACGTTAGTAGAAGTAGTATTGTTTAGGATGGTGTGCATCGCCAGCTTAAACATGAACTACCCGAGAAGACTACACCCTTGAGCTTGTTAAATAAGTGACGTGTTACCTAAATTTAAAATTGAAAAGATAAAAGACCGAACTTTTACGGTCATCATTGTGTGAAGTTGGCAAACTTGCGATTGCATTGTGTTTGTATGCGAGGTGTGCATTATAACATGTCTCATACGCCTTCAAACTCATGTTTTTGACTTGACATCATGCTCTCTCTCGTACTCCTTTTGACATCAAAGATGACAACTCAACGGATTTTGGGCTCAGACTCTGTAAGCTTTCAACTATCCACTATCGGCTGTACATCTTCACTGACTTGAGATGATCGTCTTCCCGAGTTGATCCCATCTACACATGAGGATAGTCAGACCCAAACTCCCTCGCCTCCCAGCCCTTCTGTTGAGGCAGACCCACACCTCAAATTTTTGTCTATTTCTCCTACACATTTTTCACTGAGTTCTTATGAGACTTTTTCCTTCCCATCAGATTCTAAGATCATGGCTAGAGGGAAGGGACCAATTGAGGATGAGCCACTGAGGATAGACCGACTAAAGAAAGGCACATAGATGAGAGACCCCGATCCAGCATCAGATATTATTACGGGGATTCTAGACACATTATAACAGATGAGCCTATAGAACAGAGATTAGTGTAGAGTCCAGGATGAGATGAGAGATGAGATCGCTGCACTTAGAGCATGAGACGAGAACCCCCCACCACTTGTCATGGTTCCCTCTATGTTGAGAGATGAGTATGACCCATGAGCCATGACGCTACACCTTTGGATTTAGTTACCACCGATTCAAGGGTGATAAGAGCTGAGATTGTCCTTCGTTTATTTGCTTCCCAAGTACTACGGGAACGCTACAGAGGAGCCATTTACCTTTTTACAACAGTTCGAGATGAATTGTAGTACGACTAGTTATTCAGGAGTTACGTAGAAGGTTGTTCACATCAAGGCCTTCCTTTTCGCCTAAACAAATAAGGTTCTTTACTGGTTGAGTCATTTAGGGAGGGAGATTTCTACATGGGAAGATCTGAAGTCCACATTCCTACGTAAGTATTTTCCTCTAGGATGGATGAACAAGATGAGGAGCCAGATCTCCAACTTTAATCATCTACTGCATGAATAATTCCATGAGGCATGGGATCACTTCAAGGATCTTACAACGAGATGCCTATATCATGAGATGCTATTGAAGGTGCTTGTGCATAATTACTTTGGAGGACTAAAGCTAGGTGTATGGGGCCTAGTGAGCACTGCATGGGGCAGCAATTATCTGAATGAGTATGCCGAGTCAGTTTGGTCCACAACCACCATACCACAGAGAGCATCATGAGGTGGCACATTTTTTCAGAGCCCGAGTCACAGTCTGAAATGGGATTAATTAGTGAGAAGCTGACATTAGTCAATGTAATTCAAAAGAAAGTTTAGGATTTGCAGCCGCTGCGAGAGTTGGAGAAACACATCACTTCCCCTGCACTTGAGCGATCTGACAAAGAAGTTGACGATTTGCAGCGTCAATACCAACAGTCGTGCACTCCTTCTTCAACTTCTTAGCCTGTTCGGAGATCTTTACCCACTCCTCCCACCTGTCAGTTACAGTTTGTTCAGAGAGAGTCGGTTCAGCGAACTGAGACTCCGTAGTTTGATTGGCATGAGGATCCGTTCAATGCTAATTTGAGCAAGATCACCAGCACTGGAGATGTTGATATTGATTCAAGGCCACTCTTGAGATCAACGAGATATGGTATGCTCATGTTCATCCTTCATGACACTTTACTCCTCAGAGCGTACACAAGTAGCAGCAATAGTATAGTCATTTGCATCATGGACATCAACTTTTCCAACATCGCTAGCCCTAAACACAACAACAGTCTCACCAGCATGCATATCAGAGACCACATTCTTTTAGTACCCTGTTACACATTCACAACCACATCATTACCAGCAGCAACAGTCTTTTACACAATAGAGATCTCCTCTGTATGGACCACAACAGCACACTCCTATGCACGAGAGAGTAGACAGCTAGGGTCACCACACTTAGTATGAGATGTCTTTACATGACCTGGCATGTACCATATCGTGGACATGTTGAGCATGCTTCAGACTGCACACTTGATAGAGATGGAGCAGGTTAACCATCGTCTGGGTGAGATAACTGTGCCCAAGACAACTCTCCCAGCCCAGCCTCAGAGGAACCCAAACAATAAGAGGAGGCACTCAAATCAGGTAGACAACACTGCATGTACGATCTCTTTTCCTGATTTTTTTTTATCTAACTTCATTTGTCTCAGGAGCGGTAGATCATCACGAGTACTTGATTGAGAGGAGGAGAGGGCACATGATTAGGAGCGAGAGTCGATCCATGATACACATTTTGATGTTGAGGAGGAGGACCTCCATGATGATGGGGATAGACATGATGTCCATCCTGATGATGAGATAGAGGGGAGCGATGCCGAGACAATAGACATGGACAAAAGCGAGTCAGACAATGATACCACGCCAAACCATGTAGATACTCCTGGTGCATATTTTTCTTCTCTTTTTTTAGAGAGTTTTTATACATACTTCTGAGACTCTCGATGTACATGCTGATTCTGATTTGAATAAAGATGTTGATTTCATTGTTCCTGAGTTTGTTCCTTTTACCAATGCCTTGTATGGAAAAGGAAAGAGAAATACCAAAAAGAATGTTGTCACTCTAGAGATTGAGCGGTAATTGAAAGATCACATTTTTCTGAAGATTCCACTCCATGATGCCTTGGACCACTTCCCTACATTAAAGCAAAAGTTGAATAATAGATGTACCACACATAGCAAGAAGAGATCACATACAGAGAAACATGATTTGTTCAAGCCTACATCATGTGCTATTCAGAATAGATTACCTAAGAAGAAGAAGAAGGATTCAGTAGTACATTATGTCAGATACGAGATTTCACGTGCAACATTCGATCGCACTATATTAGATAACGGTTCATCCATCATTCTATTACCATCTTGTTTACTCGAAAAGCTCGAGTTAGGTCCTCTTTGCAAATCCTACACGATCCTTCATTTTGCTAATAGATCTATAAAGAGACCTAAAGACATTTTGAGGAAAATTATCGTAACGGTGTTGGGCCTGTAGTTTCTAGTGGACTTTACTGTACTAGACATGGATTGCCCTACACAGTTGCACCTTACCCCGATCATTCTTGGGAGGCCTTTCATGGAGATCACGAAGGCTCTCTTCGATTATGATGCGGAGAAAGGTATCTTTTCATGCCGAGGGAGAGAAGGTACATATAGAGATGGCGAGAGAATCACATACATCCAATGCCGCATCTAAATCCAATTCAGATGCCTTGGGTTCTTTAGTCAGCTGTGATTACATGGATGAGGTTCACCTTGATGACCTTGAGAGGTATCAAGTAGAGATCCAGGATATCCTATCACAGGATGGGTCCGAGACTACAGCTCGCAGTTCTTCATATGGTACACTATATTTCAACATGGATGATGATGAGCACGTGGAGAATATACCCAATGATTTGATTGCAGATATTTCATATTCTAAGATTTTACACGATTCTTCAACTTCAGATGATTTAGAGACTGAGTTTCATTTAGCTAAGTTATTTTCATCTAGTCATTCTGAGGATGAGCACAGTAGCGAGTAAGGATGATGTTTTAGACATCTTATGTATTCCAACTCTGGAGCATATTGAGATGGTGGATAACCATATTGCAGACTCATTTACCACTACCACAGATCTCATTACACACACAGATAAAGTTAAAACAGAGCCATGCCCTATCTTGCCAAAACTAAAGACCTTGCCACCAAATATGAAGTATGCTTTCCTTGTGGGTCCACATCGACATTTTCTGATCACTATCAGCTCATATTTGAATGAAGAGCAAGAATCTCATCTAATGGAGATTCTTGAAAGAAACTGCAAGGCCATTGGTTGGATTGTATCCAATATCCGTAGGATAAATCCTACTTTGTGTTCTCACCAAATCTATCTCGATCATGGCAGCAGACCTTCTAGAGAGTTTCAACGTAGGCTGAATCTTGTTTTATGAGATGTTATCTAGAAAGAGATCATGAAATAGTGCGGCGAAGGGTTCATTTATCCCATATCCAAATCTGAATGGGTTATCCCATTACATGTTGTTCGAAAGAAGTCGGGAATTCAGATTGTTAAAAAGGAGAGTGGAGAGGAGATATCAAAGAAAGTAACCATGTCGTGGCAGGTGTGCATTGATTACAAGAAATTGAATGTTGCGACAAAGAAGTACCACTTCTCTTTGCCTTTTATAGTCCTGGTCATAGAGAGGTAGAAAAGGAAGGAGTACTTCTATTTCCTTAAGGGTTACTCCAAATACAACCAGGTTATTATTGCTCCTAAAGATCAAGAAAAGACCACCTTCACATGTCCCTTCAGTACGTACGCTTTTAGATGGATGCCCTTTGGATTATGTAATGCCCCTGCTACATTCTAGAGGTGCATGCTTGCCATTTTTGCAATCATGGTTGATGATTTTCACGATGTCTTTATGGATTATTTTTCGGTCTATGATGAGTCCTTTGGCAATTGTTTAGCACACCTAGATCATGTTCTTCAGAAATGCTGTGAGGTAGATCTCATTTTGTCATGGGAAAAGAGCCATTTTATGGTTACAAGTGGGATCGTGTAGGGGCTTGTCATCTCCAAGTGAGGCATGGAGGTTGTCCATGCCAAGGTGGATGTCATCAAGCATCTCGAGCCACCATCTAACATCTAGCAGTTACAGTCTTTTCTTGGGCACGTTGGATCTAAGACTTCCCAACCGTTAACTAAAATATTAGGCAAGGACATCGATTTATTATTAGATGACTAATGTCTTAGTGCCTTTCTCACGTTGAAAGAAATGACTATCAGCGCTCCTGTCCTACAACCAGTTAATTGGTCTCTTCCCTTTGAGATCATGACAGATGCTTCAGATTTTACGGTCGGGGGTGTAATATGACAGAGGAGGAATGGACTTCTTGTTGCTATCCACTACACCAGCTGGACATTAGATGATGCTCAACGCAATTATACAGTCACAGAGAAAGAGATGTTTGCAGTGGTATTTGCATTGGATAAATTCAGGTCATATCTTCTTGGCTCAATAATTACAGTTTTCATGGATCATTAAACTATCAGATACTATATGGATAAGACGGATGCAAAGGCACGCCTTCTTAGATGGAGCCTCTTACTTCAAGAGTTTGATTTGGATATTATGGATAAGCCTAGTTAAAGAACGTGGTAGCTGATCAACTCTCCTAATTATAGATAGAGCAGCCTTCAGATGAGTACATGCCAGAGATTGCAGAGATATTTCCAAACGAGAGTATCTTTGTAGTTATGGAGCTTCCATGGTATGCAAATATAGTGAACTTTCTGATTATACAGAAGAGTCTACAGGGTTAGCCGAAGGACTGAGTCGACAGACAAGTTTCTGAGGCACGATACTACCATTGAGAGGATCCTATTCTTTTTCGTGAGGGATCGGATTGTGTTTAGAGGCAACGTATTCCTCAAGAGGAATACAAGAGTGTCCTCACTCTGTGCCATTTCTTAGAGGCAGGGGGACATCATTCAGGTAAGATGGTAGAATAGAAGGTGCTTTAGAGTGGATTTTAGTGGCCGACTCTTACTAGAGATGCTTGCACATTCGTGAAGAGTTGATGCATTGTCATAGAGCAGTCGAGACAGCTAGTGCCAGAGATGTGATGCCTATGCGTCATGTTATTATTTGCGAGATCTTTTAGGCATGGGGCATAGATTTTATTAGACCGCTTATTTCAAGAAGTGGCTTTGAGTTCATTCTTCTCGCTATGGATTATGTTAGTAGATTAGTCGAGGATATACCTGCACGAACTACTGACAACATGACAATATGCAGGTTCCTAAAGGAACATATTATTTCACGGTTCGGTATTCCAAGTATTCTTATTTCTGATGGGGGTAGCCACGTCATTAATAAGGAGGTGAAAAAGCTAGTGAAGAAGTATGACATTGATCACAGAGTAGCTTCTCCATACCACACAGAGACAAACAACATGGCCGAATTTTCAAATAGGGTGGTGAAATCGATTCTTCAGAAATTAGTATGATCGGATAAGAAGAACTGGTCATAACTTCTAGACTAGGTCCTTTGTTCATATCGTACTGCATATAGGACTCTCTTAGGTACTTCAACCTTTAGATTTGTTTATAGGAAGCCACACCATTTGCCCGTAGAGATCATGCACAAATCTAAATGGGCTATTCGAGAGGTTTCACTGGATATACATAACACAGGAACAAAGAGGATGATAAATCTAAACGAGGTAGTAGAGATTCAAAATCAGGCATATGAGAACACCCTCATTTATAAAGACAAAGTGAAGAGATGGCATGGTAGAAAAATTTGACACAAGATAATGTTCCTGGTCATAAAGTATGGTTGTTCAATGCACGATTCAGAATTTTTCCTGGAAAATTGTGGAGCAAGGGGGAAGGACCGTACATAGTCAGAATGGTGCTCGATAATGGAAGCATTGCT
This sequence comes from Ottelia alismoides, assembly GCA_037367405.1. Classification (NCBI taxonomy): domain Eukaryota; kingdom Viridiplantae; phylum Streptophyta; class Magnoliopsida; order Alismatales; family Hydrocharitaceae; genus Ottelia; species Ottelia alismoides. The sequence continues at coordinate 486,995 of JAZKJV010004098.1, forward strand.
ATATTAGATATGTCAACTGGTGCAATGCCATTCATGGTGAATGAGAAGATGCCGAAGCACTTCGCGGAGACTACTGATCATCTGGCCCGTGATGAGGTGATCTACTTTGTACATGATGCATGACTACTCTTCCACTTCATTTCATACTGTACATAGACATATGAGCCTTTCAGTTTTTCTTGAGTACACCACCTATATATTTTTCATAGACCACAATCGTTGCCATTTTTGCTCAACTTATAGGATCAGGATACTAGATCCAAAGTATAGAGGGGACCGATTGCCCATTGATTTGCACCTTTCGTTTTTGTTCTTTTTACTTTTCTTTTGTTTTCCTTTCTTTTACACTAATCACTGGTCCCTAACTTTTGTCCACATTCTTTTATATTCTTAGGATGCCTTATACTAATAATAGGGGGGATCTAGTGATTTCATTGATTCTATTTTTGATTCTTTCTTTTGTTCCTTCTTTTGTATATTCCTTTTCCTCAGTCACCTCATTTTTGTCTTCCACTATACTTACGTTGACCTAATAGTAAGTATATGGGGGGTCAACTGACTTCTATTCTTTTATTCTTTTTCACCCACTTTTACATAGCACGAGTTACACCCTCCTTTTTCTCTTTTGACGCTATGAGGACATAGCAGAAGCTAAGTATAGGTGGGTGTATATATATTATTTATATACTTGCATCCGTAACTCGTACTTTTATGTATTTTCTATATCTATAAATTCCATAAAAAGTGGATGAGGGTTAATTTAAAATCTATATATTTATTATTTATAAAATCCTTATAAATAAGTAAAATATATTTAAAATCTTTATTTAAAAACCATAATAAAAATGTGTATTTAAAATATGTATAATACTTATTTAAAAACACATTTTTTAAAATATGTGTAAAATTCATTTAATTCGTGTAAAATTCTTTGTATATAAAATATGTAAAATACATTAGTTATTTAATCTAAATAAAATATGGGTAATCTATTGTGCAAACTTCCTGTACATAGACTTGTTTATAAAAAGTGAAAAAAATCCAAAAAATTGTAAAGTCCTAAAATCCATAAAAAATTAAAAAATCCTTAAAATCCACAAAATAGGTAAAATTAAGAAAATATAATTCACGAAATCATGGTTTCATTTGCATTTTTTAGAATAAGTTTGATTTCTAGAACTAAAGATTGGGAATAGTCTAAAGGATGGAGCTTGATTTTGTCCTTTAACTTTCATTATAAGGAGACTAGTTAGGAACTGGAATTTAGACTGTTCAGGTCATTGACTTAAATCTTTAGGTTCCATAAGACCATGTTTGGGAAGTCAACTTAATTGTTCCTAAGTAGAACACTTAGTGTCATCCGTTTAACTCTTCATCAGTGAACCAATTTTGGACACATGCACTTTTCAATTAGATCAACTTGCATGGGGTTGCGAATGGCAATCCATCTCAGTGGTGCATTTCTATCCTTGTCTAGTGGCATGGACGCCTAAAGACGGGAGATATTGGGGTTGAAATAATGCTTAGGATGAGGAAGGATCTACTGGCACATTTTTTCCAAGAGATAAAAAAATGAACGGAATGAAAAGATGATATATCCGTTGAGGCGCAAAAACATCGATGCAATGCAAGCAACATTACAAAGTCAATTCAAAGAAGAAGACACCAAATACAAATATGACCAGAATGGTCCAATATTTGACCCAAAAGCCTGCACATCTTAGTGGATAGTTAGCTACATTGGCTGGTCTTCACAAGGAGATGAGTTTACACTTGTCGCACTTGAGTTCTCTTCACATTCTTCAACTTTCTCTCTCTATTTGATTGTGGACACAGCACGACCTAACGTAGAAGGGAATACCCCTCTCCTTGAGGAAAGAGTAGCTAGATGAGAAACCAATGGGAGTCTCTTATTGGGATGGGTGGTTTCTTCGCTTCTTTAAGCAGGAAGAGATAAAATAATTCACACACAGTACATATTGAATTCAAGGTTGATAGAGTTAGCGATATGGATGAGTGAATCTGACTTGGTTGTTGAGGTGAACCTAAATAAGGATTTGTGGAACTTGAGGACTTTTGAGATTAAATTCCTAATTCTAGTTAAGGCTCCAATAAAATGCTTGTTTTAGACCCGACCGAGCTTTGTCCTTTATCTGTTCTCATGAATTGGTTTGGGAAAACAATTTCATTCTAACTTTCTTTCTTTTTCCCTTATTTTTTCAAATATGTGTTTGCTAAGGGACTAGCAAAGGTTAAGTATAGGGGGTTGATGAATACATGATTCATTAACATTCTGTATGCATTTTATCATAAACCCTTAACAAATACATGTAAATATTTATTAATTCCGTCTTTTAACAAAATCATATTCATGAATAAAAATACATTTTTATGCATCAAAATCATGTACATTAAATGAAAGAATAAAAATAAAGAAAATGAAAATAACACAGATCAGAAATTTGTATATTTGTATAATGCGACTTATAAAATAAATATAGTAGAATGATATATTTATAACCTAACCCCTGAGACTTAGTAATCATGGATTGGTCGACAAACAAATAAGTAGGGGGAGATAAGGAAAGACAACAATAAAAAAATTTAATTCTACACTCTATACACTCTTCAATATTTATCAAATATTTATCAAATCTTCATTGATTTTTAATTAATTCACATGAACATGTTTTTCACCAAACTCTTTTCCTAATTATTTGTAAAAATGTTTAGAAAAATATAAAAATAAGTTAAAAATATTATCTTGTATATATGCCAAGAAATCCAACTTTTAAAATTTTAAATTCTCAACCCGAACATCCTAACTTTCTCATATAAACTCCAATTTCACTCTACTCACTTTAAAGTTCATTAAATAATATTCTCTAATTAGCAGAGGTGATTTCACTAAAATCAGAATCGGTTTGCAAAAAATCAGTTTTGGAACTTAATGATAACAGGTATTATAGGCTATTTATTTTATCTAGAACACATTATTTATAGTTTTAACGATTTTATAATTTTTAATTATTTTCTTGATCTTGTAGTTTAAGCATAATTTATTTTACAATTTTCTGTCATTATTTATTATTTTAAATAAATCAAAGACCCTATTTTATAGATAATATTAAACTATGTAATTTATACCCGTATTTAGTATATATTTAAATTAATTTATTAAAATACAAAAAGATTCAAATATATTCTATTTATTATTTTAATAATTAAGAAAATATAGAAATAAGGTATTATATATTAAGTTATTAAGATAAAAAATCAAATACATAGTTATCAAGCACAATTTATACATATTAATTAATATAAATTTTATTTTTAAAAAATTAGTTATTATTTACAAATTTAATTACTCAATAATTTAGATAACCTAATTATTTATATTTTTCATTTTAAACCTATTTAATATAACATCATTTACTATTTATTCCTTATTTTATGAAACAATTATTACATATAGCCAACAAGATGTAGACACGTGTTAGCACCTGGTTTAAGACTGTTCCAACGCCTCATTTTAACTAATTCCCCCGCATTCCCTCTTTGTTCTAAAGCCAATCCTAATCCTTGATTCTCTTCTCCTAACAACCTCTATCTACGCCTGCCCTTTATCTCTTCCAAAATCACCACCGATCTGTCTATAAATCGAGTCAAACCTAGTCTATTCGAACTAACCCTCCTTTTTCCTGAATTCCAGACTGTCACTAGAACTTTTTGATATTACATTTGGGTGCCTACGTAGGGACCTAGTTGTAATAACTTTTATTTCCTTTTTATTTCAATACCTGTAAGGACCAAACTATGAACAATTTCTTTTTTTTTATATTTGTGCCCCTGTATACTTTGTGAACTTTGAATCCTTGTTTCATATCATTTTTCATCGATTTCTCTAGGGCAGTTAGCCAACTACCCCAGCAAGGTTCTGTTATTTTTGTTGAGATGTTTCATCGCATATTTTTCTTGTTTTTAATTTTCTAAAGTTGCATATATTTTGAGTATTTTTCTAGTCTTTTCAAGTAGATATAAAAATCACAAAGATAGCATTTTTTGATCAAAAATCAGATTATTGCTATTCTGCATCCTTGTGTTCGACCTAGGGAAACTTACCTAGATAAATAATTAGTTTAAGATAATATAGGAGAGAGAAGCCATATTTTCACTTCATTCTCTCTCTCTCCTATTTTATTGATCTTTTGTTTCATCAATCAAAATTTGTCTTCTCAGTTTTTCTACACCAATACCTTTATTAACCAAAGGTAAAATCCGATTATGAATTTGCTAGAAGCTAGATGACCTCATTGCCACAGTGACCCCCATTCCAACTAGGACAAGGCCAGTAGAAAGTTTGTGATATCCACTCCCACAAAGTCAGGTATTTCAGATTATGTTTTATCTATGTTCTGACTCTAAGGAGTTGTAGGACGTTGCAATTATCTACCACATAGAAGAGTTAGAATTACACATCTTCTAGCGAGTCGTTTTCTACATCAGCCAGAGTAGCAATAGAGCTTGGTGAGGATGATGATGATGGAAGAGCAACACATGAGCTACACCACCCCTAAGAGCAAAAATACCAAAAATATCAACGAAAAGAAAATCTTCAAAATGATAGTAATAGCCGATACCAAGCTGCGGGAGGAGCCAGCACTAGTAGTAACTCCAGAGCCAACCGACGAAGCCGAAGACCAAGTGGATGGATTTTTTTCCAGTTCTTAATGATTTCACTCCTTCTAATCATTAATTTATAAATATTGATGTAACTAAGGACACATCATTTCCCTTGGTGAATATTCCATTTTCAGATGCAATGAAACTTTCCTAAAAATTAGAAAAATATAAAATACATTGTCTAACCCTAGTGTCGTGGAAATTATTGAAAATATTATTTTAAATATACCAATGATGAAGGATATGGAATACATGATAGCTGTCAAGAAAGGTTTGAAAAAGGAATGTACCGCTAATAATCAAAGCCGAAAGAACAAATGCAACTGAGGAGAAAAAATGATCTTAACCATAGCCACTATGAATGCCATCAGTGATCTCCCAGAAAATGTGAAAGAAAAGGTAGAACCCTTAATCAGATGCCAGATTTTTTATCAGAATTTCGAGCGAACCTTTTCTCATAGTAGTTTCCTCTATAAACTTCATACCCTTCTCACTACTTCAAGAATTTGGGTTGGGTCCGCTTAAACCCGCTCATGTGATCTTGTAGTTTATGGGTCAATCTATTATGTGGTCTAGGGGTTTACTAGAGGATGTTATCATGACTATGCAAGGCATGCGCTTCCTACTGGACTTCATCGTCTTTGACATGGATTCTCGTACATTGTTGCTTCAGACCCTGATTATTCGTGGTCAACCATTCCTTCGAACTGCTGAAGTAGTCATTGAGTACGGGTCTAGGAAGATTACCTTTTGCTCCAATAGTGACAGAGTTACCATGGACATGATCACTAAGCCGCAAGCTGCATATGATGAAGGGAAGCTAGAATCAATAACTGAAGACTGTGATATTGTGAACATCATTAATCAACAAATTTTATGAATGTTATCTTCATTTATGAAATTCTTTCTTCTGATGAGGACCTATAAAGCACACTCATTCCATGTTCCCTTTCCAAGTGGGAGATGAAAATAGAATCACTAATCGGAATGTTCCATGAAGATTCAAGCCAAATCGAACATGAATAGTTCATTACAGATATGTTTGGTACATTTTTATCAGAGCTAATAGTGACAGAGGTGGACAACACCTCATTTATTTAAGCAAACCATTCACCAACTATAATAATTTCTTAAGTGTGAATGCAGTAGACTCAACAATTACCAGAACTAAAACATCTCCCAGCAGGTCTAAAATACATGTTCCTTGCAAGTGAAAAAAACATGTATTTGGTTATCATCAGTAGTAGGCTGACTCCAGATCAAGAATATCAGTTGCTTGAGGTTCTAGAGATAAATCGCAAGGCACTTGATTGGAAAGTTACGAATCTCCGAGGCATAAATGAACCTTGTATTCACACCATATTTAACTTGAAGATGACTACAAGCCATCCCATGAATTCCAGAGAGAAAGAATCCTATCTTACAGGGCTTGGTTATGAAAGAAATCAAGAAGTGGCGTGAAGCAGGCTTTATTTATCCCATCTTTGACTCAAAATGGGTGAGTCCACTACATGTAGTTCCAAAGAAATTATGGATTATTGTGGTTGTCAATGACCAAGGAGAGGAGATTTCTATGCGAGTACCAACATCATGGAATTTGTGTGTTGATCACCACCTGTTGAATGCAACAATAAACAAGGACCACTTTTATCTGCCCTTTATTGACCAAGTTCTTGAATGATTACCCGAGAAGGAGTTTTTCCGTTTCATAGATGGGTTCTTTGGGTACAACCAGGTTGCAATCGCCCTTGAAGATCAAGATAAAAAAAGATTAATCTATCCATTCGACACATATGCCTTCAAAAGGATGCCCTTTGGATTTTGCAATGCTCCTACAACATTCCAAAGGAGCATGCTTGTAGTTATCGCCGATATGGTTGGTATTTTTCTTGAGGTTTTCATCGATGATTTCTCAGTATATGGTGACAACTTCGATTCATGTCTTATGCACCTAGACAGAGCACTATAAAAGTGTCGTGAAGTCAATTTGGTCTTATCACGGTAAAAGAGCCACTTCATGATCACTGAAGGGATTATGCAGGGCCATGTAGTTTCCAGGCGAGGCATAAAACTTGACTCGACAATGGTGGATGTCATTGCCAAACTTTATCCAACTCAAAATATGAATAATGTGAGGTCATTCCTTGGACATGTTGGATTTTATCATAGATTTTATCAAGGACTTCAACATAATTACCCGACCTCTCACTAAACTTTTATGGAAGGAGACCGATTTCATTGTAGATGAGCTAGTTCTACAATCTTTTATCAGCTCAAAGATCTTGTCACTCAAGATCCCATCCTACAGCCATAGGAATGGTCACTTCACATTGAGATCATGATGGATGCATTAGAATTCATAATTGGGGTTGTATTAGGACAATGAGAAAACCCACCCTGCATCATTTACTACGTCAGCAAAACACTCGATGAAGCATAGAAAAAATTATACATTAATAGAGAAAGAATTCATGGAAGTAGTTTTCGCCATAAAGAAGTTCAGATCCTAGCACATAAAAATAAAGTAATTATTTTTGCTGACCACTCTGCTATCGGATACCTATAACAGTAAAAGGACGCTAAATCACGCTTACTTATATGGATCCTTCTCATCCAGAAATTCAATTTGGAAATCAGAGACAAGCATGGAGATCAGAATGCGGTAGCAGATCACTTATCCATAATTGAATGCCTAGATACTCAACTGAGCAGTGCACCAATCGTAGTGACCTTCCTTGTTGAATTCGATCTCAGCATTGGATCTCTCCCTTGGTATGCCAACATTGTGAATTATCTCGTCTCGGAGGTGGTTCCACAAGGTTGGACAAAAATAAATAAGAACAAGTTCATGTTCGATATCCCTTGTTACCAATGGGAAGATCGATTATCTATTCAAGGAAGGAGAAGATTGCATATGGCATCAGTGTATTCCTCAGGAGGGGTACACAATTGTCCTCGAGCAATGTCATAAGCACAAATCTAGTAGAAACCATTCTTGAAGTCGAACGTCAATGAAGAAATTGTAGTGTAGCCTATGTTGGCTGACACTATTCAAGGATTCCAATGAATATGTCAAAACCAACACTGATTGTCAGAATATGGGAAAAAAACCTCCATTCAAAAGATTCTATACCCCTTAAATTCATTCAGATATATGATGTGTTTGATGCATGAGACATTGATTTCATAGGTCCCTTTTCTAATTGTCAGAATTATGACAACATCATGCTTCTTGTAAACCATGTGAGTTGATGGGAAGAAGCAATCCTTGATCGAGCCACCGATATATGCACAGTGTGTTGGTTTTTGAAATATAACATCATATCATGGTCTAATACATCAAAGTTTTTTATTTTCATTCTAGATGGGGTAGTCACTTCATTATTAAAGAGGTTATGAAATTATTGAAGGAGTGCAACATCGATCATTGAGTCACATCTTCCTATCATCGTCAATCTAATGGCCTAGATGAATTGTCAAATAGATAAATCAATACGATCCTGTAGAAACTCGTGAGGCTTGATAGAAAGAATTGGTCACAACTCTTGAACTTAGTTCTCTGCGCTTACATAACCACCTACAAGTTTCCTTTGGGCATGTTACAAGGAAAGAATTGCCGTCTGCCTATGGAACTCATTCATAAATCTCTCTGGGCAGTCAATATATATAACCTCAACTAACAGAAAGGTGGTCGGAATAGAAAACTGGATCTGAACAAGCTCCTGGAGTTCTGAGACTACACATATGACAATAGCTTAATGTACGAAAAGAAGGTCAAGCATTGGCACGATCGACACATCTGTCGAAAGACATTCAAACCTGGACATAAAGTATGACTGTTTGACGCGATGTTGAAGATATTCCTAGGAAAATTAAAGAGTAAATGGACAGGGCCTTACATCGCAGAACTGTGCATAACAATGGACGTGTTTTGATATCAAAGTTATCACTTGACACACAACCATTCATTGTCAACGGTCTATTTCTAAAGATGTGTTTATAGCAGGACATATTCCTGGTCGTTGTATATTCCATTCAAGTTATTTTGACCAAGAATTACAGTTGTGACATCAGGAGAGCTAGACAATGCAAACAAAAATAACTTTGATTGATTTTCTTATTTTCTTATTTTATCATTTTTATTTCTATTTTCCAATTTCCTTATCTCACTCATCCAATTCATCTGTGATATGCTTAGGATATACTTCATCCTAAGTATATGGGGTATGAGTGAATTCGAGTTATTCATTATTTATTCTCTCATTTGTCTCTCACATGTTGATATTCTACGTATACGTAAGGGATATTTTACCCCATGTATAGAGGGGACAAACCAAGCCCACTAATTTAGTACATTCTGATCCTCGTTCATCGCCATTTTGTACACAATTTGCTATACTTATGAAAGTTTTTCATAAGTATAGGGGGGTGATCGATTTCTCATTCTTTTAGTAGTTTTAGTATGGACTTTCCTATACACAACATGAGTTATGTCTTCCTTTTTCTCTTTGATTACTTTGAGGACATATCTCAAGCTAAGTATAGTGGGGGCATATATATATATATATTGTATAGACTTTAGCCATAACTCGTACTTTCGTATGTTTAGTAAATATGTACAATATACTATATTGGGTAAGGGTATAAGATTAATTAATAGTAAATAATACACAATGAATATACGTTGAGTTGAGATTTTTTCAAGGATTTTAAATTAATAGCAAAAAATGTCGTCACGATATCGAAAATACCCAAATTAAACAACAATTATTACTTATTATCTACAACCCTTAAGCACACAAAAAGAAGAGAATATGTAAGCCAGTGAAATGGACTTTGCTTTTTATATACCTCTATAGCGTACATCATCGAATTCAAGGAGGCTACAATAATCCTGAGGGTTATTTAGTAAAAGAAAAATTAATGAAATAAAAAGAAGGAAACTCTAGGCAAGCAACCTTAGTTTTTGTGAATTATTTTATGGATTTTTATTTTTTTATACTTTTCTGAATATGTATTTTTTAATGATTTTTAATTTTTGCAAATGTTTTTAATTTTTTAATAAAAGAAAAAAACAATTAAAATTAAATAGAAATAAAAAAGAAGCAGCTCTTTTTGTATTTTTAAAATATAAATAAAATGAAAATCATTTTGGGTTATTGATAATTGTATACTATTTTTTAGATTTTTAGAGGATTTTGATATTTTTCTAAAATTTAAAAAAATTAAAAAAATAAAAACAACAAATAGAAAACAAAGAAATTGTTTTTGCGAATTTAAAATAGAAAATAAAGTAAAAAATGTAAAATATATACATAAACATAGTGTGTTTTTCAAAGTTTTCAAAGTGTATTCTATGTATTTCTTGAGTTTCTGTGTTTTTATATTAATTTTTAGGTGTTTTTAGTGTTTTGCATGTTTTTAGGTTTTATGAGGAATATGAAGGTAAAATTTACTCATAAATGAAAACACACTAAAACAAACACACACAAACACACACAGACTCACACACACACACACACTATTTTTTCAGAATTTTTCAAACACGTTTATTTTTCTTATTATTTATTTTCTGTAAATAAGGACAAAATCATGTGTTTTTTAATTTTTAAAATAATAAGAGTAATTAAAATTTAAATAAAAAATTAGTGCTGAAAAAGTTTATTAGCCGGTACTAAGATGATTTTTACGGATTTTTTAATGATGTTGAACTAGTTGTTAAGATTAATTAGAAAATAGAATAATAATCTACTTTAGAAGGGTATGCATGAAAATAAGATTATTTAAATTACTCAACATGCAACACAATAAAAAAAGGGGTTGATCCTATAATTTTTTCCAAAAGGGTGTACCAGTGCACGTTGTGTGTGCTGGCACGGACCTTAATGATATTATTAAATTCTGAGGGACTAAAAAGAAATAAAAACATGAGTTCAATTATGTAAATTCACCAGTAAGCCACGTGCATACGTTTATATAAACACATATGCGTAAAATGCAAATAAATGAAAAAAGAACGGAAAATGCACAATTATTCAAGCATTCTCATCATGACATGTGTCCTACTTGGACTTAATCACAAAATAAGAATATTGCAATGGTTGTAGAGCAAATATACCACTAATACACATGGCGATCGAGACGACAGAGGTGGATATGAGACTTGGCTCTGACAACTGAGGTTGGGGTGCCCCCATATGTTCTTTGATCTGATCTGGATTAGACGATCTGAAGTTGTACGTCGGGGTGGTTTCGACTATCTTGATTCAGTCTGGGAGAACTGATCTTGATGGGAAGCCCATGATGGCACCATGAAGAACGAGGATGAAAATTGACTCCAACGACCGTTATTCTAGCAGATCTCGCTCGATATAAGTCCGAGTCGCCTATCGTTTAGTGCTACATGTTCCTGCTACACTCCTCTATCAGCTGATGATCTCCATTTGTCGAAGGTGTCTCAGTCCAGCTTTCGAGGGTGAAGTATCTGTCGCTCGAAGTGAACCTCCAGATCCTGCTCCTTGGTCCCAGATGTGCTCCTTGATCTTGCAAAGTTTTCAGTGCTCATAGGCAAAGCTCCAACCTGCATTATTTGTTGAAAACTAAAGCAAATTAACGGTGATGGGGATCCCCGTCAGCGATAATCAGTAAGAAGATCATACTCCAGATTAGATGTGATATGAAGGAAGGCAGACAATGTGATGGTGGACATGAAGGTTGGATTGGATAGATGAAGAACACACTAGAGGGCCTCTGGTCACAAAGATTAGAGGTAAATCTAAATCATCTGATCTAGGCTAATTACGAGAGTTAAAAACAAAATTAAACTATGAAATTGAAATTAAATTACGTAAATTAACTTAAGGATGGAAGAGAGAAGATGATCACATCGATCCAATGTGTAAGACGAATAAGCTTGAGTGCAGTCGGCGGTCTTTGGTGATGAGATGGATCATGCTTCCCAGTCGATCCCTCGTTCTCCAAATCATAGGGGATGAGGCTCTATCACAGTCTCATCTCTCAAGAATCGATCGCGGGCGATAATTCAAGTGAAAACGGATCACATGCCGATCTGAGTAGGAGTTGCACTTATAGGGGTTGCGTCCAAATGGTTTTTGAATTTTGAAAGCACACATTGATCGAGGCGAGGAGTGAAAACTTTATTTGGGAGAGATTTATTATTAGTGGGGTAAGTAAATCCATGAAAAAGATTTGAGCTGAAGGTGTTTGGATCGACTGAAATAAAAAGGAAAAGAAGCTCTGGCAAGAAGCTTAGTTGGGAAGATCAGATGTAGGGGGCGGTCGACCCAAGTCAATACACCGGGTCCACCATTAGGAAATGACATGGAATGAGACAAATACCGCTACAATATAAAAACCAATAAAATGTTAAATAAGATTGAAATAAATTAATAAATGAATTTAACCAAATAATAATGTAAATAGAAAATGTTTATAAATAAATAATCTTAATTCAAGCGATTTTTAATAAACTAAGTAAATTAATTAAATAGGTTAAAAATAAATAATATCCTTTATTCATTGGTACATATACCTTCATATAAAACACTTGTATTTTTATTAAATTATTTAGAAATATATATATATATATAACGTAATATTTTATTTATTTAAAATACTTTTCAAGGATTTTAAATATATTTTTATATTTTAACAAATAATTTATTAATTTAAATAAATAGGCATATTTACAATATACATAGTGGTATATATGCAATATGTAAAATTTATTTATTTTTTGTGATTTTTAATTTTGTAATTTTTATTTTTCTTAGAAAAAAATAAAATATTTACATTTTTTAAAAATAAATATGCACAAATATATACATAAAATAAAGAAATAGATATATCCGCGTAACATATTGTATATGCAAATGTACAATACACTCCAAAAGGTCACATTTTTCATCTTTGCTCTAATATTAGGGAAACCACATTGATTTTAAAGCTTATTTCATGAGTTCAATAAAGTTGTGTTTGCTCTATTTGGTATTTTATGGAGAAGATATGAGTATGGGAAGTGTGGTTTTGTGGCTTTTTTGAATTGTCATTATTTAGACAATATACACTGATTCTTCTTATAATTATTTTAATATGTTCTTGCAATTATTTTTAGTATGTACAACTTATTTTTATGTACTAGTTATAGGAAGAAAATATTTCTATTTGATATAAATAAGGTGATAAATAAAATAGAATAAGGAATTATATACAAAATAACATTATATGTACAATTTATGAATGAAGAATGAAATTGAATTTTCTTCATTTTGTCTACAAGTGGTCTTATCTCCCCCTACTTAATTCCTTGCCGATCAGGTCAAGTCTTGACCTTTTCTCGGGGTTAGAGTCGGCCTATATTTATTACATATATACAGTTTATTTTTTATTATTTTCCTTTATTTAGTCATTAATTTTAGGTGAAAAGTAATGATTTTTATACAATATTTATAAAAGAATAACAAATAATAAAAAAATATTTATTAATATTTATGGGTGCTTGAGAAGGATTTTAAGCTAAAATAAATGAATATAGATTATGAAATGCATATTCATCACCCCACTATACTTTACCTTTGCTAGTCCCTTAGAATAACTTATTAAAAGAATAAGTGACTAAAAAGAAAAAGAAGAAAGGAAAAATAAAGAACTTAAAATGATTTTGATTTTTAAGCTATTCTTCACAAAATCAAAATACAGAGCTTGGTCAGACCTTTGGATTATTAGTTTGGTGGAACCTTATTAAGAAATAGAGTTAAATCCTAACAGACTCAAAGTTAAACAAGACTCATATTCTGGTCGCCTCAGCAGTCATGTCAAAACAATTCCTCATACAAAATTCTGATGACCATGAATCTACTTCTACTGTGAATGTTAAATATAGCCTCCACATCAGAAATGACAAAGACCGGCCTTCTATTATCAATGTAACCCTAATTCCCTTATGTAGCTACTCTTTCTTTGAGGAGCGGAGTATGTCCTTCTATGTCCAGGTACGTGATGTGTCCACAATTGAAGGGGGAGAAGTAAAAGAATAAGAAGAGAATTGGAGTGTCACCAGTGTAGCCACATGTCCTTGTGAAGCCGACCAGTGTAGCCAAGTCTCCACTAAGATCTGCATTCTCTCTGAAGTAGGACCAATGTGGTTAAATGTATACGTGAATGATTTTTTGATGGATACATATTTTATTCTACATCATGGAAAGAATTGTTGCACTACAAAGATCTTTATTGTGCCCCTACGGATATAGAATCTTTTTTTCCTCAAACATTTTGGGGTCTTAAAAAATGTGTCAGTAGATGATCCCTCTTTAAAAGCTTTGTTTCAACCATTCATTACTTAGATGTCCTAGCCACCAGGGTAGGTTTGGGTGCTCCAACCACTCAAGGTGACTATGTATGTTTCCATTCATGTGCGCCTCTTACAGAGGATTCTAACCCTCACCACCCATCACTGATGAGCTACGTGTAAATTGCTTGTCCAAGTTAGGTCATTGTCTAAAAGAACCATGTGTGTGTCAAATATTCTACTTCGTCCAATCTTGATGGCATGTGAAGACAGTCTTGTGGACTCAAAGGATAAAGTCGCTAGTCTTGAAAGTCTCAATTCCAGTTCCTATACGGTTCATATAAAATTAAGTGGATTAAGGTCTTAACCTAGCTCTGTTCTTCAATTTTATTCTAGATTTGTTTTAGCATCAATTTCATTCTGAAAAATGCACATGAAAATGCAAGAAAATATACAACGGATTTTTTTAAAAAGGAAAAATAAATGATAAATATTTTTGAATAGTTTTTTAGAGTTTTGCAGATTTTTATGTATTTTATTTTTTTAATCTTTATAGGATTCTGTAGAGAGAATTATACAAATTACAAGGATTTCATACAAATTAGAATAATTTTTTATAAAGTATATATACAAGCATATACACAATTTATACAAGATTTTATAAAAGGAATATTTACAAGTTTTATGCACAAATTTTACAAGATAGATTTTATCTGCAAAAGAATTTTATTTACAAGTTTTAATAAACAATTTTATACAATTTATACAAATTTTATACAAATATTTTATTAAAGGAACTTTATGCACAAAGAAATTTATTCACATATTTACATGGTGATTAAAGGTTCTATTTACAAACATTATGCACTCTGGTATATACAAACAATATGTACAAACATGTTATTATACAAGGTGACGAAATAATTTACAAATAATTTCATAAAAGTTTTACAAACATTAACAAAATATTTTACAAAAATATTTTCCAAAACATTTTACAAAATCTTACAAAACAATTGAGCAAATCATTTTTACAACAAATTTTCAAAACTAGTTTACATAATTTTAAAAATCATTTAAAAAAGGTTTTCTTTACAAACATTTTACAAACATTTTTACAATATAAATAATTTTGATACAAAATAATTTATAAAGATTTTACACACAAAAGTATTCTACAATAATTTGTACACGACTAATTTTGCAAAGGTTTTTACAACAATTTTACAAAGAATTTTAACAAATAATTTACAAAACATTTGTACAAATAATTTAAAAAATATTTTACAAAACTTTTTGCAAAAGATTTTTTCAAAGATTTTTTACAAACTTTTTAGAAAATTTTATTATTCTACATTATTTTGCTGTATTATTAAACACATAAAAGTACGAGTTATGGATAAAGTATATACACAATATATACAACATCCCTTATACTTAGCTCGAACTATGTCTTCATTGTGACGAAGAAGTGACAAAGGAAGACATAACTCATGTAAGTATAGAAAAGTGAAAAGAATCTATACATCAACTCAAAGGATAACAAATGTAAATAATGGAAGTTGGTTATCCTCCTGTACTTAGGATCAAACAATCCTAGGTAAAGAGCATGTACAAGCTGGTCAAATCGAGGAAAAGAATGTACAATATGAGTGAATCAACTTGTAGGGGGAGTAATGCCGTTCATTTTGCTCTTCTTTCACGTCTTTATTTATTTTTATTCTTCTGTTCCCTCGCTCGTCCTTCAACTTGTTGATATTCTTGTTCTATACTTAGGGTAAAGGATCCCTAAGTATAGAAATAGAATATTAACAAGTTGAAGGACACGCGATAGAATAGAAGAATGAAAAGAAATAAAAATGTGAAAGAAGAACGAAATGAACGACATTACCCCCCTATTCTTAGGTTAAAGGATCCCTTAGTATCAATAAAAATAACAAGAGTGATGAAACAAGAAGAAAAAAAAACTCAAGTAATTCACCTCCCCTAAACGTAGGATAGATTACATACTAAGTATATCACACACACAAGGGAAAGAGGTGAATGATACAAATAGAAGAAAATAGAATAATAAATGATATACACAAAAAAATATCAGCTCATGTATCATACGAAGAAGATGTCAGAGGATCATCATCTGATACCAAATGGATGGAATCAAACATAGGCATGAATGTATAATGATCTAATATTTATTTCATTAACTATTAGTTCACAACAAATTGTTGTGCGTCAGATGACAACCCAGATATGACAATACTACCAATGTCACGAACAACTCTTACAATGAACGATCCTAACCATTTGCTTTTAAGATTGCTGGGAAATAACATCAATTTCGTATCAAACAAAAGCACTTTGTGATCCAGGCGAAAGTCATCATCCTAACGTTTCTATCATGCCAATGCTTGACTTTCTCCTTATATAAGTGTGAGTTTTCATAGGAGAAATCTCAGAATTCCAGCAATCTATTCAGATCCAATTTCCTACTCTAGCCTACTCTCATAACCCAAATTGCATACATGGAGTGCTCATAAAGATTTGTGAATCAGTTCAAGTGGAAAGTGGTAAGGCTTTCTATAAACCAATCTATAGGAATACATAGCTAATGGTGACTTATACACTATCCGATAATCCTATGGAACTGAGTCAAGCATCTGGGACCAGTTCTTCTTATCTAAATGTACATGTTTCTGAAGTATCATCTTGATCTCCCTATTTGAAATCTCAGCTGAGTCGTTACTCTGCGGGTGGTAAGGAGACACAACTCTTTGCTCAATGGCATACTCCTTCACAAGCTTCTTGACCTCTCAATTGATAAAATGGCTTCCCAAACTGAAATGAGTATCTTGGGTATCCCGAACCTCATAATAATGTTGTCCTTTAGGAAGGAAAAAATTGTACGCCATCAATGGCTCGGTTGGGGATTGCCTCCACCCATCGTCTAACATAATCCATGACAAGTAGGATGTATTGAAATCCTTGACTGACAGGGAATGTACCTATGGAGTCTCTGCTCCATGCACCAAAAACATCTGAAATCTAGATATATCTCAATGGTATGGTATCTTGGAATCGACGGTTCCTCCTATTCTCTAGCAATCAATACACCTCGATCATAATACGTAACATCCTTGACCAATATTGGCTACCATAGGACAATTGAAGTACTTCGTTGTTGTGCATTTCCTTGAATGATGCCAACCAACCTCTAATCTTTGAGAATGCTCAAGCACACGGGTGTATTCCTCTTACGGAATGCACCTCCTCTAGATACAATATTCTCCATCACAAAATAGGTGTGGATCCTTCCACTGGTTAAAATGAATCTCTAACAGAAATCTGTCTACCTTAAGCTTAGGCCAATCATGTGGGACTTTATTGGAGATAAGATAGTTCACAATATCATCATACCATGGGAGTGAGGCAACAAACAAGATAGCCTCATCTGCAAAGGTCTCTGAAATAGGAAGGTGTAGCTGCTCAGAAGGCTCTACATGTGATATCCGAGAAAGATGATTTTCCACACCATTTTTCACTCTAAGCTTGTCTCTAATCTATAAATCAAACTTCTTGAGAAGAATAATCCATCTAATAAGGTATGGTTTGGCATCCTTCTTTGCCTTTATATTCATGTATGGTAGCAGATCCATGTAAACGATCACTCTACTACCCGGAAGGTAAGCATGAAACTTCTCTAATGTGAACACTAGTGCTAACACCTACTTCTTTGTAACTGTATAGTTGCGATGTGCCTCATCTTGAGTCTTGCTAGTATAGTGTATGACAAATAGTACACATTCCGACTCTACCATAAAACAACTCCAACATCAAAATACGACGCGTCCATCATGGTCTCGATGGGACTAGACCAATTGTGTGGCTGAAGGACACGAGCACTAGTAACCATTGTTGGACATGCGAGTCCACGATGAGCCATTTGCAATAAATGTTATTGCAAATATCGTTCCCTGATCTAAAATGGAGAATAACTAATTTGCATAGTAGGTCCCTTATTACAATTAGGGTTATGTACATGGTCATCTTAATGATCATACATATATTGATTCAATTATTGAATCGCAAATGCTGGTGCTTGGATTAATATCTAAAGAGTTAGATTGAGGACACATCAAGTATCGACAAATGATTGTTAAGAGATGATCTCCAGCCTGAGTAGGAGATGGTAATCCTTTCTCACTTAAATGATATCTAACCAACCTCTTGATGCATGTCCTCTTCATTGGAATAGAGATTTGGAGGTGTTAGATAAGTTAGGTCAAAGAGATGACTTAACGAGATCGAGATAACCAAAGTCCTATGTCGTATGATGTCACGATATAGGCATGCATCCTCTTATCGGAGACAGATGTGTTACTATATGTCTGAGTATGTATATTTGGCAGACCAATATATTAATGACCTAACCAAGGTCTATACACCGACGTGTTGGTGTGCATGCAAGGGCATATGAGTAATACTATCTCTTAAAGGGATCATACATGTTCATTGCTAAACCGGAAAACATGAGCTCACTCATGAGATATTGGGAAGAATCAAATTCTATGCTCACTTTGGAAGCTTGACTGAATTTATAGGTTTGAAATATACTTTTGGAAATTATATGATAAACACCGGAGTATGATATATGCTTTGGAAAGTATGTGATCGATACCAACTCCTAATAGTCAAATGAGAAACTTAATGATAAAGCCTAGAAGTAGATAGTCTGAAAGAGATATAAAACTTTGGGATTATTATGGGTCTTCCAGAATACAAGATGTATAGGTATACATGATGTGATCATAAACAATTCTATAACCATGACACTTCCATTCCGAGGGAGTGAAGAAACGGGTCTGGATTTTAGCGACTTCTTTCATAGAGAAGTAATCTGATCTTAGTCCATATGTTAGACATTTACCTGAATGCGATTTAGATTTAATGAGAAGATTATATTTGCGGTCTTGATTTAATTAAGCATCTATGGGAGGTCCTCAAGATCTGGATTTGAGATGTGATCTCAATATCCAAGTCAGTATACGTGGAACAATACAATCGCCCGGTCCTTATCTCCGAGTATCCATGGAGAAAGTAGATTATCCGTGAAAGAGTACATGGATAATTTCAATTTTGATATATATCCGAACATTAATAAAATGGATAAATAAATGTGATTTAACAATCATCAGTAATATGAATTTGATTCATATTATAAGGAGAGTTATCTAAGATAATAAAATGTGATTTAACTATTAAAGATGTGAATAATGTGAATATGATTCAGATTATTTGGGCCCATGAGAATAGAGGTCCAAGATGATTAAATGTGATTTAATTATCATAGATATGAATAATGTGGATAGCACTATCTATATTATTCGGTTATATTATAAATGTGATTTATAATATATTAAAAAGAGTATATTGTGATTTATATTTGTTAATTAATTATTGATGTGAATTGGATTCACATTGGATGATTAATTGAAAATATAACATACATTTTGTTTTGGGATGTGAATGTGATTCACATTTTTCCAATGGCATGATTGCAATGCTCACAAGATAATTATGAATTATTTTTGTGAAATAATTTACAACAAATGTTGTTATTAATCTTGAAGATATCATGAGATAATGAGATCTCATGAGATGTTGAAGAGAAAGGCCAAGTCCACTTGGTGGTCGTCCCCCTCCCCCTTTTAGGGGATGAGGTCTATCTCCTCTTTATCTCCAAGGTCAAAGTGATTTAATTTTGAATTGATTTATATTGATTTATCAATATATATATAATTTTAAATTAGATTAATTATTGTTGTGTTTTATATAACAACATCATGGCTATTGAAAGAAGCACAAATCAATCTCAACCATTGATTGTATGTTATCAATGGATTGAGATCCATGTACTCCCAAAACCCTATATAAGAAGTGAAACCCCTTGCTCTTCTGGTTATACTATTATGACATATGCTCTCCCCCTCTCTCTCTCTACATGCCAAATGCTCTCTCCCTATGTCTCTTGTGGCTGTCCACCATGGAGTCCTTGAGAGAGCCGCCATCGTCGTGGCATCGCCATTATGCTGTACGCAATGAAATGCCACAATATTTTTTCATCTATGTCCGAGTAATGGAAAACAAGGAATGTTTTTTATATACCCGCCTAGTTTATCCATTTTTTTAGAAATTATAGAGAGAAAAATGTTTTTGTACACGACAGAAAAACTATTTCATGAAAACGAGAATTTATATAGTAACTGGATTTATACTAATGAACAAAAAAAGAGAATCTGAGCAGTGAATTAATAAATCGAATGAAAATTCTAGAAAAACAAACAGGATCTCCTTTTCCAGATGTGATAGAAAAAAGAATCAGATTATACAATGATGAAAATGAAGAAGGATATTTGCCTAAAAAATACGATCCTTTTTTAAGCGGGCCATGTAGCGGAAAAATAAAAAAAATCTATTTACGTTCAATGATAAGGTATTTAAGAATTTCTACAAGGGATTCCATTACAGAGCATTTGATTTAGATAAATTAATTTCATTTTTCCAGATCAAAGTCAAAATATGGCTCTTATGGACGGTTTACAAGATATGTTCCAATTACAAAAATGACTTTTTTATTTGGTAAACTTTCTCTTTGTGGTATTCCACCTCTTGCCAGTTTTTGGTCTAAAGATGAAATTCTTAATGATAGTTGGTTGTATTCACCGATTTTCGCAATAATAGCAACTTTCACAGCGAGATTAACCACATTTTATATGTTTCGATTATATTTACTTACTTTTGAGGGATATTTACATGTTCATTTAAAAAATTACAGTGGAGATAAAAACAGTTATCTATATTCCATATCTTTATGAGGGAAAGAAGCACAAAAAATAGTACTTGTGAAACATTTAATTATTCGAATGTATCAACATAGTTATTTGATTAATTTGTTTAATGATTCTAATCCAAATCGATTCATTAGACGCAACAATCATCTTTTATCTCAAATGATATCAGGGGGGTTGCAGTTATTGTAGAAATTCCTTTCTCCCTGCTAATTTTTCTTGAAGAAAAAAAAAGGAATACAAAAATATCAGAATTTACGATCTATTCATTCGATATTCCCTTTTTTAGAGGACAAATTTTCGCATCTAAATTATGTGTCAGATATAGTGATACCCTATCCTATTCATCTTGAAATCTTTATTCAAATTCTACAATCCTGGATAAAAGATGTTCCCTCTTTACTTTTATTGCAATTTTTTCTATATGAAAATGGGAATAGGATGCCAATGAATTATTAGGATTCGTTTTCAATAGAATCTTATAGCTTCTTTATTAATGGTTATACCTGAATTCTGCAATGGAGCCCCCAACTAAATTTGTTTCTAAGTCAATCCCCTCAGTTTCCATTAACTCGGGCTCTTTTCTTTGTTTTATTAAAAGTATTGATGCTTTATCACATTGCGTTTTCCGAGATTATTCATGGACCATACATATTGGAATTTTATTATAATAGCATTGATATTTTTCTTCTCTCTTTCTATCCTCTTTCCATTTATCTACATCCCTTTTTCGTTTCATAATCTTTTGATTTAATTGGATTAATAATAATCCCATTTTCACCTCTTACCATCAAATAAAATGTGAATAACATGTCTTCATCTCTTTGAAACAAGGAGCGCTTCTGGTTCTGTCTGTGCTTCAAAAAATTTTGTCTTCTCCATATTACCATATCTCTAGAGTCAATAATTTTCTATAATGAACTACTGAACTAAAAAATTCTATATCCAAAATTAGATATATAATATAAATATTAATGTAAATAATAGAAATTCCAAATATAAAAAATTCTATTAAAATGCAATAAATAAATATAAATAAATAGTACGGTTCATTCATAAACCATCTAAAAAACGTCTATGAAATTAGGAAAGATTTTTCGAGTTTATCCATACTATTACTTTTTTTATATTGACTTGACAGTTCTAAAAAGCTGCTCATACTATGATCATAGTATGATGGCGGTCGGGCAAGTATGCCCCCATCGTCTAATGATTCTAATTTCTTTTTGTATGTATTTTGTGTGTATAATAGATCAAAATATAACTAATATAAAAAATATTTATTATTGATTATTAAAAATACAATTTTCCATAATGGAAAAGAATATAATTTCCGGAATTGAGTTAAATATAAAAAAATAATAACAAATAATGGCAAATGAATCCATAGAATCGTAAATTAAACTTATATTTTAGTTTTTTATTTTTTCTTTAAGAAAAAAGAAATATAATTCGTACTCATAACTCAAATTGATTATTTAATAAATGTTTGGAACCATGGATTACTAATTGGTGGGATACCTGATAATCTGAAACTTTTTTGAAAGAGATTCAAGAGAAGAACATTCTATATAAATTCATAGAATTAGAAGAACTATTACTGCCAGACGAAATAATAAAGGACTACCCCGGGGCACATATACAAAAGCTTCCTATAGGAATTCACAAAGAAACAATGCAATTGGTAAAAACACACATTGAATATCATCTACATATTATTTTGCATTTTTTTAAAAAATATAATATGTTTTACTACTCTAAGTGGTTATTTTATTTTGCGTAATGAAGAAGTTGTCATTCTTAATTCTTGGGTCCAGGAATTCCTTGCTGGAGTATTTGCTCATGGATGTCCTTCTCCTTCGATACGTCTCGCTCGTGAAGAAGACGTTGGATCTCGTGTGATGAGATCATGAGATTCAGTGCTTGGATCATCAACATGGATTGCGAGGAGCACACGTCTCATCAACGTGCTCACAAGTGTCTCCTCCGTTGGATCGAACATGAGACAAGAGGTCTCTTCGTTTTGAGACTCGATCACAATCATGCTTCATGAGGTAACCCTTGTACCTATTTGTGGTTTAGATGAAATGAACCAAGAAGTGTTCTTAAATCATGCGGTTTCATCACTTTAATTTTTTTTTAAATTTCGCTGCCCGGAGTAACTTGTGCGACTAGTCACTCCCGATAACTATCTATGCAATCCACATGCTTCCGTTATGCGCTTGAGGATCATTGCATATCCTTCAAGCGGTATCAGAGCTAGGTTGGAGGTCTTGGATGCGATCCATAAACCTAAGAAGACTTGGGCTCATTAGGGATTGTAAAAAAAATTATTGCATTTCAATTTTTTGTAGCCCTGTTTCGTGATTAATTTTGGCCCTGCTTAAATGATTTAAACACAAAACACTAACTCAGATAATGTTCCCCATTATTAAGGAAATCGTGGGATTTGAGTTTGCGTGATTTGGAATCTGATAACTCAAGATATGATCTTTTTAATGAACCTCTATCCACAGTTTTGGGGATGGTGAATCATGACATAATTAAAGAGTTAATTACTATTTTGGCATGGCTAAAAAGCGTGATTATCACTTGAGTTATGTTATAAATCAAATTAGAAAATTTTTGAAACTTACTTGTCTTAATTTGGATTTAAATTGATTGATATATGATATTTTTAGTAAGTAGAGGTCACTACTGGAAATTACATACTTGATCATGAACCTTGTAATTTTCATTCAATTAAAATTAAGGAAAATTAATGGTTAATTTTCTGAGTTAATTATTGATAGATATTTTTGAAATATTTAAAGATGATGATTATTTCTTGAATGACATTGGCCATAACCAACTTAATTAGATATGATCTTGATCACAATTGGTTACTTCATACATTTTCCAAACAAACTTGTTGCTTGCATAGGATTGGGGATTTGTTTAGCAAATATCCTTATAATGTTAATCAAAATTATTTTGATTATTATTATATGGTATAACTTCGTTTGAAAAACCAATTATCATCTCAAGTACAAAGTGATCTATTTTGCATTATTCTTTCTCGAGGCGGATATGGTGTCGAGTCGGGGAACGTTGGGGTAGAAGGTTACACCGTGTGTGGTCTGTCCCACTCCCGTCGGTATTGGCCTTGACAATGGGTAGGGTTGGTATAATGCTTGAGAAATCATGATGTATTTCTAATTATTAAAATTCGAAATGATACATATTTGAGATAATACCATATTTCCAGTAACAATTAAGAATGTTTGTTGGATATTATTTGGATCATTAATTTAATATGATTAGATTAATTGGAATCCAATTAAAAATACTCTATTTTAAACAGAGTTGTTATTTCCCTTGAAAAAGTTTATTATGTGAATATGATTCACAATAATTAATTAAGATTTTGAACATGATATGGAGGATCACATAAGTGACATCCATGGTCTCCCGTCAAGGCAAAGGGTTTTGTCGCTAGAGATGGTATGTAGGAGACACATGTTCGAAGTAATAGCGCCTACATACAAGCCTTTTGGATCGGGCTCTTTGCTTCTCGAAATAGTAAGTACGCATGCGTAGTGCACCCAATATGGAGTCCTCATATTATTGGGGCCATATTGGATTACGCATAGCGAGTTGTATTCCCATTGATGGTTGGTTTAATTAATGACGGGTCAACATGACCTTAGGGGTGGTGGGTTCAAGTGTTAAAGACCAATTTGGGTGATGAAAGTTGGACTTGCAAGGTGGAATGAGTTCCCACTTCTTTTTATCTGAGTTGCAAGTTTTCATATTATTGGTATGTGACAAAAAAAGAAAGGAGATCCCAGATTTTGCTAGAGATATAATGGTAAGTACAACTCTTACATTGAATGTGATTAAGGGAATGAACTTTCATTATTGACAAGGCAAGACAACTTTCATATAAAAATTCCTAAATCAAATAAAATATGTATATATAATATATATACCCTTATGTTATGCAAATTTCTTATTTCAGATAATCATTCATTAAACCCACTCAATATTATACTCAATAAAAACCAGTAAAATATCATGGATTGGACTCATGATCCAGATATTGTACTTGCAATTGGACACATAATGTATGTGGTTAAAATGTGCAAGTTTCCTCAACATAATGAGGAATGACAATTAAATAAGATAATACAACATCACCTTAGGGTTGGTTTGTCTATATAGTCTTGATCTTTCATCGAGTGTACTTTGGAAGTGACATGTCGATGATGATCGTAATTGTCAAATAATCCTTATAAAATCAATGGAGTTGTAGGGAGCACTCCTAAACTCAATGGAGTTGTACGGAGCACTCCTAAACTCACTTCCAAAGTACACTTGATGAAAGATCAAAACTATAGAGACATACAAACCCTAAGGTGATGTCTTATTGTCTTATTTAATTGTCATTCCCCATTATGTTAAGGAAACTTGCACATTGCAACCACATACATTATGTGTCCAATTGCAAGTACAATATCTAGATCATGAGTCCAATCCATGATATTTTACTGGTTATTATTGAGTATAATATTGAGTGGATTTAATTAAGGATTATCTGAAATAAGAAATTTGCATAACATAAGGGTATATTATATATATATATATTACATTGAATTAGGAATTTTTATATCAAAGTTGTCTTGCCTTGTCAATAATGAAAGTTCATTCCATTAATCACTTTCAATGTAAGAGATTTTCATACCATTATATCTCTAGCAAGATCTGGAATCTCCTCTCTATCCTTATCACATCCTAATAATATGACAACCTGTGACTTCAATAAAGAGAAGTGGGAACACATTCTGCCTTGCAAGTCCAACTTGAATTTCCCATATCGGTCTTTAACACCTGGGCCCACCACCCCTAAGATGATGTTGACCCATCATTAATTGAACCAACTGCCAACAGACTTAATACTTGCTAAATGCAATCCAATATCGCCCCAATTATATGAGGACTCGATATTGGGGTCACTATGTATACGGCCTTACTCTTTCGAGAAGCAAAGAACCCGATCCAAATAATTGTATATATGATCTGTCACTTCGGACATGCGTCACTTATATACAACTTTTGGCGATGAAATTCTTTGCCTTGACGGGAGACTATGGATATTACTTATGGGATCCTCCACTCTCTTATTCAAATTGAAATAACTAATTATCGTGAATCATATTCACATAATTAATTCTTCCAAGAGAAATGCATATCTATTCAAAATAGACTATTTTAATAATATATAATTAATTGAATCACATAAATTAATTATCAATCTAATTTTCAATCAACAAGCTTTGATTTTACTTAAATAGTAGGTATAATCTCAAAGTACGTATTATTTCAAATTTTAACAATTAAAATACACTTTGATTTCTCTTGCATTATCGAGTCCCTACCCGCTGTCATGGCCAGTACCAGCAAGAGTGGGACGGACCACATACGTTGCACCCCGCTACCCCAATGCTCTCCGATTAGACACCATGTCCACCTCAGGAAAGGATAATGCCAGATAGATCATTGTGTACTTTGATATGCTCATCAGTCTTTCAACCGAAATTATACCATATAATATAACATCAAAACAATTTTGATTATTTTATATGGAGATTTGCTAAATAAATCCCCAATCCTATTCAAGCAAGAAGGTTTTGCATGTAAAAGTTGTCCTACAACTATTGTAGGATGACCTAGGGTTTTGCATGAAAACAATGTTTGTTTATGATTTCAAATTAACCAATGATCAAGATCAACTATCTTATCATTATAGTTAGTGGGATGTCATTCAAAGAATTATCATCTTTAAATATTTCACAAATATTTATCAATAATCAATTTCAGAAAAATTAACAATTAATTTTCATCAATTTATTTGAATGACTATCATAAGGTTCATGATCAAGTTTGTAAATTTCCAGCAGTGACCCCTAATCACTAAAATTAACTTATCTCGATCAATTTAAATCCAAAATTCACAAAATCAGTTTCCTAAGATTGCCAACTTTATTTTCAACAGAACCTAAGTGATATTTCACGCATTTCGAGGCACATCAAAACCGTAATTAACAAATTAATCACGTTCAGATTTGTTGTTCACGCAACAATGAATACATGCTTATTCAAAAGGCCATATCTTGAGCAAGTTAAATCCAAATTTAGTAAACTCAGATCCTACGGTTTCCGTATTTTATGGGGAACAAAATACCGAATATTTTGTGTTTAAACAATTTAAACAGTGCCGAAAAATTCAATTAGACAGAGGTTCGAAAATTCAAATGCGATAAAAATTTCACGACCCTTTCAAACCCAAGTCGTCCTAGGTCTATGGATCATATCCAAAATCTTTGTTGACCTAAGGCTCTGATACCATTTGAAGTATATTGAGAATCCTCAAGCACATCACGGAAACATGACGGTCGCATCTCATGTGATCGGGGTGACTAGTCACACTAGTCGCAAGGTGCAACGGAATTTAAAAATTTTAAATCATATGATGAAACCACATGATCACAAGAACAATTCTTTGATCGTTTAATCAAACCACAAAGTATTAGAAATACCTCTCGAAGCGTGGTTGCGATCACAAAATCTCTAAAGCAAGAGATCCTCTTGTCTCAAGTCCGATCCACAGAGACAGCACTTGCGGGCGCGATGATGAGAAACGTGACTCCCGCAATCCTCGACGAAGATCCAAGCCTCGAATCTCCTGATTTCATCCAACGAAATCCGTCGTCTTCCTCTAGAGCAAGCAGCTCAAAGAAGATGGAGATCCTCAAGTAATCGAAGGCGAAGACGAGAACTTCTCTCTCAAAGCATAAGATGGATGACCACCTTAAAGAGAGAGAGAGAGGATGAGAAAGAGAGAGAGAGAGAAGAGTAAGCGTGTACTCTTTTAGTCGAGTATGATGATGTACACTGAAGGGCTAGGGTTGCCCTCCTTATTTATTAGTTTGGGATCCAATGGATCTCAATCCATGGTACACATAGATCCAACGTCTATTATAATCCATGTGCCAATCAACGGCCATGATTGTTGTTGGTTAGAAACCAATAACATTAATTTATATTAAATTAAATATATCTTGAATTATTATCAACACAATTTAATTAACATAAATTAATTATTAAGAGATAATAAGATAACAAAATAAGGGAGACAACAAACCACCCTAAAAAATAGGGGCATCACCTATGACTAAGTGATAGGTGACGCCACCTCTTTTGGTGGTGTTTTTGTCTCCTTTTTAATTTATGCTATTATTTCTTAATAAATTGTAATAACTTTTACTGCAATAATATCCACCAAATTAATTCCACATTAATTTATGAATATTTCAATCATGCCATTGAAAAATATGTGAATCATATTCACATCCCAAACTAATTTGTAAATCACATTTCCAATTAATTAAGTAATGTGAATCCAATCTACAATAATAATTAACAAATGCTATTTACAAAATTTCTCTCTCTCTGATATATATTATAAATAACATTTATAATATACACAGATATTATGGATAGCATTATCCACGATCTGCTTTTTCTTGATAATTAAATCTCATTTAATTATAATGGACAATTTTTCACACAATATGAATCTTATTCATATTATACTTGATAAATAAATCTCATTTAATCATCAACACCTTGTTGCTTGTATACTAAATTCATCATAGGAATCATTCTTGAACTCCTTCAAGAATAATGTGCTTTCTCTGCAGATACTTGGAGATAAGGACAGGGCGATTGTATTGTTCCACGTATAATGACTTGGATGTTGAGATCTCATCTCAAATCCTGATCTAACGGACCTCTCACAGATGCTTGATTAAATCAATCGTATACTTAATCTTCTAATTGCATCTGAATCACATTCAGATTAATGTTCAACACTTGGACTAAGATCAAGTTACTTCTCTACTGAGAGGAGTAACTAAAATCCAGACCTGTTTCATCACTCCCTCAGACTGGAAGCATCATGGTTATACAATCGTTTATGATCACATCACCCTCAGGTACTCCCAATACCTGCACATCCTGCATACTAGAGGACCAATGATCACCTGAAGATAAAGATCAATTTTACACTGTCTTCTTCAGGGTTTGATGACCAAGTTTCTCAATCTTGGTCATTGGAAATCAGTATCGACCATATGCTTTCCCAAAGCATATATCATACATTCAAATTCTTGTCATGCTTCTAAAGCACGATGACCATGCATGGAATTTGATCGGTCCCAATACCTCATGAGTGAGCTCATGTCTTCTGGTTCATAGGTGACCATGTATGATCCCTTTAAGAGATTGTATTACTCACATGCCCTTATATGCACACCAGCTCGCCGGTGTATAGACCTTGATTAGGTCATCAACCTAATGGTATGCCAAATGTACATACTCAGACATATAGTAACACATTTGTCTCTGGTCAGAGGATGTGTCCCTATGCTGTGACAGTATTCAACATAGGACTTAGGTTATCTCGATCTTGCTAAGTCAACCCTTTGACCTAAGTAATCTGACACCTCTGAATCACTATTCCCATGCAGAGGACATGCATCAAAAGGTCGGTCAGATATCAGCCTATGTTAGAAAATATTGCCATCTCCTACTCAGGATGGAGATCATCTCTTAATAATCATTTGACGGTGCTTGATGAGTCCTCTATCTAACTCTTTAGATATTCATCTAAACACCAGCCTCTATGATTCATTTAATGAATCAACAGCTATATGATCATTAAGATGGCCATGGTATATAACCCTAATTGTACAGAGGGACCTATTATGCAAATTATTTATTCTTCATTTCAGATAAGGGAATGATATGTGCAATAACATTTATTGCATAATGGGTTGCCATGGGCTCGCATGTCCAACATAATATTCATCCTTGGATATTGATGCAATGGTTGAAACAACCTCTATTGGATAAATAGACTTCTTATTTTCAGTGGGAGAGCCCCTGGTCTTAGAGAATGTCTCTATGACCTTGATATTAGAATACACTCATTGTTTATTTCTAAATGTTGGAAATAAACATGAATTCTGGAATAGACCTATCGTAAAGAGTTATGATGGATATATTTCAGATTGTTTTTTGATATCTGGAGGACTCTACTAAATTAGAAAATTAATGAATAGTTCATTAACATTTCTAATACTGAAATTAAACCTTAACCAGATCAATAGGAGGACGGAGATCATGTGACAACGATCTGGCATCAAATCTTGGACATATGTCTATGATGAAATGAATAGAATAGTAAGATATTGAACTTTAGATTGTCTAAAGGTTCAGAACATGCATACTTATGAATAGAGATTCAAAGTAAAATGTCTAATACACCCTTCTATGGGAATAATGTTAGATGCCAAGGTATTCAAGATCTCATGCATATTGATGTATGTGTATCATCTATATCATAATAAACCTTGATGATATGTGATATCATTTGATGATTAATTGTTATATGAGTTTTCTTCCCTTAACTTGAGAAACCTTTAAAATGTTCAAAGTTTCACAATTTTTGTTCAGAACCAATGATTGAAAGAAGATGAAATAAATTTTATCCAATCGAGGTAGATTATACCAATTAGATGAATTCAAAGAATACCATATGGAGACTGGAATGTCATTCCTATCTCGATCCTCCTAATGCACCTAAACTCAATGGAGTTCTAGGGGGATACAATTAGATCATGTGTGACATGATTTTGTCAATGATGAATATTAGCATAATTACCTCTTAGTTTCCAAGGTATATATGACTACAATATATATCCTTAAAGAGATTCCATGACTAAATCCACATCCTCATAAGCTATGGTTTGGAGCCTAGACTAGTGTGGACACTTGAGGATTAAAGATTGCTTGGTCCATAACTTTGTGATGGATGCAAGAAAGATGGAATCTAGCATAAGAGAGTGCCACTTCATTAGGAAAATAAAGGATGGTATTGGATTCCTACTATATGACCATGAGATTTTTTAAAAGATCTCATCTCTAAGGATATTATTCTTATAGGATTAGACTCTTGAGAATCAAGATGAAAATGAAGTGAAGGAACTCATTGAATCTTGAGAAGATAATGAGGCTCTTGAAATCGGAAACTAAAATGAAAATTAATGGTAAAACGCTAATACCTCTTCAAATGAGTTTGAGGATGAATTCCATGTGTCAGAGAAATCTGACAATGATCGAACTTCATGTGATGAAGCTTCTAAAGATCATGTAATGGAAAGATGGAAGTTAACAATTAAGTCTGAAGTAGATTTCATATACAAGTGTTGTATATGGACCCAAGAGGGTCCACCTATATGGGTAAGACCCATTAAGGTGTAAATGGATCTTCAAGAGAAAGAGGGAACATGATGAGAAGGTAGGGACCTTCTAAGCACGGCTCGTAGCCATGAGCTACACAACGAAGAGAAGAAATTGCTTGCGATGAGACTTGCTCTTCAGTGACCTTGCTTAAACCCATCAGAATATCGCTAACTATAACTACACAACTTGACTTTGGTATCCTCAAGATGGAAGTCAATATTGCATTTCTCTATGAATACCTCTCCGAGGTTATTCATATGAAGTAGCCTCAGAGCTTCATAGTAGAGGAAAGCAAGGTGTGCAAGCTGAATAACTCCATCTATGGACTCAAATGAGCTTCTTGTAGTTGGAACATTGGATTTAATGAAATTATAAAGGTTATGATTTCATATAGTCTTGATGATCCATGTGAAGCTTAGTGGGAATGCGATTTTGTTCATCGTGCTAAATGTAGATAATATCCTAATCATTTGGAATGACATAATAAGTGTTTTTATAGACTGCTATTCCGCACAATGAGATATAATCTCAACGAAATCTCTTAAGATCTTAGTTATGAAACTTTTTAGAAGCAAAGAGAGGAGGGCATTGGAAACGTCATATTAGTGGTACACCTTGGACATATTCCATCTTCTGAAAAATTCCAAGAAAGGCTCCTTTTCATTAAGATGGGGTATTGACCTATCTGAAGGGATAACAAAAAGAGTTGAGGAAGTGAATGCTAGAACTGCTTGCCCTTGTGCATCAGTTATGAGAAGCCAGATGTACGTCGGATGTGTACCAAAGCCAGACGTCTGCCATGCAGTAGGAGTAGTAAACTGTTACTAATCCTACTATGGAAATAAAACACTTGATTGCAGTAATAACAATATCTTCATAGATGACAAACTATAGAGATAGTGATCTCTAAGTCTTATATTCAAGAGCTGAAGACTTTTTAGATGGAGATCTAAAAGATCTTAGCGATGGATACCTTAGGAGATAGAGAGCCCCACGAATAAGGGCATTCTGATAAGGACTATGAAAATTACATACTAGTTATAATAATTATCAAGCTGTAGTGTAAAGGACACTACAACTAATAAAATTGAGTATTGGTTGCATAAGATGCAGCATTTGCATTGGATGCGAGCACTGTTACTGGGGATGTGCATGTATCGTAAAATGACTCGACGTAATCTCATTGGAAGAGAGTAACTGCTCAGCTTACAGTGCTATTTTTCTGAATAGCCTATCATTGTCACATGAGTAACGGTTTAAATGATTAGCCCATTAATGGCTCTTTGGGCTAGTGGGAGATTGTTGGACATATGAGCCGATAGTGAGCCGTCATGCAATATCATTCCCTGATCTGAAATAATTTTCATAATAGGTCCATTAGTACAATTAGGGTTATGTACCATGGCCATCTTAGTGATCATACAACTGTTGATTCAATTGTTGAATCATAAAGGTTGGTGCTTGGATGAAATCTAAAGAGTTAGATTGAGGACTCGTCAAAGTACCGTCAAATGATTGTTAAGAGTTGATCTCCAGCCTGAGTAGGAGATTGCAATCTTTTCTCACTAGGATGGTATGTAACCAACCTCTTGATGCATGTCCTCTGCATTGGTATAGTGATTCGGAGGTGTTAAATAAGTTAGGTCAAAGAGTTGACTTAACGAGATTGAGATAACCAAAGTCCTATGTTGTATGATGTCTTGATATAGGCACGCATCCTCTGACCGGAGATAGATGTGTTACTATATGTCTGAGTATGTGCATATGTCAGACCAATAGGTTGATGACCTAACAGGGATCTATACACCGGCGCGCTGGTGTGCATGCAAGGGCATATGAGTAATACGATCTCTCAAAGGGATCATACATGTTCATTGTTGAACCGGAAGACTTGAGCTCACTCATGAGATATTGGGAAGAACCAAATTCCATGTACGATCGTCTCGATTTAGAAGCTTGGCTGAATTTTTAGGTTTGATATATACTTTTGGAAAGTATATAATAAACCCCTGAGTATGATATATGCTTTTGGAAAGTATATAATCGATAGAAACTCCCAGTAGTCAAATGAGAAACTTCACGATAAAGCCCTTAGGGAGACAGTTTAAAAGAGATCAAAACTTCAGCTTTATTATAAGTCTTCCAGTACGCAGGATGTACAGGTATTAGGAATACATGAGGGTGATGCGATCATAAACAATTGTATAACCATGACACTTCCATTTCGAGGGAGTGATGAAACATGTCTGGATTTTAGTGACTCCTCTCATAGAGAAGTAATCTGATATTAGTCCATATGTTGGACATTGATCTGAATGTGATTCAGATGTAATGAGAATATTAAATTTGCGGTCTCGATTTAATCAAGCATCTATGGGAGATCCGCAAGATCTGGATTTGAGATTTGATCTCAATATACAAGTCACTATATGTGGAACAATACAATCGCCATGTCCTTATCTCCATGTATCCGTGGAGAAAGCACATTATCCGTAAAAGAGTTCATGGATAATTTCATTACTGATATATATATGAGCATTGAGAAAATGTATAACTAAAATGTGATTTAACTATCATGAATAATATGAATTTGATTCATATTATAAGAAGAGTTATCTGATATAATTAAATGTGATTTAATTATCAAAGATGCGAATAATGTGAATGCGATTCATATTATTTGGGCACACGAGAATAGAGATCCAAGACGATTAAATGTGATTTAATTATCATTGATATGAATAATTTGGATAATAGTATCCATATTATTTAGGTATACTATAAATGTGATTTATAATATATTAAAGAGAACATATTGTGATTTATATTTGTTAATTAATTATTGATGTGAATTGGATTCACATTGGATTATTAATTGAAAATATAATTTACATTCTGTTTTTAGATGTGAATGTGATTCACATTTTTCCAATGACATGACTGCAATGTTCAAAAGATAATTTTGAATTACTTTTGTGAAATAATTTACAACAAATGTTGTTGTAAATGTTGGAGATATCATGAGATATTGAGATCTCATGAGATGTTGAAAAGAAAGACTAAGTACACTTGGTGGTCGTCCCCACCCCTTTTAGGGGATGAGGTCTATCTCCTCTTTATCTCCAATGTCAAAGTGATTTGATTTTGAATTGATTTATATTGATTTATCAATATATATCAATTTAAATTAAATTAATTATTTTTGTATTTTTTCCAACAACATCATGGCCATTGAAAGAGACATAAATCAATCTCAACCATTGATTATGTGTTGTCCTCAGATTGAGATCCATGGACTCCCAAAACCCGATATAAGAAGAGGCACCCCTTGCTCTTTGGTTTACATGATTACGACATATGATCTCCCTCTCTCTACCTGCCAAATGCTCTCTCCCTCTCTCTCATGCGTCCGTCCACCACGGAGCCCTTGAGAGAGTTCCATCGCCGCGGCATCGTCATTATGCTTCCAGATTATTTGCTTGTGGATGTCCGTCTCCTTCGGTGCGCCTCGCTCATGAAGAAGAAGTTGGATCTCGTGTGACGAGATCAGGAGATTCATCGCTTGGATCATCAACATGGATTATGTGGAGCACGCATCTCATCAATGCACTAGGAAGCATCTCCTTCGTTGGATCGGACTTGAGATGTAAGGTCTCTTCATTTAGAGACTTGATCGCAACCACGCTTCAAGAGGTAACCCTTGTACCTATTTGTGGTTTAGATGAAACGATCCAAGAAATGTTCTTGGATCATGTGGTTTCATCACTTTTTTTTTTAAATTCTGCTTCCCGGAGCAACTAGTGCGACTAGTCACTCACGATCGAATTCGATGCTATCCACATGCTTTCGTGATGCGCTTGAGGATCATTGTTAGCAATGTGAGCCCGAGGCGAACCATTCCTACAATAAATGTTATTGTAATAAATGATTTATCAATAAAAGTTATTGATTTTTGTTTTCACTCCCTTTCTGATATTGAATGAATGAATGCACTATAAGGTCCCTCTGTACAATAAGTGTTATGTACCATGTCCAACTTGATAATCATACAGCTGTTGATTCAATGATTGAATCATAGAGGCTGATGCTTGGATGAATATCTAAGGAGTTAGATAGAGGACTCATCAAGAATCATCAATGATTAACAAGTAGTGATCTCCAGTCTGAGTGGGAGATGGCAATCCCATCTCATTAGACTGATATATGATCTACCTCTTGATGCAGGTCCTCTGCATATGAATATTGATTCGGAGGTATCAGATTAGTTGAGTCAATGAGTTGACTTAACGAGATCGAGATAACCAAAGACCTATGATGAATACTGTCACATCACAGGCAAACATCCTCTGACCAGAGACAGATATATTACTATATGTCTGAACTTGTACATTTGGCAGACCAATAGGTTGATGACCTAATCAAGGTCTATACACCTGCGAGCTGGTGTGCATGTGAGGGCATATGAGTAGTATGATCTCTCAAAGGGATCATACAGGTTCACTTGTGAACCGGGAGACATGAGCTCACTCATGAGGTATTGGGATTGACCAAATTCCATGCATGGTCATCATGCTTTAGAAGCATGATATGAATTTGAAGGTAAGATATATGCTTTGTGAAAGCATATGATCTGTACCATATCCCAAGGACCAAGATTGAGAAACTTAATGATCAGACTATGAAGATGACAGTGTAAAAGTGATCTATATCTTCATAATGATCATGAATCTTCCAGTATGCAGTATGTGCAGGTATTGGGAATACCTGAAGGGTGATTTGATCATAAACGATTGTATAACCATGACGCTTCCATTCCGAGGGAGTGATGAAATAGGTCTGGATTTTAGTGGCTCCTCTCATCAGAGAAGTGACCTAATCTTAGTCCATTTACTGGACATTGATCTGAATGAGATTCAGATGCAATGAGAAGATTAGGTATACGATCTTGATTTAATCAAGCATCTATGAGAGGTCCATGGGATCTGGATTTAAGATGTGATCTCAATATCCAAGTCACTATACGTGGAACAATACAATCGCCCTGTCCTTATCTCCAAGTATCTGAGGAGAAATAGCATTGTTCTTAAATGGTTTAAGAACAATTCCATAAGATCTAAGAAAAGAGAAGTTGATAATTAAATGAGAT
This sequence comes from Ottelia alismoides, assembly GCA_037367405.1. NCBI lineage: Eukaryota > Viridiplantae > Streptophyta > Magnoliopsida > Alismatales > Hydrocharitaceae > Ottelia > Ottelia alismoides. Next base: position 523,323 of record JAZKJV010004098.1, read on the forward strand.
TTAATTATCATGATGTATGAGAAATTATCCAATATAATTAAATGTGATTTAATTATTATGGTAAGAATAATGTGGATAGTAATATCCAATTATTCATAATATATTATAAATGTGATTTATAATGTATTAGAGAGAGTTAAATATAATTTATATTAGTAGATTAATTATTAATGTGTATTGAATACACATTGTCTAATTAATTGAAAATGTAAATTACATTTTGTTTTGGGTTGTGAATATGATTCACAATATTCCAATGTCAAGATTGCAATATTCCCAAAATTAATTGTGAATTATTTTGGTGAATTAAAATACCAACAAATTGTTGTTGGAAAATAAGTAGAGAGAAATTCAAGGAGACGTGCAATCTCTTGGATTACCATGAGATTGCCATCCCTTTTGGAAAGAGTGGGGCGGCACCAATTTCCTTGTGAAATTGGTGGCCGTCCCCCCTTCCAAAGAGGAAGGTTGATCTCCCTTTATTCCTCTCTCCTTATTTGATTGATTTAATATGGTATTAATATTTATTTGATTTATCAAATATATTTTTATCAAATTAAATCACAAGTTGTTGGTTTTTACCAACAACAATCTTGACCATTGAATTGACATAAATCAATCTCATCCATTGATTTTTTATGTCACATGGATTGAGATCCATGGATCCCAAAACCCTATAAATAGAGAGGCATACTTGGCTCTCTCTTTACATGCTATTGTAGCACTCTTCTCTCTCTCTCTTTCTCCATACTCGACAACCCTCTCTCCCCCTTCTTCTTGGTGGCCGTCCACCTTGGTGGAGAGAATCGTCGTCGCCCTCGCCTTCGCGCTGCCGCTTCGACGCTCTGCGGTTCTCCGTCTACTTCGAGTGCTTCGCCCACGAAGGAGACGTACGATCTCGTGCGACAAGATCAGGAGCAACCGTGCTTGGATCAACTTCTTGGATTGCGAGGACTACGCGGTTCATCCCCGCGCTCGCAAGCGATCTCTCCGACGATCGGACTTGAGACAGGAGGGCTCTTCTCTTAGAGACTCGATCAACCACGCTTCAAGAGGTATTGCATTATACTTGTTGTGGTTATAGATGAAATGATCCGAGAATTGTTGTTGGATCATGTGGTTTCATCGAATAAAATTTTTAAATTCCGCTGCACCGAACAACTAGTACGACTAGTCGTTCTTCGTCGTATCCGATACAACGCTCACGCTTCCGTGATGCGCTTGAGGATTTCTCCATATCCTTCAAGTGGTATCAGAGCCTTAGGTCGGCGGTTTCGAATAGTGATTCGTTAACCAAGGACGACTTGGGTTCGTTAAGGTCGCGAAAGTTTTCATCGCATTTGATTTCGCAGATCTGTTTAGTAAATAAATCCGGCACTGTTTAAATTGTTTAAGCACGAATTTTATACTTGGATCATGTTCCCCATTAAATAAGGAAACCATAAAATCTGAGTTTGCGTAAATCGGATTTCGTATGCTCGAGATATGGTCGTTTTAATGAACATGTATACACTGTTGCGGGAACTATGAATCTGAACGTGATTAAAATGTTAATTACTGTTTAGACTTGCCTCGAAATACGTGAAACATCACTTAGGTTCTGTCCTAAATCAAATTAGCAAACTTTAGAAATTGACTTTGCTTAATTTGTATTTAATATGATTGAGATATGCTGATTTTAGTAAGTAGGGGTCACTGCTGAAATTGCTTTCCTAATCAAGAACCATGTGATTGTCAATTAATGAAATTAATTGTTAATTTCGAAAAATAATTATGGAAAATATTTGTGAACTATTAGAAGATGATTATTTCCTTAATTGACTTGTCCCCAACCAATTAGTTGATTAGATTTGATCTAAATCATAATTGGAATCACAATCATCAAACTCTTTTCTTGAATAGGATTGGGAATTTGTCTAGCAAATTTCCTTATAATCAAAATTGTTTTGATTACTATATGGTATAATTTCGGTTGAAGAACCGATGATCATCTCAAGTACAAATTAATCAATTTGGCATTATCCTTTCCCGAGGCGGATATGGTGTCTAGTCGGGGATCGCTGGGGTAGCGGGTTGCAACGTATGCGGTCCGTCTCACTCCCGCCGGTACTGGCCATGACAGCGGGTAGGGCCGGGATAATGTCCGAGGGATTAAGATGTATTTTTTCTAATTATTAAAATACGAATTAATACGTACTTTGAGAATAATACCATATATATATATTCAACCATAAAATTAAGTTTGATTGATTGAATTGGATTGATAATTAATTTAATATGATTAAGTTAATTATATCCAATTAAAAATACTCTAATATGATTAGATTCAATAATTCTCTTGGAAGAATTAATTATATGAATGTGATTCACAGTAATTAATTAAATTTAAATAAGAGATGGAGGTTCACATAAGTGACACCCATGGTCTCCCGTCAAGGCGAAGGGTTTCGTCGTCAAATATTATATGTGGGAGACGCCTGTCCGAAGTGACATCTCCCGCATATGATCCGTTTGGATCGGGCTCGTCGCTTCTTGAAAGAGTAAGGACGTATGCGTTGTGACCCCAATATCGGGTCCTCATATTATTTGGGCGATATTGGATTGCGCATAGCGTGTTGTATTCCTGTTGACGGTTGGTTCAATTAATGACGAGTCAACATCACCTTAGGGGTGGTGGGCTCGGGTATTAAAGATCGAATTGAGAAATGAAGTAGGACTTGCAAGGCGGAATGTGTTCCCGCTTCTCTTTATTGGAGTCATAGGTTCTCATATTATTGGGATATGACAAAGATAAAGAGGAGATCCCAGTTCTTGCTTGAGATATAAAGGTAAGTATATCTCTTACTTTGAAAAGTGATTAAGGGAATGAACTTTCAAAGTTGACATAGCAAGACTAATTTGATTTAAAATGCCTTAATCAAATATCATAAAATTGAATATATGATTGTATGTTCTAATATAGTGCATTCTCAATTTCAGAAAATGAAGGCCATGGATCCACTGAGCAGGCTTCTGGAGGTCAACCAATTGACCGGACCAAATTACTCGGATTGGGTCCGTAATTTGGAGATTGTGCTTTCGGCAGAGCGCATCAGCTATGTGCTCTCTGAAAACAAACTTGAAAACACTAAATCTAAGGAAGATAAAGCATATAATGACAAGTATGATGAAGATCATGTCTTGGCTAGATGCTACATCTTGGGTTCTCTCTCCAATGTTCTTCAGAAACAATATGTGGAGATGAGTACTTTCCAGGATATCATGCAGAATCTAAAGGACATGTTTGGTGATATTAACCACACCCAGCGGTACAATGTTATGAAAGAACTGGTTCGCTGCAAGATGCAAGAAGGGACTTCGGTCCGTGAACACGTACTCAAAATGTTTGGGTACTTGTCAGAGCTGGAGACTCTGGGGGCAACGATGGATGCAAACATGCAATCTGATTTCATTCTGTTGTCATTGCCCAAATCTTTCAATAACTTTGTGGTGTGATTCCACATGAATAAGCTGGAACTGACAAATGCTGGGCTTCTTGCTGCATTAAAGTCTGCAGAAGACGTAATGAAGAAAGATGATCCCACTGGCACTCCAATGGTTGCACAGGTCAAAGGGAAGCGCGATCGGAAGCAAGGTTCTCGGAAGGGCCCGGCCCAGAAGAGAAAGAAGAAGGGACAAAGTGTTGGCTCATCTTCCAATGCATCCACTTTAATGGCGTCAAAGAAAACCGACGTCTGTCACCACTGCAAGAAGACGGGGCACTGGAGGCGTAAGTGCCCGGATTACCTGAAGTCGGTCGATAAAGGTAAAGCCCCGGCAGGTATGAAATCTACTTTTATCATTGAAACCAGCTTTCTCGTTGGACGAGAAGGAAGTTGGGTTGTTGATTCTGGTGCTTCTGTTCATGTATGCAATTTGTTGCATTTGTTTCAGGAAACTAGAAAGCTTGAAGAAGGGGAGATAGTCATCCAGATGGGATCTGATGCAAGTGTTGTAGCAGTCGCCGTCGGGACTTGTCGACTATCATTATCTAGTGGAAGAGTCCTAGTACTTAAAGAGTGTCTTTATGTACTTGAAGTCAGAAGGAATTTAATATCTGTATCTAAGCTAGTTATAAGTGGATATTCATTCCTATTTTGTAATAAATTAGTCATAAATCATTATGATAAATATATTGCAGAGGGTATTTTGACTTCTGGAGGACTCTATGAATTGTGCATTAATGAGCATGTCATGAATGTTACAACCAATAATAAAAACCCTAAAAGATCCAGGAAGTAATATAAATCATTCAAACATGATTTGGCATCAAAGGCTTGGTCATTTATCTGTTGATAGGATCAATAGATTGATAAAGGATGGACCTTTGGATTTTCTACAGGTTCAGCCTTTACCTACCTGTGAACATTGTATTCCAGGTAAAATGACTAGGATGCCTTTCCGTAACAAGGTTACAAGATGTGAAGGTATTATTGACCTAATACATACTGATGTATGCAGTCCCTTCAGTATCGTGACTCGAAATGGATATCGATATTATTTGACGTTTATTGATGACCATTCGTGATACGGGTTTATCTTCCTATTACGTCATAAGTCTGAAACCTTTGAAAAGTTCAAAGAGTTCAAGGTTTTGGTTGAGAACCAAACCAATAGGAAGATTAAACGAATTCGATCTGATCGAGGTGGCGAGTACCTATCAGATGAATTTAAGGAATACCTTAAAGAGAATGGAATTATTTCCATCTCACTCCTCCTAGAACTCCCCAACTTAATGGTGTTGCTGAAAGACACAACAGAACGATCATGGATATGGTTCGTTCAATGATGAGCAATGCACATTTACCACTTAGTTTCTGGGGATATGCAGTAGAGACTGCAATATATATCCTGAATAAGATTCCTAGCAAATCTGTACCAAAGACTCCTCATGAGCTATGGTATGGAACCAAACCTAGTGTTAATCACTTGAGGGTTTGGGGTTTCTTGGTCCATGCAAAGAATGTGGATGCAAGTAAGCTAGAATCTCACTCTCGTGAGTGCTACTTCATTGGGTATGTTAAAGATGGTATTGGATACCACCTTTATGACCCTTAGACCCAAAAGGTTTTTGTCTCTAGAGATGTGAAATTTCTGGAGGATGATTTCCTTAAAGGTCAAGACAAAAGTGAAGTAGAGGAACTCATTGAGTCCCATGAGGACTCTGAGCTTCCTGAACCAGAAACTGAAGAAGTAAATAAAGATGAAACACCCATACCTCTTCGAAAGAGTTCGAGGGTGGTTGCACCACCTGAAAGGTATGGATTCCATGTGTCAGGTGAAACTGACAATGATCCTACTTCATTTGATGAAGCACTCGCGGATCATAACATGGATAGATGGATTCTAGCAATGAAGTCAGAAATTGACTCCATGCATAAGAATGGTGTATGGACCCTAGAGGATCCACCTAAAGGGGTAAAACCCATTGGGTGCAAATGGATGTTCAAGAGAAAGAGGGGACCTGATGGGAAAGTATAGACTTTCAAGGCACGGCTCGTAGCCAAGGGCTACACACAGAGAGAAGGCATCGACTACGATGAGACATTCTCTCCTATGGCTATGCTTAAATCCATCAGGGCATTGCTGGCTATAGCTGCATATCTTGACTACGACATCTGGCAGATGGACGTCAAGACGGCTTTCCTCAACGGATACCTCGAGGAGGATATCTACATGGAGCAGGCCCAGGGATTCATGACTGAGGATTGCAAAGTATGTAAGCTGAAGAAATCCATCTATGGGCTCAAGCAAGTTTCTCGTAGATGGAACATCAGATTTGACGAAACCATAAAGAGTTATGATTTTGTGCAAAATCCCAATGAACCTTGTGTGCACAAGAAGCTTAGTGGGAGTGCCATTGTATTCATCGTGCTTTATGTAGATGACATACTTATCATTGGGAATGATAGAGGGATGATGACCAGTGTAAAGATTTGGCTGTCCCATACCTTTGAGATGAAAGATCTTGGAGAAGCCTCCTACATCTTGGGTCTGAAGCTGTTCAGAAACCGAGAGAAGAGGATATTGGGATTGTCACGACATGGATACGTTAAGAAGATTCTTGAACGATTCCATATGGATAGTTCCAAGAAAGGATTCCTACCCTTAAGACATGGTATTCACCTGTCTAAAGGAATGGCTCCTCAAACTGTTGAGGAAAAGAAAGCCATGGCTGGATGCCCTTATGCATCAGCAGTAGGAAGCTTAATGTAGGCCATGATGTGTATTAGGCCAGATATCTGCGATGCAGCGGGAGTGGTAAGTCGTTACCAATCCTGCTATGGAGAACAACATTGGAATGCAGTAAAGAACATACTCAAATATCTAAGACGGATGCAAGATTACATCTTGGTCTATGGAGATGGTGATCTCCAAGTCTTGGGATATACAGATTTTGACTTCCAATCGGATATTGATGATCGAAAGTCGACATCAGGGTTTGTGTTCCTGTTGAACGGTGGTGCTGTGAGCTGAAGAAGCAAGAAGCAGGACACTACAGCAGATTCAACAACATAAGCCGAATACATTGCCGCATCGGATGCTGCAAAGGAGGCGGTGTGGTTACGCAAGTTCGTCCAGGAGCTTGGCGTAGTTTCCTCTGATAGTCCCATCCCGCTACTCTATGATAACACAGGAGCCATTGCCCAGGCGAAGGAACCCAGATGGCATCAGAAGAGCAAGCACGTAGAAAGGAAATACCACATCATTCGGGAGATTCAAAAGCGTGGTGACATCATCATCACCAAGGTGGCCCGACAACGTTGCTGATCCTCTTACCAAACCTCTGACATAGAAGGTTTTTGACCAGCATGTAATGAGTATGGGTTTAAAGGTTGTTCCTGAATGGTTCTGAGGGCTAGTGGGAGATTGTTAGCAATGTGAGCCCGAGGCGAACCATTCCTACAATAAATGTTATTGTAATAAATGATTTATCAATAAAAGTTATTGATTTTTGTTTTCACTCCCTTTTTGATATTGAATGAATGAATGCACTATAAGGTCCCTCTGTACAATAAGGGTTATGTACCATGGTCAACTTGATAATCATACAGCTGTTGATTCAATGATTGAATCATAGAGGATGATGCTTATATGAATATCTAAGGAGTTAGATAGAGGACTCATCAAGCATCATCAATGATTAACAAGTAGTGATCTCCAGTATGAGTGGGAGATGGCAATCCCATCTCATTAGACTGATATCTGATCTTCCTCTTGATGCAGGTCCTCTGCATAGGAATATTGATTCGAAGGTATCAGATTAGTTGAGTCAATGAGTTGACTTAAACGAGATCGAGATAACCAAAGACCTATGATGAATACTGTCACATCACAGGCAAACATCCTCTGACCAGAGACAGATATATTACTATATGTCTGAACGTCTGAACATGTACATTTGGCAGACCAATAGGTAGATGACCTAATCAAGGTCTATACACCGACGAGCTGGTGTGCATGTGAGGGCATATGAGTAGTATGATCTCTCAAAGGGATCATACAGGTTCACTTGTGAACCGGGAGACATGAGCTCACTCACGAGGTATTGGGATTGACCAAATTCCATGCATGGTCATCATGCTTTAGAAGCATGATATGAATTTGAAGGTAAGATATATGCTTTGTGAAAGCATATGATCTATACCATATCCCAAGGACCAAGATTGAGAAACTTAATGATCAGAATATGAAGATGACAGTGTAAAAGTGATCTATATCTTCATAATGATCATGAGTCTTCCAGTATGCAGGATGTGCAGGTATTGGGAATACCTGAAGGGTGATTTGATCATAAATGATTGTATAACCATGACGCTTCCATTCCGAGGGAGTGATGAAACAGGTCTGGATTTTAGTGGCTCCTCTCATCAGAGAAGTGACCTAATCTTAGTCCATTTACTGGACATTGATCTGAATGAGATTCAGATGTAATGAGAAGATTAGGTATACGGTCTTGATTTAATCAAGCATCTATGAGAGGTCCATGGGATCTGGATTTGAGATGTGATCTCAATATCCAAGTCACTATACGTGGAACAATAAAATCGCCCTGTCCTTATCTCCAAGTATCTGAGGAGGAATAGCATTGTTCTTAAATGGTTTAAGAACAATTCCATAAGATCTAAGCAAAGAGAAGTTGATAATTAAATGAGATTTAATTATCATGATGTATGAGAAATTATCCAATATAATTAAATGTGATTTAATTATTATGGATAAGAATAATGTGGATAGTAATATCCAATTATTCATAATATATTATAAATGTGATTTATAATGTATTAGAGAGAGTTAAATATAATTTATATTAGTAGATTAATTATTAATGTGTATTGAATACACATTGTCTAATTAATTGAAAATGTAAATTACATTTTGTTTTGGGTTCTGAATATAATTCACAATATTCCAATGTCAAGATTGCAATATTCCCAAAATTAATTGAGAATTATTTTGGTGAATTAAAATACCAACAAATTGTTGTTGGAAAATAAGTAGAGAGAAATTCAAGGAGATGTGCAATCTCATGGATTACCATGAGATTGCACTCCCTTTTGGAAAGAGGGGGGCGGCACCAATTTCCTTGTGAAATTGGTGGTCGTCCCCCCTTCCAAAAAGGGAGGTTGATCTCCCTTTATTCCTCTCTCCTTATTTGATTAATTTAATATGGTATTAATATTTATTTGATTTATCAAATATATTTTTATCAAATTAAATCACAAGTTGTTGGTTTTTACCAACAACAATCTTGACCATTGGATTGACATAAATCAATCTCATCCATTGATTTTTTATGTCACATGGATTGAGATCCATGGATCCCAAAACCCTATAAATAGAGAGGCATACTTGGCTCTCTCTTTACATGCTATTGTAGCACTCTTCTCTCTCTCTCTTTCTCCATACTCGACAACCCTCTCTCCCCCTTCTTCTTGGTGGCCATCCACCTTGGTGGAGAGAATCGTCATCGCCCTCGCCTTCGCGCTGCCGCTTCGACGCTCTGCGGTTCTCCGTCTACTTCGAGTGCTTCGCCACGAAGGAGACGTACGATCTCGTGCGACGAGATCAGGAGCAACCGTGCTTGGATCAACTTCTTGGATTGCGAGGACTACGCGGTTCATCCCCGCACTCGCAAGCGATCTCTCCGACGATCGGACTTGAGACAGGAGGTCTCTTCTCTTAGAGACTCGATCAACCACGCTTCAAGAGGTATTGCATTATACTTGTTGTGGTTATAGATGAAATGATCCGAGAATTGTTCTTGGATCATGTGGTTTCATGGAATAAAATTTTTAAATTCCGCTACATCAAACAACTAGTACGACTAGTCGTTCTTCGTCGTATCCGATACGACGCTCACGCTTCCGTGATGCGCTTGAGGATTTCTCCATATCCTTCAATCATTCCATATCCTTCAACCATATCTTTCATTTAATGGAAGGCAAGGAGGACTTTCTCATCAATAATATACTCACTCTCCTTGCACAAAAGATCAGTCAAAGGCCTTGTGATCTTGCTGAAGTCCTTAATAAATCACCTAAAAAATCTATCGTTTCCATCAAACGACCTCTACTGCTTTAAATTCTACGATGTCTCAAGCTTGGAGAACACGTCAATCTTAGTGGGTTAGCCTCCATACCATGGTTGGAGATGACATAGTCCAATACATTTCCATTAGTCACCATAAAGTGACTCTTCTCCCATAAGAGCACTAAGTTAACTCACAACATCTCTGGAGTACTTAGTCTAAATGATTAAGACATGAGTCGAAACTATCCCCAGAGACCAAGAAATCATCCATGATGTCCTTGAAGAAACTACCAACATTGTTGGCAAAAATGACCAACATACAATTATGGAATGTAGCAGGGGCGTTAACAAATCCAAAGGGCATCCATCTAAAGGCGTAGGTGCCAAATCGATAGGTAAAAGTAGTCTTCTCCTGATCCTCAAGAGCGATTACTAGCTAGTTATATCTTGAGTACCCATCCAAGAAACAAAAAGAAGTCCTTCCCTGTCATCCTCTCAATAATCTGATCAATAAATGGTAGTGGAAAGTGATCATTCTTGGTCTCCAAGTTCATGCACTAGTTATCTACACAGACATGCCATGATGTGGGTACATGAGTCGTAATATCTTCACCACGGCCATTCGTCACAAATGTAATCCCAGATTTCTTTGGGATGACAAGCAACAGACTGACTCGCTTGGAATCTGAAATGGGATAGATGAAGCCAATATCACACCATTTCTTGATCTCTTTCTTGACAAAATTCTAGAGATTAGGATTCAAAAGGTACTAAAACTCACGGGATGGCCTACCCTCATCTTGTAAGTAGATATGATGTGAGCACAAAGCTAGACTAATCCCATGGAGATACGAAATACTACATCCAATAACGTTGCAATTTTCTCAAGAACCTCTAGCGAGCAAGATTCCTTGTCATCAGTCAACTGTGAGTTGATGATGACCAAAAATATTTGGGGGGCACGAGCAAGGAAGACATACTTCAAAGATGTAGGTAAGACTTTGAGCTCATGTGTTGCCTGAATCAACTCTACAACAACCTCTGCAACTACATTGGTAGGAGGTATATGATTTGCACTATCCACCATGGCTGTTGTTGGCTCAGCATGAAGTCTATCGGAAAGATTGACCATGAATAATCTCTGCTCAGACAAGGATGGCTCATCAGTTCACTCAGAGACCTCAAAAAACTCATAAATAAATGTCTCAGATATCCTTGCACTAATCTCAGTAGAAACTATCTCATCAGCAAGTATCTTAGGAAAATGTGTATGTGGCTTATTTATCTCAACAGGAGATGTCTCAATATTACTATCAAAATAATGTGTACCAAGAATATTAAAATGTACCTCCGTCAAAAACCCATACTAATCCTCGGAAAACAACTCATTTGATCTATCATCTAAGAACTCAGAATCATTAAAAAGGTAGCTCAAGTTGACTATGCTTTCTATGAGTTCCTTCTGAGAAAGGAACTCCTGGGTATCCATGAAATCAGTGAATAGATCAATATCTCAAATCTCAAACTTGAAAGTCACAGACCTCAGAATCTTGTGTACTCGGCTCTCTCGCATCTATTGTTGATGGTATTGATAGCCTCGATTTTGAGATCGTCTCAAAATACATATTATCACTGTGAGAGTGAAAAGTGATCTCTCCATTACCATATTCAACTACCGCTTCAGTCGTTCAAAGGAACGACCGGCCATGAATGATTTATGTATGGAGTAATGGTGCAGTTGTGTCCATATCCTTGACGACAAAATCTGCCGGGAAGCTCATGTCTTGCACCATTACAATAACATCCTCGATAACGCCCCTCAACCTCTTGATCGATCTGTCCACAAACTGAAGGATCATCCTGGTTGGTCTAAGAGGCCCCATCCCCAACTCAATGAGTAGCAAGGATGCCATTAGATCAATCGAGGATCTGCTATCTCCTGATAAAAAATAAAACAACGGATGTGAGGTGCCCCTATCTATTTCTTTTTGGTGGGCGGTTGCAAGTAATGTAAACTATGGCCATGATCGAAATATGCTTCTTTGTTCTCTGGCAGCTGTTTTGCTCGGGCCGACTCTTCCTAGTACATGCTTCTTTCATTCCCATTTGAACTGTGATCATGTACTCCATGGTCTTAACAAGAAGCATCTTTAAAAAATGTTTTGTAAGATATCTAACTCTCTAGGATTAGATAGGGTTGTTTTGATTTTTTTGTAATTTTCTTTTATTTAATGCAGATGGAAATGGGGCAGAATATGAAGAAACATCAGACTGCTCATTTCTCTTATTAATATCAAAATCAAAATATACAAATGGATGATCAGAAACAAACTGTACAATATCATCCAATACATGTGTAGTAGAAAAAATAAAGGAAAAATAGTATGGCATGCTCTATATGTTAATGCTGAAGAAGACTCCACGATAGGTGTGTTCTTCCTTGAAGTTGACTCGGCACTACATTTTACTTTATTCTCTGAAGGTGGTGGTGGTGGAGAAGAATAAGAAGGTCAAGTTGATGATACTTAAAACTGAAACTGCAACTCTGGATCGCTGCTCAGCTCGTGAAGAGGTTGGTGTTGGTATCTCTCGCTCAACTTCTCGATCACTTAATCTCAACTGATGTGAAGGAGGCTGCAATCTCCTACCGCTCATGAGAGAAATGGCATTATATAAACATGTAAAATCAAAGGACATACCTGTCTTCGGTGTGGATGGATCATGGGCTACCTGTTTCTTGCATCTAAAATTGTTCGGATTGGTTTCGATCTATGTTGGAATAAGAGTCTTCATCACAGTATGGATGTCGAGACTCTGAGTAAATGTTGTCATGTTCTTCATCATCAAAGCTACAAGATCAAGGGTTGGGTTCACTGAAGGTGCCTCGAGGTACTCAACAATGGGATGTCGAGTAAGGTAGTTCAACATCTAGTACCTAGAATATTGTTGATCATAGTATGGAGGATGATGTGAGTAAAACTGCCCTGAATATGCAGGATGCTAATGATATGGTAGAAAGAGTAGGCTTGTTGCATCAGTTGCTTGAATCCATGACTCCAAGTCTTGAACTGAGGAGGAGATGGATACTTATTAGGTTGTGAAGACAATTGGTGCTGAAGCAGAGGTCTCCCTCCCTAACATTGGTGGACAGACCTCTGATTCATCTGCAAACCCAACTGACCCTGCCCTAATGGATGGGGCTGACTGTGCTCACTGTCAAACCAAGTACCGTTCACGTCTTGAATGCGAGATGGAGAAAACTACTAGGGGATGCATTGATGCTCTCGGTAGTACGACACAACAAAAGATTGAGTAGGCTACTATCGTACCTAATCTAGCATCTACATATAGTACACATGCTAGACGGTACAAGAAGGACCTCTAGTACTCTACGGTGCTCATGAAGAAGAAGAACTTGGCTACTCCACTGCAGGCGTATCGGTTGCGACACTCTAGCTCTAGCATTAACTGATGGTACTGACTAGATTCTCTAGATGATGGTGATCTCATCCACCTTATCTAGCTTCTTCATCATATGCTCTATCATTTGTAATTTGTCAAGCTCTTGTGATCACTTCTCAATATCAACTTTACATAGGTGTTCTCCCATGGTAGTCAAATCGCCGATGTCCACACTATCCACATCATGAGATGCTGTCATGTTGGCAACCTTATGCATTACTGAAGAAGAAGGAAGAGGGTGCTTCTGAAAAGCACGTAAAGAAGAAAGAGCTATGGAGCTCTCTACCTTATCCTAGAAGATCTGATATTGCACATCTTTATCCTTGTTCAAATGTGAACCCCCACGAGCGGTTTTCACCAATATCTGGTTCTCTAAGATTAATCCCCCCACCAAAGTTCTAAATTACGCTCGCCTTTGGAATGTAATGATAGGGGAAGTTCCCCATCATATCTTTGAATCATTCCCATGCCACGTGAATAGGTTCAAGGGATAACCGGGAGAAGTTAGTTGTCAATGATCGCATCAGGTTGGGCGTCCAAGTGGATTTGCTATTAAAAGAAGACTCAACTCATCCCAAGATGCGACAACCTTTCCTAGATGATTAATCCAATAAAGTGCCTTGTCCATGAGACTGAATGGGAAAGCAGTCATCTTCAGTACCTCTAGCAAGATGTTAGGGTAGTGGATCATGCTAAAAATGTGATAAAACTACATGAGGAGAATATATGACTCTTCATGAATGTGTCCATGGAATATCATGAACAAAAAAAGAATAGTGGGCTTCATCTCAAAATTCCCAAGAACCCCAGGAATCTGAATCCATATCATCGTGTGTCATGTGCATGGGTTATATGCATCTCTAAGCATGGGATTTGTCTCCACTCTCAGTTCATCATGATCGGCTCCCCCATTCTCACCTCCTATTTTCGGTCCATCCTCTCTCCTCTATCCTATCTCAGCTCTTAGATCATGTTACGAAGACAAGCCTCGATGTTGGCCTGCTCAGTAAGATGGGCTTGGATGGACTAAATGGATGCCAATATCATACTCTTGATCTCATGCTACACTGTAATTGGTTCATTTCCCTTTGGTGGTTCCATTGAATCCTCAAAATCTGAATCTCGCTCTAAAAAGGTGCAAGGCACTTGACCAATTACCAAGAAATCAAGAATCTCAATGATAGCTTGACTTTAGGGTCCAACTTAAAGAATTGATTTATTGGTGATAGAACCGGAAATGTAGAAAAATAAGTGACTTCGGGAAGAAAGTCATACCGAAATGGTGAAGACGAACAAAGTGGAGTGTATAAAGATAGTCTGCGAAGTCTGAGCATAAAATACTCCATCTACATCTTTAATGGTCAAGAGGCTAGATGGGAGAATAAACAGTCAAACAAGAAGAAGAAAATGAAATGAAGGTGTGAAGTGTACAGAGGGACCTCTAACACTAGCAATCAAACACAATACAAACCCTCGATTCACCAACTAAACACAAGTAAAGACCATGAAAGCTGGTCAATTATCTTTTCAATTTTAGTTTAGTGAATCTACACAAAGTTGCTTACTACCAAACCCATAGGGTGAGTCACCTCTATCGCTCAACGTACTTTCTCAATCCTTCCCAATCAATGGTACCATCTACCCGGGATGTCGGGTTCAAAATCAGGCCCAATGGGAAAAGGAGAATGAATACACTAAATGTTTTCTGACGTCTTAGGCTAGCGCTTGCATCTCAAATGTACAATACGGACAAATGTTATAGGAGCATAGGGCACAAGTCCATGGATTTTGTCTCTAATCTTAAGGCTACGTCCCTGCCTACTCTATCTGGAAGTAAGTACCTAAAAACAATGAGGGGGTAACTCTCCCCAAAAAAAATATTTGTGAATTACGTTTTTGGTCAAGTAGATTTAACAGTTCCTTTTTTATTGTTTATCGCTTTTTTGGATATTTTTCAAATAAAAGATCTAAATATTTTTCCAATTCCCTTTATTTCCTAGGTGAAAAAATAAATAGAGGAAGGCAGAAAACTGATGCAAAGAAATCAATGATGAATGCACGTGTAAAGAAATGTGTACCCTGCTCTATCAGTCTACATGTAAAATGATCCCTGCAAAAAATAAAGACTAAAAAAACTACCTAAATGATGCAAGAGAAACACCCTAAGCAATAACTTCTATTAGCATACAAGAAACAATTATTTGACTAATCCCAATCCTATGATCTAATATATAGAAATAAATATTTTTATTAAGGATGTTGACCCTAATCGGTTACCTTGCTCAACAAAGATAATAAAACCAACTACTAAGGGCTCAAACAAAAAAACCACAAGAAAACGAAAAAAAATAAAAGGTAAAGAAAACAAAAATCTAGTGAGGTCCCTCATGTGCAACTGCACTTGGCAAACCTTACCCTATAACGACAAGATTATAATAACCAAATAAAATAGAAAAGTGAAATCTCCAGAAATTTTTACAAATTTATAAAAAATGTAATTAAAATAAATGATGAGAAATAAAACAAAATATAAATGCCCTCAATAATTTTCCAATTCTCTTTATTCTTCTCTCATATGCTCTTCACTACTCGTTGAAGAAACGAGCCACCTCTGCTTCGCTCAGATGCATCGACGCTCCTAGGAATGCCCCCCTCGTGATGGGGCCCTTGCAAGAAAGAGAGAAATATAAAATATGTTAGATCACAATTAAGAAAAATACGAGAAAATAAATTTGAAAACAAAAGTAGAAAATAAACAAATAAAGAAAGAACACAAATGTGGATGCCAAGAAGGATGAGAAGATAAAGTAATTAATGATCTCAAATGATACTCAAAGACAGATATTGTGAGCTTTCGGTGTAAGATAATGCAAATGTTTATAAGCTCCCTTACGGACAGTGATGCTCAAATGTGCTCCTCCTCAACACAAGTAAATCCACAACAATAATATATATACCAAAAGAGACAAATAAATGACAGAAAAAAGAAGATAAAAAATAAAGCAAACACAAGTATAGATAGGAAATCTTGGGCAAGAAATAAATGAAGAGAAAATATATACAAAATCCAAGAATAACAAACTAAAATGAGAAGAATCTACCTACACTTGTCGTGCCTCCTCGGCAACAGATCCATTTGTTTATTGATATTTTTCCCAATGATTTTAATTTAATATTTGAAAATGTCATCACAATCTCGAAATTCCCAAATCAACAACAATTATTAATTATTATCTAAAACTCTCAACTTTACCAAAAGGAAGAGAATGTGTAAGCAAGAGAAATGCACTTTGTTATTTATTTACTTGTATAGCTTACATGATCAAATAGGGAGGCTACAATAATCCCAAGGATTATTTAAATGAAAGAAAAATAAATGAAATAAAAAGAAGGAATCTCTTAGCAAGCTACCTTAGTTTTTATGGATTTTTCATTTTTTAAAAAAAATATGGAATTTTCATTTATATATTTTAGTGGTTTTCTTTGTAGTAATTTTTATGATTTTTAAATTTTGTAAATGTTTTACATTTTTAATAAAAGAAAACAAACAACTAAAAGAAAATATAAACAAAAGAAAGAAAAGACTTTTTTTAATTTTATGTTACATGGAATATATATATATAATTAAAATAATAATCTTTTCGGGTTTTTGATATTTTTACATTTTTTGTGGTTTTTATTGGATTTTTTTAGATTTCAATAAAAATTAAAAATATAAAAAATAACAAACAAAAATAATGAAAATGTTTTTGTGATTTAAAAATAGACATCATTTTTTATAAAAAATGTAAAATATATAAAGAAATAGAGAGTATTTTTCAAAGTTCTCAAAACTATAATTTATATATTGGATTTTCCATCTTTTTATATAGTTTTTTAGATGTTTTCAGTGTTTTGCAGTTTTTTCGATTTTTATAGTGAATAATAAAGATGAAATTTATAAAGGAATCAAAACATAGTAAAATAGACACACAATATTTTTTTTCTTAAATTTTCAAACAATTTACATATTTTTAATTCATTATTTATGCAAAAAGGGACAAAATGAAGTTTTTGAATTTTCAAAAAATTATAAGACTAATTGAAATTTGAATAAAAAAGTTCTTAAAAAGGATATAAGCATGAACTAATTTAGATACTTAGGGATTTTTTTATCAATGTTAAACTTTCTTATTAAACTCAATAATCAAACGAAAGAATAATATGCTTAAGAGGGGTATATCTGTAAATAAGATTATTTAAGCGACTAAGCATGAAACATGGTTGACCATGCAATTTCCCCACAAAGGGATGGTCGGTGCACATGAGGTACATTGGCATGGACCCTAATGTAATTATTCAACTTTTACTACTAAAAAATAACAACAAATCACGAGTTCAGTTGTATAAATTCACCAGCAAGTCATGTGTAATGCACATTTATACAAATACATACGACTAAAATGCAAATAAAAGTAAACAGAAGTGCAAATGTGCAATTATTCAAGCATTCTCAACATGACACATGTCCTACTCATAGTTAATTACAAAATCAGAGAGGTACAAGTGATGGAGAGGAAATATACCTCTAATACATGTGGTGATCTGGACAACGGAGGTGGATCTGAGACTTGAATCTGCCAGATGACGTTGTGTTGCCTCCGGATGGTCTGGTTCTGATCTGGAGTGGATGATCTACGGTTGTACTTTGGTGTCGCTTCAATGATCTTGATTCAATCTGTGAGAAATGATGCTGATTGGACGCTCCTGAGGGCACCTGGAAGAATGAGGATAAAGGTAGACACCGGCAACCTTCAATCCGAGCAGATCTCACTCGATCTAGTTCGAATTACCTCCCGATGATTGCTATAGGTTCCTACCGCACTCCTTTATCAATTGATGACCTTTGTTAGACTTGAAGGTATCTAGGTCCAGTTCTGGAGGGTCAAGTATCTGCTGCTCGAAATTAACCTCTAGATCCTACTCCTTGGTCACAAATGTGCTCCTAGACCTGCAATATGTCAGTGCTCAGAGGTGGAGCTCTAGCCTACCTTATAAGGTGAAAATGAAAGCAAATGAACAATGATGGGGATCTCCAACAATGATGATCAGAAATAAGTCCATACTCTAGATCCAGTGCGATCTGGATGGTATCAAATATGGAGGAATGTAGTATGGTAAATGCGAAGGTCGAGACGAATAGATGAAAAACACATTGGAAGGCCTATGATGATGAAGATTGAGAGGTTAATCTGAACGATATGATCTAGGCTTTTTATGGGAATTAAAAATGGAATTAAACTATGAAAATGAAAGCAAATTACCTAAATATACATAAGGATGGAAGAGAGAAGATGATCACCTCAATCGGATGTGCAAGTTGAATAAGCTTGAACGCAACCGATGGTCTCTACTAACGTGATGGATCACGCTTCCTAGTCGACCCCTCGCACTCCAAATTGCAAGGGATGAGGATCTGTCACAGTCTCATCTCTCTCCAGAACAAATCGGTGGAGAGAATTCAAGTGAAAAATAGATCATAGGCAGTTCGGAGCTGGAGGGGGATACTTATAGCAACTGCATCTAGGTGGTTTTTGAATTTGGAAAGCCTACATCACTGAATTGTTAAGAATCTCATCCAATACGATCGGGAGCAACTAGTCATACTTGTTGCATAGAGCATTGGTCTTTTTAAAAATTAAAGAGATGAAACAACAAGATTTGAGAACACTTCTCGAATAATTTCATCGTAACAACAAACAAGATATAAGAGTACCTAATTAAGCGTGGTTGTGATCGTTGTCCTTACAAGAAGAGATCGCCTACCTCATGTCCGACTCGAGGGAGGAGACGCTTGTGAGTGCTTTGATTATACACATGCTTCTCGCAAACCAAGATAAAGATCTAAGCCATGAAAATCCTAATTTCATCTCACGAAATGTAAAGTCTTCTCGATGTCCGAGAAGCACTGAGAAAGATGAGATCCATGAGCGGTCGAATCAGTGACATGACGACATATCAACAACGAGAACTCTCTCTAGTACAAGGGGGTTGACGACCAATGTCGAGAGAGAGAGAGAGAGAGATGGGGTATGTGATGTGAATGAGAGAAAGAGAGAGTTATCTTGAAGTTGAGTGGTAAAGGAAGAGCTAGGGTTGCCTCTTCTATTATAGTATTTTGGAAGTCCCATGGATCACAATCCATTGCAAAACAAAATCAATGGTTTTATATTTATTTATTTATTTAATGGCCATGATTTTTTATTAAAATGTAATAATAATTAATTTAAATAAAATTAAATATATTGCATTATCAACAGTAAACATTAATTTTACTAAATCAATTAACATAGATGGATTAGGAAGAGGCTAGCCACCTTCCATATATGGAGGGGATGACCACCTTTAAATATTCAATGGTGGCCCGTCCACCCTCCATTTTACGAAGGCCCCCCTTCCAATTATGTGAGATTTAATATTATCTCACACAATCCCTTCATTTATTTGCAACAACTTTTGTTGCAAATTAATAACAAAAATCATCTCAAATTAAATTTTGAGACAACTGTAATTGTACTATTAAATTATATGATTCACACCACAAAAATAAATTTTAAATTTATATTTTCAATTAATTATACAATTTGGATTCAATTCACATCGACATTTAATTCATAAATACTATTTACAATATGCTCTCTCTAATATATTATAAATAATGTTTGTAATATATACGATTAATATTGACCGTGTTATCCACATTATTCAAATCCTTGTTAAATAAGTCATATATAATTATCTTAGATCTCCATTCTCGTATATCTAAATAATGTCAATCATATTCATATTATTCATGATAATTAAATTATACTTAATTATCAAGTTCCTAATGGACTGATACCCTATTTAAAAATTTATTTATTCTTGATCTCTTTCAAGAATAATGTGCTTTCTTCGCGGATATTGGAGACAAGGACATGGCGATTGTACGTTCCATGTATAGTGACTTGGATATTGAGATCATATCACAAATCCAGATATCGGGTACCACTCATATATGTTTGATAAAATAAAAATCGTGAATTGAATCTATTAATTCCATATGAATCATATTCAGATCAATGTCCAACATTTGGACTAAGACTACATTACTTCGATTACTAAGAGGAGTCACTAAATTACTCCCTCGAAATGGAAACGTCAAATTTATACAATCATTTATGATCACAACACCTTTAAGATCTAGAATACCTACAAATTCTTTAAGATGTAGAATAAACCCATACATCTTGCATTCTGAAAGACCTAGAATACCCATACATCTTGTATTCTGGAAGACCTAGAATAAACTTGAAGTTTTAGATCACTTTTAAACTATCTTCTTCAAATTTTTATAATCAAGATTCTCATTCGATCATCGGGTGTTGGTATTGATGATATTATCTCTAAAAGCTTCTATATCACATACAAATTCTCTTTATGCTTCCAAAGCAAGATGACCATGTATGGAAATTGAGCGGTCCCAATATCTTATGAGTGAGCTCATTTATTCCAGTTCAATAGTGAACATGTATGATTCCCTTGAGAGATTGTCTTACTCATATGCCTCATATGCACACCAGCTCGCCGGTGTATAGACCTTTTTAGATCAATCAACCTTATCGGTCTGCCAAATGTACATATTCGAACATACAACAATACATCTTTCTCTGGTCAGAGGATGCACGCCTACATCGTGACAGTATACCACAAAGGAATTGGTAATCGCGATTTGAGGCATAACTTATCTGACACCTCCGAATCTCTATTCCTAAACAGAGGACCTACATCATGTGATCGGTCAGATATCAGCCTTTAAAGAAGGATTGACATCTCCTTCTTAGGATGGAGATCATCTCTTAGTAATCATTTGGCGGTGCTTGGTGAGTCCTCAATCTAACTCCTTATATATCATCTAAGCACTAGCCTCTATGATTTAACCATTGAATCAACAGTTGATGATCATTAAGATGGCCATGGTACATTACCCTAATTGTAATAAGGGACGTTATAGTGTATTCATTCATTTCATCTTAGTCAGCGAGTTAAAAAAATCAATAACCTTTACTTATATAATAGTGACTACAATAATATTTATAATAGTACATGGCTAACATAATAAAAAATCCGAGACCCTACAAAGTCCCCATTCCAAATGCCCGGACGCACCCCGTGAGGCACACTCGCCCATGAACTATTTTGCAATTAGAGAAAGGTGAGTGGCTTCCGAGGTAACTCTTCCAGCGCCTCACGAGCTAAACATGTGTTGTGAGTCTCAGAGTCGGCTGTAGTTTTTTGGGGCACGTGGAGCACCCAGGCACTTCGAGACATGCTCAGTTACAATGAGGCTCAAGGCTTGGTGTGGAGGCTCGTAATACCTGTAGACTATCCGATCAAGGTGATCGAATGGTATCTGCTCCTCATTGAAACTTCTTCTCCACCATGCGCAGCTGCAGTGAAACTGAGCTCCGACATCGGCCCTCTTGCTCCTTCGTTAATGACTAGCTTCTCTGTAGTTCCAAACAACTTCGCAAGAACATGACAAAAGAGTAGGAGCATAAAGGAAGCACTTGAGGAGCATGGATAGAAGAAATCATTGGTCTCCGCCAGAGCTAGTGATATAGAACAGAGCATGTCTAAACGCTCTAACTGTTAAAAATATAGGACATGCAAAATGGTTAGAAATAGATGAAGTAGGGATTTTTGTGTGAGGGGAGAGAAGTGGAGACCTATAGTAGGGCGTGAACATGGAGGTCTGATGGGTCCTCCACCATAGTGATAGAGGAAAGGGTTGAAGAGGTTAGGTGTGTAGGAGAAGTGAGTGTGTGATCAGGGATGGTTGCATGAATGAGGGTGTCTGGAGAAAATGGTAGTGTGATAAATCAAAAGTGACCTTGTGTGTATGTATCTAATTAAAATTATGAAAACATGGAATAAGGATTGGGAAACTTTCCTGGAGAGTTGAAGAAGAAGACAACGAAGTAGGGTGGCTTGGGAGGAGTGCTTAACGATGCTCAAGTCGTTGTTGGACTCCCTCAGCAAGTGGCAACAACTCCAACGGTCGACTAGAGGACGCATCATGGTTGGATGGGCCATGGATCAACATATAAACCTTCATCCTTGATTGTGCGTAAACTCTTCCACTCACCTATCATGAGACGAGAAGGATGGCCTAGGCACATGAAATGGTGGACCTGGTGCAGATGAAGTTGGTCGGGGTGGATATGAAGGGGAAATTGATTGATATAGGAGGTGGATGATTTAGTACGTAACCGTCACTTGTTAGACCTAGGGATTACGGTGGGGGCATTAATTTTAGAGCTAGAAAGGTGGTAATTACGGCTAGACGGGGGAGTGATCGGTGATGGAGGGTGATGTGGAGGGCATTTGTAGAATTTTAGAGGAGAGAGAGAGGTGAGGTGTGTCGTGTTGAGGGCGATTATAGATGGGGGAAAACAATTGTAGAGCCCTTGGATCCCATGAGATCCAACAGCAATGGTGGTAGCGTGAAGA